>JAPMIB010000126.1:0-528846 GCA_034770305.1 Trichogramma dendrolimi | reverse complement strand
TTCGGCCCCTCCCCTCTCGGCAACTCAAGTCTAATTCATTGTCTCAATCTTATTTATTATCCTTACCCCACGTAACAGTTGGTAGCACTCTTACTCTCGTGATACACAGTCACACATTTCGACTTTACAAAATACAGATTACAATTCAAGTCCGCGCACAAGTATTGCGAATTTAACTGACAAGAGCTCCGCACACCGAATAAGTTGATAATCGAATCGCCCAGAGGCCTTCACGGGTCCTCAATATATACTATGATTTTTTGCATAAGAATTAAGAAAAAGTACCTGTCAGCACCTGTTCGTCCGTAAGAACCTGACGACAGCTCTTGCTAATTTTTGCAAATTACAGGTGATCCCCGGTATTCGCGGCTTCGGTATTCGCGATTACCCTTATTCGCGAATCTAAATACACCTCCCTCGATATTCGTGTATTATATGTACCCGTATTCGCGGTTCGCGGCAATCTTCATGGTCATACATTATAAATATTTATCTAACCTACGCAGAATTTTTAGTTGTTTACATGCGTTTTATATTTGTATTTTTTATTGGTTTTTGTAAAATTTACAATGGCACCTGCAAAGAAAAATTCTCCACATAAGGGAACAAAAAATACAATTTGCAAACGAGATAAAAAAGTTATGAATTTAGAAAAAAAAATCAATTTGGATTTGTTAAAAGTGGAGAAAAATAGCATTTTGTTGCGAAAATATAATGTGAATGAGTCTACGATTCGGTCTATACGTGCAAACGAAGAAAAAATTCGCGAAAGTGTGAAAAAACTTGGATCGTATGCAATAAGTGTTAAAATAAGTAGGAAAAGTAATTTAGAGCGTATGGAAGACATGCTGATAATTTGGATTGAAGATAAAGTGTATAAAAAAGTTCCATTAAGCACTGCAGTGATTCGTGAACAAGCTCTTATTTTCTATTCGTACACGGCTGAAAAACATGGAAGCTCTGCTCAAGAAGTCTTTAATGCAAGCAGGGGATGGTTCGACCGTTTTCGAGCTCGCTTTTCTTTGCACAATGTAAAATTTACAGGTGAGTATTAAAAAATTATTATCATAAAAAAAATATCACGTTCGTACTAAATTGAATTTAATTAAAATCAACAGGTGAAAGTGTGTCGGCTGATCATGCAGCCGCCAATGAATTCCCATCCCTTTTTAAAAGTTTGGTTGCCGAAAAAGGTTACACGCCAGATCAAGTCTTCAATTGTGACGAAACGGGACTGTACTGGAAGAAAATGCCGAACCGCACATATTTGAGCAAAGAAGAAAACAGAGCGCCCGGTCTCAAACTCTCTAAGGATCGCTACACTCTGTTGTTGTGTGCTAATGCTGCTGGTACATTTCGATGTAAACCTATGCTCGTTTACAAGTCGGAGACTCCTCGAGTTTTAAAAGGCAAAAGAAAAGAACACCTACCCGTTTACTGGAGATCTAACAAGAGCGCGTGGGTAACCAAAAAAAATTTTTAGAGTGGTTTTTGCAGTCCTTCATACCCGAGGTAAAGGAATTTTTAAGAAAAGAAAATCTCGCATTTAAAGTCCTACTGATTCTCGACAATGCGCCCAGTCATCCACAAACGCTGATGCATCCTGACGCAGAAATCTTGTTTTTTCCTCCCAATACGACATCTCTTATTCAGCCAATGGACCAAACTGTGATTTCTACTTTTAAAGCGTACTATTTACGCAGTGTTTTGAAAGAAATGTTGAAAGTTGTAAATCAGCATCACAATGAAGAATCAACACAGTTTGTTCGTCCATTTTGGAGAAATTTTACCATTTTAGATTCGATCCGTTTTGTAGAAAAACGCTGGTCAGAGGTTCAATCTTCAACTCTAAATGCGAGCTGGAAAAAATTATGGCCAGAAATTGTGAGAGAGTCTCTTGAACCTATTCAGCAGCTTATTCAAGGGTTAGCTGAAAGCGCACGCAATGTCGGAGGGGAAGGTTTCATCGATGTTCCAGAATTGGAAATTGTTGTAATATTGTAACTTTGATTCTATTATTAACTGTATAAGCGCGAAGCGCGTAGAGCCAATCTCACTGTAAATACTCAAGGCACTAGCCAGTTCGTATGTAGCAGCTGTATAGTTGACATTACTGATTGCAATAAACTTAATTGCTCGCACAGTCACTCTTGGTGTCTGAATATATTATTCCAAGTATCTCAATAGGTTATGGTCCCAGCGAATCTGACATCGAGAGTTACTGTGTGAAGTTGTTTTTCCGGAGCACTATTAAAGAAAAAAAGGATTACCGACTTACTCTTTCTCATCACTGTTATGTCGAGCGAGTCGAAGATGGCTACTCCGAGCGTTTTCCAGTTTGATGGAGGAAACTTTCAAGTCTGGAAATTTGAAATGCGGTCAGTTCTCGTTGCGAACCGTTTATTCGAAATGGTCAACGGTAGTAAACTGAGACCACCTGCTGGTGACAAAGAAGAAGAAAATTGGATCCAGAACGATGCAAGAGCTACAACGATTTTGACGTGCGCCATGGTCCCACGACAGGTCGAAAACTATCTCACATGTGAAAGCGCAAAAGAAATCTGGGACAAGATGACTATGATTTACGAACAGAAATCTGCGCAAAATAAGGGCACGATGCTCCAGAAATTTTACAATTTCCGGATGGAACCTAGCGAGCCCGTCGTGCAATACACGTCAAAGGTCATGAATATGGCTCGTACGCTAAAAGACCTTGGCGAGAAAATTTCTGACGCGGCGATTATAGCAAAAATTCTTGGACTATCCACAAAGTTCAGTAACTTTGCGATGGCTTGGGACAGCGTCGACGAGGAAAAGCAAACCCTCAGTTTTCTCCAGGAACGGCTCATCAAGGAAGAAAATAAGCTCCAAGGAAACGACGACGAGATGAGTGCATTGGCCGTCGTTCGAGAGAGCAAGAACGGTTTCAGGCGGGAAAAGTCGAGCCGATATCCACAATAAAAACATAGCTCGGAGAATCAGCGAAGTGAAAGTAGAGCGTGTTACTATTGTAACAAGCCTGGTCATCTAAAAGCAAACTGCTGAATCAGGCAGCGCGATTTAGAGAGAAACAAACAGCGAGACAACAACAGAAGCAATTACGGCAAAGATTCAAACGCTCGAGTCGGTTTCGTGTGTACGTTTGAGAACGAAGAAATTTCGAATGTCTGCGCATTTTCAGAGGGAGCCAGTCATTGGACAATGCCGGATGAAATAATGAGGCTGGATGCTTCTGAGTCTTGGTTTAGCGACAGTGGAGCCTCGCAACACATAACGTCCCGGTGAGAGTGGTTCCATGATTTGGTCGAGAGCAGCTGCGAGGAGAGCATTTTTCTTGGCGACGACAAGGCGTGCAAAATCAAAGGATCTGGGACGATAATCATCGACCGATACATAAATGGAAAGAAATTCCGTGGGCAGCTTGAGAACGTGCTGTTCATTCCGGACATAAAAAAGAATTTGCTCTCAATCGGAGCATGCACGAGAAAAGGATTCGAGGTCGCATTCACGGGCAACATCGTGAAATTCACCAGGGACGGTCAAGTGGAGGGCGTGGGTATGATGCAAACAACACATTTATCGCATGTTCTTCAAAGTCGTCAAGCCATGCGAGGTAAACGTCGCCGCTGGAGCTTTGAAATGGCACGAGCGGCTGGGTCATGTCAATCAGAAAAAAATGCATGACATGATATCAAAGAACTTAATCACTGGGGTGAGCATAAATGAGAAATCGCATTTTTCATGCGACCCATGCCAAACAGCAAAATCTCATGGACTCCCGTTCGACAAGGATCGCGTGCGCGCAGCATGTCGAGTCGGCGAGTACTTCCACAGCGTTGCCTGTGGCCCCATGCCTGAAAACTCTCTTGGAGGTGCGAGATTCTTTCTGACTTTCAAGGACGAGGCATCTGGATATCTGCAAGTATACTTTCTTCGACACAAGTCCGATGTAGTCGACAATTTTCGCAGCTTCGAGAGAGCTGTGAACAACAAGTTTGGTAGAACCATGCGAGCTCTCCGATGCGATCAAGGTCGTGAGTATTGCAACAATGAAATGAAGAAAACTATGGACAAATACGGCATAAAGCTCGAGACTACAGCACCGTACACACCCGAAAAAAACGGCCAAGCAGAAAGAGTAAACAGAACAATCGTTGAGATGGCAAGATCGATGATGTTACGGGCCAAGGCTCCAGGTTTTCTGTGGGCTGAGGCAGTAAACACAGCGGCACACATAATCAATCGGCTATCAACTAGAGCTCTGTCGAATACTACGCCGTTCGAGGCATGGTGGGGCAAGAAGCCAGATATGAGTAACATGAGAATTTTCGGAGCTTTGGCTTACTCACACATACCAAAACAGTTTCGGAAGAAATTTGACCCGAAGGCAAAAAGAACTTGGATGGTTGGATACGACGGCGACTCGAGCAATTACAGGCTCTACGATCCATCGTCGCGTAAAATCATAATTTCAAGAAACGTGACTTTCAACGAAGAAAATCTTATTGGCACGAGTGAAGAAAAAGGAAAAACTCCCACTGTACCTTTGCCTATATTCCCAAGTTCTGAGTCCGATGATCCAAAAGAGAGATCGTGCCGCGAATTGGATGAACCAATAGAACTGGACGATGAAGTGGGAGAACACATAGCACAAGTCAGCGTACCCGAGGACGTGACTGAAAAAAATTCTTTGGCAATGAATAGTTCCGAGCGCGACTCTCGAAAACGCAAGGCAGACGAGCTGAACCTGTCAAGAATAAATCTCAGAGACAGGACACTCATCAAAAAGCCAAAACGACTTGGGCTCGTCGCAGACGCTGCCACGATGGACGTGGTTGAGCCATACACATACGACGAAGCAACATCAGGATCCGACGCGAAGGAATGGCGACACGCAATCGCGCAGGAGCTCCAGTCCCTCGACAGGAATGGCACGTGGATAGTTGTGCCCAGACCCAAGGATCGGAGGGTGATCGACTCCAAGTGGGTTTTCAAATTCCAAGAGGAGAAGGCAGGAAAACCACGAAAGTACAAGGCACGATTGTGCGCACGAGGATTTCGACAGCAGGAAGGAGTGGATTTTCAGGAAACTTTTGCTCCCGTCATCAGGTACGATGCTACGCGCATAATGCTAGCGATGGCGGCCCAACTCGACCTCGACCTCATCCAGTTCGACGTTGCATCCGCTTTTCTCCACGGTGAGCTTGAAGAGGAGGTCTACATGGAGCCGCCGCTCGGCACAAACATACCTAAAAATCACGTATGCAAACTTCGAAAAGCATTATACGGTCTGAAGCAAGCGTCGCGCTGTTGGAATACAGTTTTCAAAAGCTGTTTGTTCAAGCAGGGATTCAAATGTTGTGACTCGGAAGGTTCGGTTTTCGTTGGTACGATAAATGGCGCGCGCGTGTTTCTCGGACTTTTTGTTGACGACGGTCTTACCATGGCTGAAAATTCGGAAATTCTTTCAACTGTCGTTGGAGCTTTACAGGAGAATTTTGAAATAACGACCAGTGAGGTGAAGAATTTCTTGAATATAAACATTTGTAAAGATCGCAAAAATAAGAACATCTTTTTGCACCAATCAGATTACGCAAAGAAAATACTAATCCGGTTTAATATGCTTGAATCAAATCCCGCGAGTACCCCAATGGAAAAAGGCATAGACCTATTTCCTGTGCTAGATGACAACTCAAGTTCACGATATCCGTACAGAGAAGCGATAGGTTCACTAATGTTCTTAAGTACGGTAACTCGGCCCGACATCTCTTTCGCGGTGAACTATCTCAGTCGGTTTCTTGAAAAGCACGATAATAGGCATTGGGAAGCCGTTAAACGAATATTGAAATACATAAAGAAAACATTGGGCTACGGCATATTATTTGAATCAGGTGGGGGTGGACTTGAACTGTCAGGGTACTGTGATTCTGATTACGCGGGAGACACAGAGACTAGGCGCTCTACGACTGGCTATTTTCAAAATGTGTGGCGGTCCTATATCTTGGTGCGCACAAAGACAGGAGAGAGTATCGTTAAGTAGCACCGAAGCCGAATACCTGGCTGCTTCGACAGCAACGAGAGAATTGATATGGCTGCGGAAAATCTTGCACGACCTTGGACACTCTTGTAAAGGACCGACCATCTTGCACGTTGACAACATGAGCGCGATTCAACTTATCAAAAACCCAGTTTTCCATAAGAAGTCGAAACACATCGAAACGAAATACCATTTCATTCGTGAAAAATTTGCCGATAAAACGATTAACGTGATTCATGTTCCTAGCAGAGAGCAGTTAGCTGACGTTTTGACGAAAGCACTTCCGCGACCTCAATATGACGAATTATGTGAGCGAATTGGCATGTACAGCATGTAGGATCGTCGTTCTATACAGGGTGTCCCAAAAGTATGGAAACCTCTGAAAAGCGGCCAAAATAAGCGGGAAAAAAAATCGATAACCCTATATCCGACGTATTTTTTCACGAGGAATCCAATGGTGACCTCGGATTTGACCTTGAACATAACCTTAAAGCTGCAGCGAGTCAAAAATCGATTTTTCAAATGGGAACCCCCATTTTTTATTGTAGATTTGAAAAGAGCGGAAAATTTCACGTCAAAATGTATATTTTGTTTTTTTTTCAAGGTCATTTTAAAAGCGTTACAGACGCAAATAAAACTCCAATTTAACCTAAAATTAAGTTCGAGTAAGGGGTTTTTTTTCTAATTGCACCGCCTCCTAAATGACCTTAAAAAAAAAACAAAATACATAGTCGAACGTGAAATTTTTCGCTCTTTTCAAATCTGTTATAAAAAATGGGGGTCACCATGCGAATAATCGATTTTTGGTTCACCGTAGCGTATAGGTTATGTTCAAGGTCAAATTCAAGGTCACCATTGAAAAGAGCCGAAAATTTTACGTGAAAGTATGTATTTTATTATTTTTTTCAAGGTCATTTTGGAGGCGGTACAATTAGAAAAAAGCCCTTATTAGAGCTTGATTTTAGGTTGAATTGGGATTTTATTTTCGTCTGTAACACCCTTAAAATGACCTTTGAAAAAAAAAACAAATCATACATTTTGACGTGAAATTTTCCGCTCTTTTTAAATCTGCAATAAAAAATGGGAGTTTCCATTTGAAAAATCGATTTTTGACTCGCTGCAGCTTTGAGGTTATGTTCAAGGTCAAATCTGAGGTCACCATTGGATTCCCCGTGAAAAAATACGTCGGATATAGGGTTATCGATTTTTTTTTCCCGCTTATTTTGGCCGCGTTTCAGAGGTTTCCATACTTTTGGGACACCCTGTATATCCTCGCTAGTAATTTCTTTACAAGTTCAATTACTGTATGTAGGTAAGAAAATTTATCAAATTTTGTAAGCGTGTAAGCGCACAAGAGAATATTATATGTGAATCAACGAGAATTGTAAAAATTATAGGTGGGTAAATACTTAAACTATAAATTAAGCATATTCTACGAATGTAACTGCGATAAATTGCGAGAAAGAAATAATCTCATAATATGTAAAAACATGCTCGTCAAACGGAGGCGCATTTGTTCATATCTGACTCGCATAATATAGACTAACTACGTTGGGTAGAAGCTAAAGCGATAATTTATTCGCGATACGAGATAATTCACGTAGATGCAAATCATTTTAAGAGGGCAAAGTTTATATGTAAACCTTTTCATAATTTTGCGAATCTTTGTTGAGAGGGCATGTTGTAATATTGTAACTTTGATTCGCCCCACTCTATTATTAACTGTATAAGCGCGAAGCGCGTAGAGCCAATCTCACTGTAAATACTCAAGGCACTAGCCAGTTCGTATGTAGCAGCTGTATAGTTGACATTACTGATTGTAATAAACTTAATTGCTCGCACAGTCACTCTTGGTGTCTGAATATATTATTCCAAGTATCTCAATAGAAATTATGCAACTCATTTTACCCGAGACCGAAGAGCTTACAGCACAAGAAATCGAGGCATCATTGGAAACTACAGAGCAAAATGATAACGCTGATGAATCTAAGGAATCAGAATCACTTTCAGTTCAATCTGTGTGTAAAATTAATAGTCTTGTTCAAAAAGCTGCTGACTTGGCTTTAGCTCAGGATCCAATCATGACTCGGAGTTTGCAATTTCATCGTGGATGTGAAGATCTTTTAAAAGCTTATGAAGAGCTTCGCAAGAATTTTTTGCGTCGTATGAAACAGAGTCATCTCACAAATTTTTTAAATACATCTCAAAAATCATAATTGCATGTATTATCATGTATCTGATGAAAAATAAATTCAAAAAATTTCAAAATTTTCTGAAACCGGAACCGTACCCCCCATTTCCCATATACATAATACTTCCGTATTCGCGGTACTTTTGCGGAACGCTACCCCCGCGAATAACGGGGATCACCTGTACTAACAAGGAGACCTTCTCACCTTTGGTTCACAGATCTTTCCCAAAATTTTTTTGGGGCCTTCTGGTACCTTATAATGAAGCTCACCGAGCTTAGTTTAATTGAATGGGCCTTAGGGCCCATTTTTAAAGAGATTTTCTATATTATTAAAAAATCTATTCGAATTTCTATATCGAGATAGAAGCACTTAAACGAAAAAATGCAAAAAACAAAAAAGTCCTAAAATTTTTCAAAGAATCTGTCTGAATTTTTTCAAAATTTTTAAAACCGTCTATCACCTATTTTCAGAGGCCCAGATTTGCCGTTTTTCTTAGGGATTTCAGAGACCTCTGAAAATAAGTGATAGACGATTTTAAAAATTTCGAAAAAATTCAGACAGATTCTTTGAAAAATTTTAGGACTTTTTTGTTCTTTGCATTTTTTTCGTTTAAGTGCTTCTATCTCGAGATAAAAAATCGCAAAGATTTTTTGATAATATAGAAAATTCTCTTAAACTTGGGCCCTAAGGCCCATTAAATTAAACGAAGCTCGGAGTGCTTCGTTATTAGTTACCAGAAGACCCTAAAAAAAATTTGAGAAAGATCTGTGACCCGCTGGTGAGAAGGTCTCCTTGTAAGTTCATTGCTCTTCCTGACATCGCCTCATCTTGAACTTGAGTTCAAGATGTCTTGTACGGCGTCTCTATTTCACACCTTTGTAAGAGGTGTTGGAATCGATATCAATTTCGTAGAATTCTTTATTCTACTCATTTTTATAGCTTTTTTTTCATTTAGCTGTACGTCGTCAGATCCCGTTGGTCGAAGATGGCGCGTCCGCTCGCAGAGTGAAATTGCATGTTTATTGTTATTTTAATATAAGTGATCTTATAAATTGTTAACAATGAGTTACGTGGAACGTGACAGAACCGTGCTAGATAGAGAAAAAGTCGCTGTATAAGAAATGTAGAGAATTTAATTACCTTTCCAACGAGATATCGATGGACCCAATCGAATTATTAGTTTCCGAGAAAAATAAAAAAAAGTGCAGAAAAACGTGTTTTTTCCGAAAAATTGAAAATTTATAACTTTTTTAGTTTTTTGAATTAAGACTCGAAATTTCGGCTAAAGTGTGCGCAGTCTGAATTCCGTCGGACAAACGGTTCTCAAGATAGAACGTTATAAACAATTAAACTTGATTTTGCAAAAAAAGTAACTTTGCTCCGAATCGCGTTCTATTCCGTGTATTTTAATTTTCCAAACGTTTTTAGAAACTTCAAGTATCAATGAACAAATTATTCATTAGCAGTAAATTTCCGACTGTGATTTCATTGAAAAAATTGCACGCGAAAAAGTCGCAATATCGTGGCGAATTCGTCCAGCACGAGCTGTCTAGCCCGGAGAATGGGTAACCGAACGCCGAAGAAGTTGTATGCGAGTCGGCTTGTGTTAAAAAATATTAAAGCATAAATTTTACAAGGATTAATGTACTGAACAAGACAAGACATGGTGAGTACATCGACGTGCTCGGCGCTTAGGTCCATGGCGAATTTTCTTTAAATTTTTTATGGTCAAACTAAGTATTCTATAAGCTTAGAAAATATTCAAACCATTCGTTTGTAAGTAATTCGATAAGTGCTTTGTTTGATCGAATATTATCCATAAAACAAATGTTGTTAAAATTGCTTCATATTTTAAAAAAGCATCTCTATAAGCTGCAACGATCGTAATTTCACGCGTTGGTCCACGAGCGCGAAATCAGCGCGTCACGTGACGAGAAAAATTTGTTTCTTGTCGACAGCGCAAGAGGATGCACGAAAGGACAAAATTACAAACGCGCGATGAGACTGTCGGTATCGCGACTTTGCTCCGAAGGAGAGGATGGTATAGGGTGGCAGCAAAAAGATAGACTTGGTCACTTTGAAGCTATTTATTACGGGCGCCGGGAAAGCGATCGTTGTGTCTGAACGCTCGGAATGATCTATTGCGCGGTACGCGCTTACAATGTATGTGCGCCAGCAGCGGGGCGACTATAGGTGCGTGTGTATAATATGTGTGTCACTGACAACGGTGACCGCGTCGCTACAAGACGCAGCGAAGATGAGCGCGAGTCAGTTTGATACCAGCAGCCGAAACTACTCGATGGGCCGTGACTCACGAGCCGAAGTGGCTTACTTCTAAGTAGTACATACGCCCAGAATCGCGACGAGGCAGGTTCAATCCCATTTTGAAGCCACCGACCCAGCGTGCGTTGGATGGTACCGTGCCAGTGCGACCGGATGTATGATATTATCATTAAATGCAGGTTTCGTGATTAGCGTGTGTGTTGGCCTCGTGAATCTCGCCCCATTATTCGCTCATTTCATTTATTATCTAAATTAATCTAATTCTACGCACGCGTACGAGATATTCTTCTTCATTTGTTGCATCACACTCGCGTCAACAACCACTGCGACGAAAGCTAACTAATTGATTCTATGAACATAAAAATTCGTTGCCATATCAATAAATTGAATAGTTACCCTAACTTCGCAATCTTATCATTTGATGCTTCTCTCACTTTTCAGGGTCCTATTTGTTATTAACTTTCTCTAGGACAATCATGAGTTGCCGGACCCTAACAATAAAATAAATAATAAAAGAACCTTTCAAAGCTTTGGCCCACGAGCGAGTAGTTTTACAAATAACGATTTTTTTTATCTCCACTGGGACAAGAAATTGTTATTAGCGCTACATCTTCGGCCCACCGCCTTGTTTCGTTGATCACATTTAATCTTTTTCGATCTTTGTTTGATAAAACTGACTCCCATACGTCAATCCTTACGTACGATTCCTCACCAGCGCCACATATGCACAGATGAGGCCATTACACTGGCAACCCAAGCTTGAAAACCTTTATCCTCCCCTCTCGTATTGGAGACTTCACCAGTAGAACTTCCGATACAATTTTTCACATTAATATTGTTTGATTCTAGCTTATGAATCACAAGACCTTTGATACCTTCTTCTGAAGAATCTTAGCATTGCTCAATGCACAATATACTTTCACATGGTTGGTCGATGTGTATAATACATATAATTATTATTGAGCATCGGTCTCTTGCGGTTACGTCTTTTGAGCTGTCTATTTGAATTCAAAACATTTCTGAATCATAAACTTTTATGTCTATAATCAACTTCATAGAATCGTTGATCACATTTAAAATATTATTCATCGTAGTCTTAGAAATCATCGTAACTAAATTATGTCACGCTATTCTGCCTGATGGTTTCAAAAACTTTTTATTCTCGCTGATGTCTATGCATTGGTCAATATGACTTTTCAAAGTTGGATTTTATTTTGCCACGAGCATCAAAATGTCCAAAAGATAACCATTATTATTAGTGCTATTAAGACTGTGCAGCTTCAGTTTTACTTCCTTGGTAGGCCATTTCGCAGGTTCCTAATTATTAAAAAGATAAATAACAAGAATTGAAAAAAATGAAGCCAAAGCACCCAAAATTATATTCATTATTAAGCTTTATGACGTCAAAAACACATTCAACTGTTATAGATTTGCCGAAAATTTTATTTATGTACTAAACCCCAAGATATTTTTGCTGACCAAACCTGTAAGTGTGGTCATTTCGAGAAGGAATTCAACCATGTAGTCTGGAGCTGCGAATTGTACCAAGTCCAGAGGCGCAAGTTACTCGACAACCTAAAAATAATAGGCCAGCAACATCCACTAAATGTGAAATCGCTTATTGCGCGACCCAACATCAAGGCGTGCTGGTTACTGTGTAGATTCTTGAGGGAGTGCGGCTTGAACGTATAGAATCCTGCATTATCTCTGCTATTATTATGGAACTATTTATATTATTATTGTTATCAAAGTGTTATGAAGTTCTGTATTATTATTCTTATTATTATAATAGAGAGGTTTGTATTGCTATTATTATTGCATTACTAAGCACTCATGTTATTATGTTTGTGATTTTAGAAACTAAAGATTAATTAGTGTTTATACTTCACACGAGGTCACAAACACTCTAATAAATAAAAAAAATGCTGCGTATTGGTTCCGAGAGTTAGCACAGCGTGGCACTTTCTCGTGTTAATTCTCATAAGAAAAAAATTAGTTCGAGCGTCCGACGCTAGCGTTTTTGACAGGACGCGTCCTGTTTTTCAAAGGATTACGTGTGACTGCAGCACCACTCTAAGCTCCACTCAAACACTCAGAGCGAATTGCGGACGGTACGCATGATGAGTCTCGCAAGTAAAACTCTATTGTGTCAAGCAACAAATGTCATTCTACCATAACATAGTGATTTTTATAGACATCTCGTGGATTATTTTTTTGAATCTCAATTTATTGATATTTTACAATGAAGCAGTCCCAAAGAAGGTTCGACGTTGCTTTTCAACAAAACTTTAAAAATTCCTTGTTGCTTTGGTTCTGAAATCAGATAACTTATAGAGAGCCAAAAAATCTGATCTAATGATTGGTACATCTACATCAGCAACTATGAGAAAACCTAAAAGCATACCACAAAGCCCAAAATTCAAAGCTCAAAATCTGTAAGTTTTCAAGTGGTTGCCATTTGGATGGCATTTTAAATTATAATTGACTGGTACGGGACTATCTGATATTAAGAAACGTGTAAAAGAACACAAATCTAACACAGTGTCAAATTTTAAAAATTTATCAATCAATAGACGTTACATAAATGGAAGGAGTGCAGTCTGATGTCGTTCTCGCGGATGGTTTTATTAGTTTTTCGAGTATTTTCAAGGAACTTATGGACTGTGTCGTCGAACTTAGCGTGATACCAGCACAATGTTTTTGATACTTTCTTACTATAATCTACTAATTGTTACATGTATGAATCAACAGTTTGTTATATAGTGAACTCAATGAAATTTGATTAAAAATATTTTTGACACATAATTTTTTTAATTCAATCTTAATACTGTATGTTACATTCATTAGAAATTTGTCTAAGCTAGATATTCATTATTACATTCTCTTCTTGAAGTTCTTGAAGTAGGTTACAATTAAAAATTAAAATTTTAAGGACAATTCGGAATTCCGAGACTAATATTGCTCAAAAGTTACATAATAACTATGAACATGATATTTTGATGGTATAGTGCTTTTTTAAAGATATAATAAAAAAATTTTAAAATATCATGAACGAAAATGTTCGTTAATTTTGTATGAAATTTTTCGATATAACTGCTTTCGATTTAAAATATCTAAGAAGGTCCATTTTTTTCTTTATCTTTTGTTTTAGTTGCTTCATTATAACCATCAATCAATGTTTGAATGATGAATTGTATGGTAAGTTTATATATATTTTCTACGTTATCGGTGTAACGGTCATGTAACGTCATTTGCATAGCTGCCAAAAATGGTGATTGAATTTTCTGAAATAATGCATAGATCATTTTAGTAATATGTAAAGAAAACAACGAAAAAATGATATTTATATTATATTACGCTTTATGTCACACAAAAAATTATTCGCTGCATGCTAACAAATATATCCTCAAGGACTCAGAAGGGTTCTGAATTTTCAGGAAAATAAAAAATGGCTTACAGCTATGTTGATAAGATGTTTCCTGAATATCAAAATACTTTCAAAATAATCTTTAAAATTAAGAAGCTTTGAATTATATTTCTATATTTACGAGGCTTGCTTACGTAACTTTTAACTGATTTTAAATGGGGTACAGATAATTTTTAATTCAACTTTTGGAAAGGATTTGTTTCCTCTTTGCATTGAATCTTGCTAATCATATTTTTGTCCACTGGTCATGATATTTAGAACAAACCGGTTAATAACTAACCTACATCCTACCTCCTACATCCTCTAAGTGGTTTGCATTACTTCAGAGTATAAATGATTACGGACAAAACCTCGGGCAACGTGACTGAACCCTAACTTGAACATAGTTCTTTTGATTTCACATTAATTTTCATATCATCTATTATAAATCTACAAATATTTTTTGGTTTTTTTATTGTTGTTTTTTAGTGTGTACTTAGTGAAATGGTTTAATACGTATTGATTTAGTGGAAGTCCTTTGCCTTGTTTCTGTTCTTTGCTCTCAAAATCTAAGGAAAAGATACGCGGTAAGAAGAATATAAGTTCGAACGATGAAAATCAGGCGTTTCAAGGAGCGTTTGTCACTCTCGATTTGAGAAATATCTCAGCAATTACAATTAAAGAAAACAATACTGTATCGAAAGGAATCTGCTTGGTTCATGAAAAACAGCCTGAGACCAGCTAAGATTCTGCTTGACTCGTGCATCAAATGATTGCATATCTGTGTTATGTATTATATCAAACTCACCCTATCAGTGCCATACTGCACAAACATACAAAACTCACAAGAGCAACTTGTTACTTATATGCTGGATGCGCATCTGTACAAGAAACATTTGTAATAAACTACAAACTTGCTTTGCAAGTCCAATTCTCGAGCACTGAACAACACAAGCAACTGAGCCGAGCAGATGGCGAGCAATATAGGGGTAAGATATAAAGTGTTTCAGTGACGTTTTTTTAGAGGTTTGGAGCAAAAGTGTGCGATTTCTGGTGAAATTATATTCTTCAAAGGTTGGAACAAGTAGAAAAACAATTTTTGGAAAAAAAATAGGAAAATAATAGTGAAAAATTATGTGTTTCTATCATAGCACAATAATCGACGATGATGTTTATTTATCTCAAGACAAACGATGAAAAATTTTGCACAAAACTGCACTCTTACGCGTTGATTATATTTCACGTCACGTTCTCGAGATCATATGTAGTAGTATTGAGTGAGTTTTTTTTATAACTTTATTTAGTAAAAGATGTGGAGTGGAATAAGAAGATACAGTTCTAGCTCATCCGATGAAGATGATATTTATCTTCTATCACACATTTTCCATTAACATCCCTTCATATTAAAATCTACACAAATATATTTTCATTTTTTACAGGCGAATAAAATTAACGCCACAAAAGCACAAAAAATAAGTAATGAAATGATATTAGACATTTATACAAAAAACATTTCAATAGATACAACAAAAAGTATTTTATATAAAATAATAATAAGTAGTTAATATCAAATACCAGAAATACAAAATCAAAAATTATAATAGAAAAATTTGATGATGAAACTATACAAAAACATATGCAAAGTCAATCAAAAATTAACTGTGAAACATTTAAGTAAGACTGCTAATGAAAAAATAAAACGAAAAAAAGTACGTTATGTACCCGGTTTTTCATCTGATGAAGAGCTAACACAAAATTATCACAATCAAACGGATTCGGAAGAGGAAAATACGCCGGTGAAAATAGAACAGTCTATCATATTTTCTGGACAAGAAAACAATATCGGTAGGGATGAAAATATCGACGATGATGAACTAGGTTTGTAAAATGATTTATCAGGGTCTAGAAATAATATAATCGTATCTATTGCGCTGCTAATAACGTTTATCGTCGGAAGGGAATCGAACGGCCTGTTACACTTCCTGGATAAGGAAACAATTTCCCCATGAATGAAAGTATCGATAATGAACTTGGTTTGCGAGATGATTTCCCAGAGCCTGAAAATGTTGTAGCAGGTCCATTGCTACCCATGATAGCGCCAATTGTAGATGAAGTAGTTGTTAATGAAAACAACCCCTACGGATCAATCGAACTTCGGGCTTACGACACATTGCGTGAACTTACCAAGCACCCACTGTAGAAAAACTTGATTTACATGAAATTTGTAGAATAATATTTGAAAATTATACACTTCACAGTTTTACTTGGGTTGTGTTTATATGTGGACCACGAACGTGAAATAATACAATGAGAAATAATATAGAGAGTTTATTTGCACGAGACGTCGCTGAAATGATTTTACGCCAAGAAAAGTGTAATATTACTCTTGAAGATACTAAAGTGCATAAGCAAGATAAAAATCTTGCGCCGAAGAGCCTTATCAGCCCTAGGAAATTTCAATGTTATCTTTATGAGCCCATTGAATTATTATTTTTCTCACGCAGGAATCAGATGTGCCACATTACTCGCACACGTTTTGTGTAGAAACTAGCTCATTATACATGCTGACGATTGTTTTTGCTTAACATATGCGCACTAGCACAGCGTGCGATTTTGTGAACTTAAGCGCGAATTTACTTTTATTTGACTTTACTAAGACTCTACTTAAACTATTGTCTCAAAGGGTTGGGTGAAAAGGAGAAGAAATGAATGGTTGAAAAGCGTTTGCACTGAATTACGCCTGATACTTGCACACATCTTGCTTTCGTTTACACTGCTCATGAACACACATACTCAATGTAACAGGTGATTGACGTGTTCAGACCAACTGAAAATTCGACTGAGTGTCGATATTATATACACTAGATTTTTTATGGATCAGCCACGCCCCCTGGCCCAGTAAACTGCTCCATATATTCCGCAAAGCGACATCTCACTCTGTGCCCGGGTTGAGAGGCCCGCTAAGTCTCGTATACCATGTCTAGTTGATTAACGTTGACTTGGTCTCTAATCAATCAGCGCATGACGATAAAGCCCGCGAGACACTTAAGGTATACCGGTACATATATTTGTTTGCCCGTGCTTGCAATTGCACTTGGTTCCCTAGGGCCTATGATCTTTGTCAGTGACCGATCGGCACTTTTTGTATTTGTTTCAGCCTTTCGTCTGTTATTGCTTCGGTCGTAGCATATATCTTGAGCTGTTGTAGGTGACATACGTACACATGTGGTCCTTATGGAATTAAATGGGGTTTCCAGTTAGGCCTTGGGGGTTGCTACCCGTAAATAATGTACCTTGCCCTATCAAAAATTTTCACGTGAGATCTCACGTGAGAATCTGAAAAAATTTATTAAAAAAAAATTTATCGAACATAATATAAACTTCAATGTTCTAAAGATTTAATAAAATTCGTAATATTAGTTTTGAGAAATGGGAAATAGTTTTTTTTTGTCATGTAGGAATTTAAAAAATTAATAAAACACTTATTATAATTTTAAGTGAACTTTGAGTCTCAAGTCAGATCAATATATTAAGGACTACACATTTTAACTTTGCGAAATATTTATCTATTCAGTACTATGAGTAAGTAAGGTTATTTTTTATTTCAAAAAAAGTTCAACACATTTAAGAATCATAGTTTATTACATAATATATTTACAAAATTTTCACTTTATAAATAGGTTTTTTTTACATTAATAATGTATCAAGTTTTGTACCGGACAAATTAAGTGCATGTTGTTAACCTTCGTGGTAACGCATACTTTTTTTATATAATCTGTCGGTATTAAATTTGTTTGTCGACACCTTTGTCACTATTCTAGAAAGCAAACAAGAAAGTTGAATAGAAAGCAAGTAAAAAATTTAAAGAAATTACAAGAAAATAAATAGAACTGATGCAAAATAAACTGCTATAATAAATTGTTGTTTCATAACTATTTCATGTTTGGTAAAATTAATGTAGAACTTGAGGTTCATTTGAAATTATAATAACTGGGTAAGGCTCGGAATATTTTAAATAAACCTGCGCTCGTATGTCATCGATCTTGACGCACTTATGGTATGTTATAGTACATGATAAAAAAGAGCCAAAACCAAAATTTTGGACCCTCTCCCCCTGCTACCCCCTTCCTCCCCTATGAACGTTCATTTTCTATCTATTTTTCTTCTGAAGGCCTGAAGTACTAAAAAAATCTGAAAAAATTCAAGGTTGTTTGGATTGGTGAAAAGTATTTCTTTGAATATCCTCGGTCATCAGAAGCAGGCGATATCTTCATACATATATCGCCTCTGTTGTTCGGATTGTTATAGAGAGAGAGAGTGTAGAAAAAGGTAGAGTTCACCGGTTGCTGGGATCGAGAGGAACAAGGTGCAAAATAACTATATCACTTGAATTATGCTGAATAGAATTTGTACACTTTAGAGAGCCGCTGCTCTCGAACGGCGAGGGGCAGCGAGTCGGCGCTAGCGACGTGATTGTAGAATTTCGTTTGCGTGAGCCCACAGTCTTCTATAAATCTGCATGTCTTTTGGCCAAAGAATTACGCGTGTTATCGCGACAGCTTGTATATGTGCTGTCATACAGTATACGCATAAAGCTGATTACATGTGTCATCAATCGCACACGCGCAAGCCAGCCTGCGGGTGTGCACTTGCTTACGCGTGCACACACTCATGCCTGTGGGCGTTTACTCGTACTTGTATAGCGGCCCGCCGTGTGTGCGAGGGTCAGCTAGGTATCTGACCGTCTGCGGACCGGTCCGTTATTGGCTGGCCATAACACTACGACAAATCCGCCATCTTTTAATTGTAAATAGCTATTGTTTCATCTTTTATTTTTTTCATTTCGGGAATTTGGCTCAAAGTTGCCTAGATTGATTTACTATAGTGAACACTAGCAAAATTTATCCTAGTTATATTTAACAATACGGCAAATCATGAACACGATGAATATTTAACTTGATTACATTGGGCATAGATCAAAAATTGTACAAAGAAGGTACCCGGACATTTTATTTGCTAATACCTAAATGTGACAGTTTTTCGCATAAACTTAACCCTTTAACGCCTGAAAGGCCCATTTTTGGACAACATTTATAGCGATGAATTACACTGACTAAAAATTGATTAAAAAACTTTTCATATACCATTTCATACGTAAAATTTAATGTTCTTTTCGAATCTGGAGTCGGAATTTTCAAAAATTTATTAAATAAAAAGTTATAACCAATTTTGTAAAACAAAACATGAAATTTAGAGAAAAAAATCTCGTTTAACTCAAATTTCAACACGGAAAGAAGGTTCGCTCGTGCGTCTCACGCATACAGATTTGGTCAATGGCATGTATACTTTATTATAAAATAGTTATAATTATGAAATTCAATATGGTGATCATAAATTTGACTCCTGAAGACCTGTATGTCATAAAATGATTTCGACAATTTTTAACTCGATAACCATCACGTTTACGGGAAAAAGTTATGGAATAAAAAGTATTTAGAGTTGGTAAAAAAATGCCTGATTTTTTTCAACATTTTTTGAGCGATTTTTGGATTTTTGAAAAAATGGTTGTCTTGTATGTATAGCAGCAAGATAACGCTAGCGCGCCGCGCGCGCCGCCATTCGAAAGCCATTGCTATTAGTGTACGCTCGCCACTCCGGCTTGAACCGCGACACAAGCAGTACGCGCCTCTTACGCATTGTATGCACATATTGTTATTATACTTATTTAATAAATACTTAAAACTAACTACTAATGTGTTAATCATTACTCAAAACGCGTGCTGCTTGTTCTTTAATGAGTGGTTTTCTATGTAAGTTTTTTAACGGCACTCACAACTCATATGCGTCCGTGAAAAAACGTTGGTAACAATCAAACATACCTAGAAATTGGTGAAGGTTATGTGCCGTTTTCGGCTTAGGATAGTCAAAAAAAGATTGAACTCTGTCCTCGAGAGATTAAACACCAGCAGTTGATTCCAGGGAACCAAAAACTGTACTTCTGTCGAACGGCCTAATTTTAATTTTTCGAGATTAATGACAAGGTTATACTTAAGAAACGTTGCAATAAAATCTTGTGATTTGTCAAAGTTGCTTTTGAGATCGTGAATAGATCAAAATGTTGTCTATAAAGATGTATCAGCTCCGGTAAGCCAGGAGGATGAAGAAGATCCAGAATTGTTAAAATAATGTGCGACGGACGGCTGACCCCAGGATGGGGGAAAACAGCGAATCACCTGCCGTCGAATAAATTTTATAAAGGGACCACCTTACCTGGTCAACTATTCCCAGAGGGGATATTGGGCCCGTCGTCAGTGCGAGCTTGCTGTTGGCACGCTGACTCACCGTTGATTCCGGTAACTATAGCTGAAATCCGCGAAAATGGATGCTGCGAAATAAATAGGCGAGGATGTCAATTTAATCCTATGCTTTATTTAATCCAAGGCCCAGCTGTCCGAAAAACTACTTCAAGTAGCCCAACGGGCAAAAATTTACAATAATACGCGACGAGGCACAAGTTTCGACCTAACTTTACTTCCGACTTTTCCCACCCGAGGCACGCTTAGCGCTCGCGTCGATCGTATCTGGTGATAGGAGCCTAATCGGCTGAGTCAATATGGCGGCTTGCGCGCACGATCTATGCGACGATGGCCAGTGCATGTGTACCTACGTGACGTGGCACTCGCGTACTGATCCCGGCGATGCGGTTCATATGCTGCGCTGATGCTACACGCCTGGATGCCGAACGCAACACACACATCGATGATCTTAAGTTATATTAATCCTCGTGTCAATATCTTGTGAGTAGCCGAGTGAGAGAGACGAAGCATTGTTAAGTATATGACACATCTACTCTGTGGTATGGTGGCGCTGTGTGATGTGAGTGGTTTGCTGGGGACTTGTGCTTCGGGATTATTCATTCGATTACTGACAATTATACTCATAGGTCATGTAAATAAAGCAAATACAGTAAAACTTCGATAATTCAAACTTCGATAATTCAAACTTCGATAATTCGAACAATATCATAATTCGAAATTTCGATTATTCGAAATGAAATTTTGAACTTAGAGTCTCTAAATCATGTAAATTTACCACGATAATTCGGAATGATAAACTGAAAAGTTTTTTACATTACACTATAATGTATACGCAAGTATGTATTGTGTATAAGCCTAACAGCAATATTAAAATAAACACCTTAAATTTTAGTCAACTCTAGGTACTAGCCGCGTACATACATTAGTAGTCTATATAGTATAAAGATCATGTCAAGTGAAAGTATATACAAATATTACAATACTTTTCCGTTATTAGAAAATATAAAAGTTTTGTTTTTTCCACCAAATATGACGTCTGTCTTAGAGCCAATGGACCAAGGCATCATCAAAAACTTGAAACATTTTTATAGAAAAGAAATTGTCTCTAGAATGTTATCAGGAATGGATGATTCAACAGCTAACACCAAAATAGATGTTTTAATCGCAAGTAGAAATTTAAAATCAGCAAGGAATAAAGTTCAGTCTGAAACGGTCCGTCAATGTTTCGGAAAGACTGGCTTTGCAATTGCATTGTAACCAGTCATACATATAATTGAAGAAATTGATCAAAATTGGGATTGGGAAGAATATGTTTGTGTTAATGATGGTGTATAAACATTTGAAGTATTAAGGGAGCAAGAAATAATTGCTGATATTTTAAATAAGAAACGAAAATTGAATGTGGAATCATCTGATGGTGATGACGACGAAGGAGATAAAAGTACCAGGAAAATCATTCCTACACTGAGTGGAGCACTCGAAAAGTTTGAAGGAGTGAGAGATTTCATCGAGTCTTGTAATGACGAAGTTTCTGATGATTTATTTTTTGCAATATAAAAAGTTGAATCTTTTCTTATAAAAAAAAACAAAAGCTGTTAGTTCAATATAAAATGACTTCTTATTTTTATTGGAATTGTGTTTACATATTAAATAAATAAAAATAATTAATTCAAAATATCAGCTTGTATTTAAGATTTCGAATTATCGAAGTTTTACTGTACTCTTTAATTCTCTCTCTCCTTGTATAATCCTAACAAGCTTCCCGTGAGATTATTTTTATAAAAGATTAATTTCATAAAAGAATTATCTTTTTTAATCTTATAGTTTAAGCTCAGATTAAAATCATACTAAGCCTTTAAAAATAATTAAAGTACGGTTACAATGTTATATCAACCATGTTTCATTAATCATGTTTACCTGAAGAGGTCGACGTAGATCGGCGAAACGTCGTATATTTATAATAAATGATTGTCGGTTAAATTAGTGTTTTTCATTTTTTTGACCTAAGGAATTTGCCTTCATTGCCGAATTTTTACTAAAATTTTATATCAACATGTTGTTGATTGATTGTTTGTGATGTGTACAGTCTTCTTCAGACATGAAAAAACACTGTAAAAATTTGGCTGCTTTGATTCCGAACGATTTTAAGCCAGTATATAAGTAATTCGGAAATACGCCTACGTAAATGCAATGATAAGCGGACAAAGAAAGCACCTGCTACCGCGTTACAGACCTGACCTTAGTGCCAATACGATTCTGTGCTTTATAAAACTGCGCGCACCAACAATATTTCGAAAGGATGGCATAATAGACTGCTGGTAGAAAATATGCAAAGAACAAGATGCTAAAAGAAAGAAATGCGAAGACAACTTTTAGCTATAGGGTAACCGGGGGTATTACTGTGCAACACCTATTGCTGCGCATTGCAGAAAAAGATTGTTTATGCAAATTATATTGCAAATCAATGAGGAATTATGATTTTAAATAATAGATATTGTCCTCTCACAATATTAATGAAAAAAATTTAACATTAAAACATCAATTTATTAACGTAATTTCGATTTGAAATTTACCTCCTCAATTTAGCTATTTTTTACAAAAGAAATTGCCGAAACACCCATAGAAAATCACTTGTAACTTTTTACGTATGTGACAATTTGGTTTGCAAATATCATTTTTACTTACTTAGTATATCTATTTAATTAATACGTCGATATTAGTTTGATTAGTTATATTTTTCTACAATGAATTTGAAAAATAAAATTAGTTACGTATTCTGAACCGATGTATCAATTACTGCGCACTGTATGTACCTATTACTGCGCATATATATAAGGCATTTCATTACAAGTTTCCACGCGGCCCAATTAAATGAAATCACTCAATTTCTAACTCACGTAAAAAGTATTGAAATGCACCGAGAAGAAAAAGGTAACTCATCATTTCGATGGAAAATTACCTCAGCTTTCCGATGGTGTGGTGGAAAAAATTTGACATGCTGTTTAAAACGCAAATATCTTAAAAAGCCCATTTTTACGATTTTTTTATTTTGTCCCAATCGAATGCTGAGGAAATTTCCTATCGATATGCAAGTTTTGAAAGTGTTAAAATAATTATTACTTTGTGAATACTTGGTATTCATGGAAAATTCAGTGCGCATTAATAGACACATGCCTGTGCAGTAATTCATACACCCGCGCAGTAATTTAAATGATATGATTTAAGTGATATGATAGGAGCATCGGTAAGCCCTTAAAGAAATTTTTTTTATGCATTGATGAAGCTCTCATCTGTTATAAAAATGAATACCGGGGTCAAAATCATTTTTATTTTTTGTTAAATTTACTTCAGAATCAGAGATCCAAAAAGTGCGCAGTAATACCACTCTTTACCCTAGTTTCGAATTATACAACAAATATTTGTCTAGAACCCATTGGGCATCATATTGTTTTATGAAAATAGATTTTGCCTTTCATTGTTTTATAAATGTGCTTTTATGAAAGGGTTCGAGCTATTCAAGCGAAATTCGTACACGAAAATTGAAAATTTCGTGTACAAAATTCTAAAATTAGTACACGAAACTCCAAGCAACCCGAGATAAACCTATTTTCGTATACGAAAATCAAAAATTTCGTGCACGAATTTCCCCTAAATAGCCACTTCATTTATAAAATTAATTTTTATAAAAAATTATTTCATGTGACATGTACTTTACAAAAAAAATTATAGAAAATGTACCCCAATCACTCATGTATCATCAGATCCTAGAAACCGCGAAAGCCTTACTCCTATAATTTTTTTGGGCTTGTCATCAGGGCTATTAGTGTTATCAAGGTACAAAGAAAGTTCCAGGAATATACGAGAGCAATGGAAATTGGTTTAATCGTATGCTTGTATTTTTGTCTTTTTTCTCAGCTACGAAGATCTTGCAAAGTCGTAAGCCACTGATGAATCATTTAAAAAATATCTCTATGTCCCTTCTACATCTATCTACTTGCAGAAAATTGAATTACCCGGATAGCTAACTTCTATTTACTGTGATACATCCACCGGCAAGTAACGTTATTTTCTCACAGCTCCGTTCTGACGAATAATATTCAAAATGATACATGAACTGAATCACCCTTAGATCAGGTGTACATGCAGTTTGGTGAGATATTATTTTGTTTGTCCTTTCATGAGAAAAGGTTGCTTATTTGTATACGATCCTACATATTCTGCTGGAAGACAATAATTACTAGTAATGTGAATTCGCCATTAGATTCGTTTCTACAGACAACGTTACGTTTTTCTGATGTGCACATCAATCTTTTTAGCTCCCTGCATATGGTGAACTCTTTCAAGTTTTGTTTGACCATCATCAGCCATTTCAGCTGTCTTGACGTCTTAATCATCGACCGTTACACTTTCCAACCAATATGCATGCATTTGTTTGCAGATTTAGCGAAATATTTTGGTATTCAGCTTCGACATATGAATAGTTGGCATTCAAAAAGTAGTAGAATTTTAGAAATTAATGAATAAAATAAGAACTACCAGCGAATACAATGCCGAGAACATTGCTTTTGTAAAATTTTCAACTAATAACTTTAAACTTTCCTCGCAAATCATGACAGATAGTTATTTGTATTCTTCTTGTAATGATGAAAATAAAATATCACCTGATAGTCACCACAATTTTATTTCAAAAATTCGCCGCGTACGCTTTTTTGAAACGTAGGAATTTGATCCGTATATGAACTATATTCCATTAAATTTCCCCTTTAAAAAAATGAAGTGAAAACTAAGTATGTACTTTTAAAGACTTTATTGAAAAATAAATATCCTAAAAATTTCAGTCCTCTAGATCCATCCATCATGGATCTACAGGGTTTCACAGTTGGAATTTTAGTTTTCAAATTTTATTCGTCTTTCCTTGGGCGAATATGAAAAAAAACCGCTGCCAATGTATTGGCAAGTAGCTTCCTCATACTTTTTTTTAACTTGAAAATAATTTGGAAATATTAATATCATCTTTTCTAAATTGTTCTCAAAATTGTTTTCAAAACAGTTTCAATCATAAATTATTCCTCAACCAAACCATACGAAAAAGAAAGAAAAAAAAAATTTTCCCGAAAAAAAAATTTTTTTAAGATCGAAAAAAAAATTAAATTTCTTCGTTTATCGCTAAATCAAATTTTCTGGCTTCATCCTTAATCCATCCATAAACAATGTTTTGACACATCATAAATTTTGAACACGAAACAACACAAAACTGAGAAAAAGAAAAAAACCTAAAAACCAAATTTCATTTTCAAAACGTAACTTTTCAAACTTACGGTGAATCTTTACACTTTTTATCTTAAATCAAAGGTAAAAGCTCTTCCTTGAAAAAAGCATTACTTTTATTCAAAAACACCAGTTTGTTTTAGAACAAATATAGCATGAAAAAAAAATTTTTTTTTCTCGAAAATTCCTCATAACTTATTAAATACTTAACGCAGAATTAAAAATCATGTTTTGGCTTCTTCCTTACATCAAAACAAAAAAAATGAGATATCTACAGTAACGATACGAACTACCGTCATCGAGATATTACTGCGCACATTCCAACACACGCACACACACACACCCAGTGGTGGCCAAATACCTAGGCCTTGTCGAGTTTTACTCAAACGAGACTATACGTCTGGTGCGAGCAGCCCTAACTGACCTGGGGCTACATACCGCAGACAAGAAAACCGAGGTACTTCTGGTCACCAGCAGGAAAGTGAGAGAGACCATCACCCTCAGAGCCAGTGACCACTACATCACGTCGACTCCCTGTATCCGGTACCTAGGCGTACATATTGACGCCAGGCTGCGATTCGATGACCACTCTCGCATCGTCAGCGACAAGGACAACCGGGTAGCAGGTGCCCTGCTGGGTCTTATGCCAAACATCTGAGGTCCAAGGAGCAGTCGACGCAAGCTGTATGCTAGCGTCGTCGACTCGATCCTTCTCTACGGTGCCCCAGCATGGAGTGACGCAGCAAAAACGCATGACTACGTCCGTCGTGCGCCGTCGATCCATCGACGTGCCTGCCTGCGTGTGATCTGCGGGTTTTGCAGCATTTCACACGAGGCCTCCTACGTTCTTGACAGCACTCCACCGCTGCAACTACTCATCGACGAGCGCTCGAGGCTGTATCATCGCCGCCTCGAAAGCGTCGGGAGCGAAGAACGAGCTAGGACGATCGAGAAATGGCAGGCCCAATGGGCCCGCTCGACGAAGGGTCGGTGGACCCACCGACTCATCCCGAACATCATTCCGTGGATTGAGAGGAGGCACGGAGAAGTGAACTACCACCTCACGCAGCTCCTGACTGGTCACGGTTGCTTCAGGTCATACCTGTGTCGGACAAACAACGACAAGAGTGACCGGTGCCCGGCGTGTCCTCTGGCAGTAGAAGATAACGAGTATGTCATTTTCCGCTGCCCTCGATTCGCGGAGGAAAGAGGGGTGCTCAATCGCCTCTTTCAAGGGCTCTTGGAGCCCGAGACGCTGGTAGGGTTCATGCTCGGCGCTGAACCCAACTGGCTAGAAGTGTCCTCTTTTGCCCACTCTGTCATGACACGACTGAGGGGCGAAGAGAGGGCCAGAAGAAGATCACCGGACGATGCGGTAAGAAAAAGACGACGAAGAATAGAAGATAAAACTCCTAAAGTGAGCACGTAGCTCGAGCCTCCTCCGCGAAGTAATGCCTAACGGTGGTCCCGTGGGGAAGAAAGAGGCAGAAGACAAGGATGGGTTTTAGTCGGTATTAGTAGAGAGGCATATTACTCGCCCACATAACAACATTTGTACACGAACAACAGTACACTACTCGAGTCCGACATATCCATACGACAATCGATAGTCTCATGTTGAATCCGTAAATAGGATTTCCCTCCTTCCAAAAAAAAAAAAAACCGCTGCCAATTCATTGACAAAGAGCTTCCTCATAAAAAAATACCAATTACATTTTTTTCTAAATAATGAATATTGTTTTTGTATAAAAAATTAAATATTTATTTAATATTTAAAAATCACCATAACATTTCCTGTAATCATGGATTCCTTCATTTATACGTGAAAAAATGAAAAAAAATTTTTTTTTTTCAAATTTACGAAAAAAAATTTCAAAAAATTTCAAAAAAAAATTTTTTTCCCGTCTATTGCCAAAAAACTTTTTCTGGCCTCATTAATACTACAAACGACAATGAATGCAATTGAAATTTGTAAAATCCACCGTAACATTTTCAAGATTTTGCCTCGGACACACGCACACACACAACACACACACACACACATATACATACATACGGACATTTGTTGAGAATTCAATCAAGTTTACAAAAATGTAAACCAAATTGTCCTACGAGGTCTGGTTCAAAATCTCGTTTTCGAGCCTATCACAGAGCTTCCTCTATGAGGAAGCAAAACACACACACACACACACACAAGGACGCCTCGATGGCTCAGTTGGTAAGGGGCTCAAGCCTCTTGCCTGCTGAATCTGAGAGTGTCGTCTAGGGTGCGGGTTGGATCCCAATCACACGAGACTGTCTCTTGTGACTTTTTCGCCTGGTGGGGTCGATCTCGGGTCTGAAGTGGTTCGGATTCCACTGTAAATAAAAGACCTGGGCCAAGGAGGTGGCCCCCCGAGAATGGTGAACAATCCCTGATTGCGGTGCGGCGGCGAGCGGCAGGTCTGGCGTGCCCGCCAGACGGACCCGAAGTCAGAACTCATAAGACGAAGAAAAACCACACTCGCAAGATGGCGATAGGCGGCGAGTACCACACTCACAAGGCGTAGCCGGAAGCGAGAACGACACTCACAAGATGGCGTTAACGCCTTAGCACTCAGGACAAGATCCTGAGGTTAGCGCCAAAAGCGAGAACAACACTCACATGATGGCAACAGAAGGAGAAATAGTCTCACCAGACTCACAAGAAGATAGTGCCGGAAGCGAGAGAGTCGAGGTTCGCGCTCTCGAAAGATGGCACTGGTGGAATGAGTTTGAGTCCTTTACTCAAGAGGAAACGCCATACCGCGAGAAGGTGGCTCACCAGGCTCACTAGAAGACTCCGATCAACGAGAGCACCGACAAGGCAGCTCCCGAAAAAGCGGGTATGTCACTCGGCCCGTCTTGGCGCCGCGTAGTGACCGGGGATCACCAACAAGGTGTTACTGATTCCTAAACCCCTAATCACTGCATATAACTGTGCGGTGGATGGGGGACGTAGGGAATGACACCATCGATGTAGCAGCAATGCTCGTAAAAAGGCACCCACTGAAGTAATGTTTCGCGACGGATTCCGGTGGGGACAATGCCTGGAGTTCAGAGGGCCACTGGTTGCAGGGTTTACCCTGCCCACGTCCTCTGATAAAAAAAAAAAAAACACACACACACACACACACTAACACACACATACAGACATGTGTCAGCAATTCGGTCTAGTTAAAGAATATATATGTAAAAGTACTTTACGATTATTAGTTATGAAAGTCGAAAATCGGTCCGTCACAAAGCTTCCTCTATGAGGAAGCAAAATTGTTGAATCATGATTTTTTATGCAAAATATGATGATGAATTCAGATTTTTTTTTCTCTCTCTATTACTCTCTATTACAAAGATTTGTCGTCAAAAAACATATTTATAACCAAAAAACCCATAAAAAATCAAAAATAGCATTGAAATAAAAAATAAACATGTTCATATCCGTCTATAAGGTCAATATTAACTCTTTTATAACTCGGATTATTGAAGTTGGAACTCTTGAAAATTTACTCGAATTTTTATTTGGCATTTTTAGGTATGTAACTTTTTCATCTACAAAATTAAAAGCTAAAATCTTCCGAGTATGGTGCAGTTGACTATCAATTTTACTATTAAGACTAAAATCGTATTAAAAAAAATGTATCATTTTAGATAAAAAAATTGCGTGAATACGTTGATACCATGCTGTTCAGGCATGGTTTCAAAAAAAAAAAAACAAACGTCGATCATCAATTTCTCTATGTGGATAATTGCATAATCCAAGAGGTTTTTTGCCAAATCTTCGTGAATTTTGGACTTGTTTGTAAGCACATTCAAATTATACGTGAGAATTTTCCAATGAATAGTCGTGGATTTGATACACGCATAAGCGTATACAACTGTAGACGAGCTCTACAGTCGGCTAACCACTCTGCGCCACGCCGCTGCCGCTGGCCGTGGCCATCGAGTGCCACTCAGCTGACGCTATGTAAACAAGTGCATTCGGCCGGGGCAGTGACTCTCGCTCGAGTTCTTGACTCGTGCACATCTCTTGGAATCCCAGAGAATGCAGCCTTCGGACGTACCAGGGCTTCAAGACACTTATGCAACACTTCTTTCGGAACTCCAAAGAAGTTTCGGCTTTTGGAATCCCAGAGCCTAGAAGTCGAGCATACAACTCGTCTCTCGGATCGCCAGAGATACTAATAACTCTACGAGTTGTAAACTTATTGTTGGCTTGGTTAGGAATTTCCTTGACCCAATAAAGAACTTATGTTCACCCAGCAAACAATATCTTTTTATTTTTTATCACCTTCCTCTACTTCTCATTTCGGCCACTAGGTGGCCACAAAGCAAGGCTTTTGCTGCCTTAAGCGTCTGGACCCCACTTAAGAGTTGTTGTTGTTGAAACCTTAATATTATTTTACACATATACGCGGTGTATGTATGCTCTCGTTTTCTATGTCACTGCCTCACGAAAGTGAGGGATATCACGTGTGTGTGGTGGGTAAGCGACTGCGCGAGTTCGGAGCCTGCGAGCTCCACATCACTTACGCTTACTTACTGTCTGTATGCCAATGAGCTAGGACTAATTAATCTAATTATTTATTTTCACTTTTATTCGTTTCAATAAATCAGTTTTTATATTTAAGTACCTATTTCGTTTCTTTTACCACTAACCTCGCTACAGGTTATGGGCCCAGCACAATTTGCACAGTGAAACGTGGTGCAGTGTTCTGCTTTATTTTGTGAAATAGCTTTTACTGTGTGTGTATACCCGTCTGAATTTGCGGAGCAAAATCTTTAAGGTGCACAGTGTAAGATATGGCCGACAGTACGTCAGATTTAAAAAATATCCCTAAATTCAACGGGCAGAATTTTCAGTTATGGATATTTCAAATAAAAACTATACTTGTACTGAGTAATCTGACGTGATATGGCTCGTATGTAAATCTAAAATCAATAAAATGTAATAACGAATATCAAAGACAAGTTGTTGGAGAGGAAATAATTCATGTCAAATTTTAATTCATTTTTATCATCTAATTGAGACATGAATGCGCGCATCAATTCGGCGTTTGGCCGCCAGTACTACTGCTGTTAGTGCTGCCTCTGATGTTCAAATTTGAGAATCAAATTTGTAAACAAAAAGTTAGTCTCTCTTATATAGCAGTACTGAACTGCACCAGCAGAAGTAGCAGAAAGATTAATTATGTTGCTCATGCGAAGATTCAATTGATAACAATATGATAAGCTCGGCTTCTGCGCCAGTCGCAATTCAGCCTTCACCGGCAGCGACCGGCCTGGCGGCCTCGTAGGGTACTACAGCGAGGATCTCTGCTTACCGACGAGTAAGCGCACCTGCATTACAGCTAGGCTTATTGGCCGTAAAGTCGGAGTTCGACGAAAGCACGCGTCCGAGTGTGGGCGAGCTCGTGCAGGTCGAGTTCAACCGCTAATACTGATGGGCTTATATGCCGAGAGGTCGTGGGATTCCCGACCAACGCTTGTTGGACAAGGTGCCTCAGTTTAGGCGAGTCGACAGATCGACGAGCGAGTTAGTCGCGTGTACAACAGTCGCAGTTGCGACGTGAATCCCCCTCTCCTACTTCGGAGCAAAGCAGCGGCTAGCCGCCGCTGCGGCCAGCGGTCTGATCAGCCGCCGGCTTCGCTTCTCTCCTCTACCTACCCCTCTGCTCAGCCGGGACTCCGGTACAAAAGGAGTGAATTTTCGGAGCCGAATTGCATTTCGCTTCGCAGTTTCTGCCTGGCAACATCCGCTCTCAAGCTTTGTGTGCAATTTTTGACTCTTGGACTTAGTCTATCGTACGGAGGATATCCCGGCGTTATTCTGTTAGCAGAGAGTCGAAATTCGAACTTAGCCGCAGACGCATTGATGGTACTTAAGCTCTGATGCATTAATGACACTTAGTCGCGAGCGCATTAATGGCACTTAGTCGCAATCGCGCTAATCGAACATAGTCGCGATTTAATTAATTGGACTCTGCCATATGTACGCTAATCGAACATAGCCAGAGAAGCTGAAACTCGATCTTAATCTCTTGCGCTGCCAATAAGTGCAGTTTTCGAACGAGGGTACCACAGTCACTCGTCGCCGCCGCGTCATACACGGGAGATTATCCCGGTGCGGAACTCCGTCGTTCGAGCGCCGGTAACCCCTCTGCCCTCTCTTTAGTCGACCTCGCATTCAGGTGTCAACTTGGGCGGATGTCCTTTTGACCCCTGCCATGAGCAAGACCGCTGACAGGAAAGAGTCGCGCTTCCGAGTCTCACGACTCGCCTCGCAAGCTCCGCTTGCTACTCGAACGAGCAGAGCACGTACAGCGACAAGTATCGGCAAGGGTGCTGTACTTCGTCGGCGTGAACTCTCCCAACGTAAGCCCTCCTTGAAAAGGTCGAGGCAACGTCGGACCTCCTCTACAACCAAGTTTTGCTGCTTACTCATCCTGATAACAAGATCGACGCGTGCATTTCCTTCACGATTCATCGCGTTCGTCGGGAATCGAACCCACCGACTCTCTGCCTTATCGACGCATAGCAGACATGACTGACTCCGTTTCGTGCACCGCCGACTCCGCGCTACTTGCGCGACTCATTACAGAAGTCACGGCTGGGCCGTAACAAAAATGTCACATGCGCAACTAAAATGTCAACATAAATCAGCTGTGTAATGTGGCTGTGTGAGTGATGTTTTATATTTTGAGATTTGAAGTTATTTTGGTAAAGTGAATTTTGTAATAAAAATTTAAAGTAGTTCATTGCCTTGGTGAAAAATAAAGATTCTTAATTTTATTTAGTTTATATTGTTTCTCAGTGCTGCAGTGTAGTGATTGATTTACAGTAAAACATATGTTTATACAAGTGATACAGTTCAAATAGTAAATATATACTTTACATTATAGCATGTTTTATTTTTAGAAAAGACATTTGAAATTAATAATGGTCAAATGCAACTTTCAAATCTAAAGCATTTGTGCTTAGTACTTTACAACATGCAGCACTGAGAAACTGAATGCACGCATGATGCCTGTATTTTATCTGGGTTGATTGAAGTTTATATAGAAACAAATTAGTGAAATGATGTGAAAAAGCTCAAATTAGTCTGAGAATGAGTAAAGTGTGAGTGAGATTTATGTGTGGGCCACTGAGAATGTGTAGTGAAAGATTTCAATGTTTTAAACACAAATTCTTTATTTTGCTTCTCCTGAAAAGTTTAATTTTTCACATTTTAGTCCAGTGTGCGCAGGGTTTCTCAGTCAGTTTTCATCATGGAGACCTCTAGTACGTCTCAAAATTTTCAGAAAAATGTCCTTTAAGGGCTGAGTTTTGTGGAATTTTGATTCAAGTTATAAAAAAGTTTTTACACTAATAGAGTGTCATTTTATGAAGATTTTGAGACGTACTAGAGGTCTGTACCTCAAAAACTCTGGTCTGAACCTTGTGCACAGTGCCAAAATCCTAAAATAGCAAAAATAAGCTATTTTTAGATGCAGAGGCTTATTCTGACACTTTTTTACACATTTTGTAGGGTAGAAGATGTAAAATTGATGTTGAAAATATAGGTTGACATCAAACTGTGATGTATATCACAAAAATGACCAATAAGAACCAAATGGTGTCTGACTCCCCTTAAATAAATTGTTATTGTTGAGTTAAACATAAGTCCTCGTGTTACAACTTACACGACCTTTTCCTCTTTTCAGGACGCGAAGTCGAGTGTGTATATAACGCAAATTTAGCATAATCTAATAAAAATAATCTTTTCTTATTATTATTATTTTTTGAATCTATCTAAATAATTCGAGTCACTTGTTCGTTCAGCAACCAAGAAGAGAGACAGCAGACCACAGGGAATCACAATTTTTCTGAAGATTTTGATTCCTATCAGGGATCCCCACCTGAATAACTCTGATCTGAACCTTGCGCACAGTGCCGAAAGGCTAAATTAGCAAAAGTAAGCTATTTTTAGATGCAAAGGCCTATTCCACAACTTTTTCCACATTTTTTAGGACTCCAAGTTGTCAATATGGTGTTGAAAGTGTAGATTGACATTAAACTGTGATTTCTGTCGCAAAAATGACAAAGAGGAGTGAATTGATGGATGATTGCCCTTAACTTGATGTTTTTTCAAACGTTTCAGCTAAATCATTACAATCCAAACGATTAATAGTGAGCGAAGTATGTTGCTAGTTAATATTAATTTTTGTCCGTGCGAAATTTAGTTACGGCTGAGGAAGCATGAAAATCATTTTTAGTCATGTGGAGTGGAAAGCTGTATTTCCCCCCACCCCCTTTCTTCAACTTCTTTCTCCCCAAAATACTTTAATTATTCAAAAAAGTGTCAACGTATTTTTACGTACCCAAAAAAAATCACTCTGGAAGCCTGGAATTTTCGAATGCGAAGCTCCAATTTGATGAAGGAAATCTAAGAACACATCCAGATCATCAAGACCCTGAATTCCTTCATCCAAAGTATTCATTACTTTTTGGGCATGTTCTGCTAATTCTGGACTATCAAACTGTTCTTCTCGAGTTTTCAAATGCTTTAACTTATCAAACATTTTCAATAATTCTTCATTCTCTTCAAAAAGCCTACAATAATTAGAAAAAAAAGGTGAAAACATGTCAATTCCGATATTGAATTTAAATAATTGTATTTGCTTAATCTATATTTTAATGGTACAATTAATTTATTTATGTGAAATGATAAAGACATTTGAAAATGGAAAAATTTATAAAAAATCATTCTTTCTCAAGGTACCTCGTATTTGTGATCGTTTGAGATTTGCGTAAATAATTATTAAATAAAGAATAGGTGCATGGGCAGGTCTCACAATAAAAACACTGCTTGAGTGGTATAAGTTACAATTTTCACTATTTTCTGTGTTTCACTTTTTTAACTTTATTGAAATTAAGTTGAATTAAGAAATTGATGCATTTAAAGTTAATAATAATTATAAAGTCGACGTGTACACTTATATTATTGATAATAAACATATTCTCTGAATCATTTGAAACTCTTGTTCTTGTATAATTTTTCTTTCTCAAGTCAATAATAAGCGAGTAAAAACTCGTAAACATGTTTTTTTTTCAAAATGTTTGATATCGCTGTATGATCTTGATCCGTCATAAAACATGAAATTGGAATGGCTAATTTTTTAATTTTTATGAATCAATTTAGATTTGACTATTCACATTTAACCAAATTTAAAATAATACCATTTTGAAGAAAATTTACATTTTTTCATTGAGACCATAAGAAATTGGGCCATTCCTTGTCAAGCGTGATAAAGTCCAAAAATGGTATTTTACCTGCACTCAAATTCTTGAAAATAGAAAAATAAACTTTTCCATGAAGTTAGAGACCTCTAGATTACTTCCTCGTAGACCTAGGGAGCCTCAAAGTTGAATATTTAAAAGTGTCTTTTACCTGCACAGTTCCAGGGTAGCTCTGAAAAAAAAGATTAAACATAGGTTTTTGTGTTAAAAACTCTGATGGTGTTAACCAAAAATATGCTGTTAGAAACACCCTTTTTTTAGAAACTTTAGGACATATCTGCAAAAAAAACATGATTGTATAGTAGGATCTAACTCAAGTTAACATATGTTGTTTCTAACCTCAAAATACAGCATTCCATGCGGTGGTGTAATGGGGAAACACTTGGGACAAAGATAAAGCCTAATATGATCATAAGCGTTGTATTATACGTCGCAGTATACAAACATGTTTTTATTTGGAGATTTATCCTAAATTTTCCAAAAAGGGGTTTCCAACGCAGCAGCATTTTTTTGGTTAACACCATCAGGCCTACACAGTTTTTTTAACACAAAAACCTATGTTTAATTTTTTTTCAGAGCTGCCCTAGAATTGTGCAGGTAAATAAGACACTTTTAAATAATCAACTATAAAGCTCCGTAGGCCTACGAGGAACTAACTTAGTGATCTCTCACTTTATAGAAAAGTTTATTTTTCGATTTTCTTTAAGAATTTAAGTTCAGGTGAAATACCATTTTTAGACTTTATTACGCTTCATGTGGAATAGCCCAATTACAATTTGCAATTTCCCAATGTAAAAAATGATAAAATAGCAAACATTTTAAGCAAAAGTTTTTAATAAATTTACAATTTCTTCTAAAAATTTGTTTTCAAGACGCTAGGAGAATGTTAATATTTCAATAGAATCTATAGATGTCCCATAATATTATTTAATATTTCTGATTAATACGTTTAAACATATTAAACGTTTTCAATGAAAGTGTATATGTACTGTTGACTCATTTTTTATACGTACAAAAATGATTATATTATTTTTAAATGATTATTATACGAAATTTGATGAACAGTTCCCATACCTTATGAACATGTAAATACCGGTGGGTTCTATGGCCTTTGCAATAGCTTTCCAGCTCGCTGATAAAATATATTTTTGTCTTGCGGTTAAAGGAAGTCTTGGATCAGTTGCTGGTGGCAATGGTGGACTTTCTTGATTTAAATGACTATCACGAATCGTTCTAGAAAAAGTCAACTTACCAAGCTTACAGCCCATCCCTTTCAAAATAAAGAAAATTATTTACTTTAAGGTGAAGCAAATTTTAGAATTTATTTCAATATAGCTCAAAACACAAGTAAGCAAATGCAATCATATTTGATGTATTCTTGATTTATTATATCTTGGTATATTTTACGTTTAAAGCAAATTTTAATCTTATTATCTTTATATTTTGAAATCATCAGTCAAGAGGATTTCGAACACTTTTTACATTATCTAATAACTAACGTATATTTTTGAAATTAATTATTCTTTACAGTAATAAAATTTTTATTAAATTAAATTATTCTTTCATGAACTCCTTTGAAAATTCTCGAAATTTTACTGCAAACATTTTCAAGCGTCAATTAGAATCAGAGTTTTTTCGAAGAATTACATATATTAAACTGAATTGAGCCACAAGTTCTGTTCACACATGCGCATGAACATTAACTTTTGACTGCGTTTGATATTTTTAAAAATGATTTTTTTTATGAAACCATTATTCAATGTTTTTAATTGTCCATAAAGTTCTGAAAAATTATAAACTCATTTTAGTTTAATCCTTCCAACAAAATTAATTTTACACAGTAGTGTACTTAGTTTTGGATGTTTGTATTTTTAGAATTATTACATGAATAATTTTTTCAATACCGATGTAGACAATTTTGAAAAATATTCCATTAATAATATTTTAAACTAATATCTTGTCATTAAAATAAAAATTAATGTGACACGAAAAACCCAACTTAATAATATATAATTAATTGTACCAAAGTATTATTTCTCCAATATAACATTTAATTTAAAAAAATGAATCTAGTTTTGCTATAAAAATACAAAAAACGTTTTTGAATCAACTCATTGAGTTAACATTCACAAATTAAGATTATTAAAATGCTAAACGATTGATGTCAAGTAATTTTTTGCAATCAAAATAAGTTTGAATGAAGAAAAATTTAAATAATTTGAAGGGTATGAAAGAAGTTATCAATTTAGATTAAGTTTTTCAATTTTGATAGTTGTAACGTACAATTATAATAAATTTATGTGCGTCATTTCAGTTTATCGAAATTCCATGTTGGATCAGATGTGGTGCTATTATCTACGAAAAACCTTGTATATTTTTAGCTCATTGATCATCGGAATGCCTGAGGAATTCATGAGATTTTTTCGGGGAAATCATGTGTATTTTTAGCTTGTGGTCGTGAATTTTAGATCCATCCACAAATTTTCGTCGAAAAAACATCATGGATTATTCAAATATCCTTGTGGACAGTTTAAGAGATTACGTTGTGGATAATAATAACATTTACGAGGTTTTTTATATTAAGGTTATCGTATATGTCTGATTCACGCAAAAACCTATAATAAATTATCCTCTAAACCATGTCGATACCTTCAATAAAAAAAAATAACAAACGATTATACTAGTTCTCAATAAGATAATTTGTAATATATAGCCCATGTAAGAGTTTGTAGTAAAGCTTACCAAAGATTATCGATTGATCAAGCTCTTACAAGGAGGTTAGCACAAACAGGCTACAGGTGGCATTATTCAACATGTAAGCTGCGTTGCTATTTGCAACGCCCTATCGTCGCTAAGAACGCCTATACCTGATTGTGTTCCTAATCTTGACATGCCCGGATATATCTAATATATCTACTATATGAGTAATTCTTCCTTACTTTTAAAATCCAGCGAGCTCGTATATAGCTCGACTTATATAAGTGGGACACCCTTGGAAATTTATCAAAATATTCATTAGATATTTTTAGCCTCCATACTTATTTCAAAAAAATTTAAGCTACGTCTCCCGAGTATGGTGTGGTTGAAAATCGATTTAACTCTTGAGACCTAAGTTGTACTTTCAAAAAAAAAAAAATTATAATTAGCTGTACAAAAAAAAGACGATCATTATTCTGAGTTGAAATTTTTTTAGAATCTTCCTTTTTTAATGTACTTTTAGAAAATTTAGTTTAGAATAGGGTGGTATACCCATTGTTTCGAACCCTTTTGGGGTATTTTTTAAACAAATTCGATATTTGGAAAAAAAATTTCTCATTTATTATACTTAAATCTTGTAACAGACGATTGATTTTTTTGTATAATCATTGACATGGTAAAAAAGTCCTAGCAATAAGGAATAAAATGAGCCCAAACAGAACTTCGTCTCATTGAAATTGACTCGTTCACGGATAATTGAACATTTATTAGTAGTTCCGTAGCTCACTAAGCAAATTTCAATGAAAAACTTTCTTTTTTTACACGTTAAAAATAAAAAATTGAAATTCTAAAAAAGACTACGATGAATAAAGGAGTAACGGGTCTATTTTCAATCAATATTTTCATAAGTAATAAGAAAAATTCATTTCTAACAGGGTGTACCCAAATTATTGTGTCAGTCTTTTTAGAATTCTTATTTTAAAAGTATAGAGGAATTACTCATATCTATCCAGTAGAATTTCTCTCGTTTCACCTTTATATAGCTTTGCTTCTTTCATCTCTTTCGTTAGAATGTGTGTGCTATATCCCTTTTTTTTGCTCTCAATGCTAGTTTTTGTAGTGATAACTTCCTTTTCATATATCATCTTGAAATATTATCCGTGATATGTACTTTGAGGGAGCAGAAGTATACTATTTTTACAAATAATCTGTATTACAAATATCGGATTGATATTTCGTTCCTCTTGGCTGCCGGCCGTCTTCCTTGCTCGTGTCATGTGAAGTGACACGTGAGCGACAATATCGATCATGATCGATAGGTGGTCGTTTGTTGCCTTACTTCTCGTCTGCTTTTGCTTCCTCATAGAGGAAGCTCTGTGATAGGCTCAAAAACGAGATTTTGAACCAGACCTCGTAGGACAATTTGGTTTACATATTTGTAAACTTGATTGAATTCTCAAAATGTTCGTATGTATGTATACACGGCCTTTTGACTAAGATTTTTTCGTAAATTTGGAAAAAAATTTTTTTTTTCATTTTTTCACGTATAAATGCAGGAATCCATGATTACAGGAAATGTTATGGTGATTTTTAAATAAATATTAAATTTTTTATACAAAACCAATATTCATTATTTAAAAAAAAAAATGTAATTGGTATTTTTTTATGAGGAAGCTCTTTGCCAATGAATTGGAAGCGGTTTTTTCCACACCTCAAGGTACTGCTGTTATAAAAGTTGCTTTCGTCGTCGTTCGTTGACCGATTTTCTTCTGCTCGTTGATACTCTGGTGCTTCAGTGGATTGTTTATTGTGTCATACGTATCTTGAGGTCTTCGACTTAAGTATTTTCTAATTTAGCTACCTGAGATGCATCTTAAATCAGCTGCAGGTGTTCAGCTAACCTCTTATACGCCAAGTGCATCTGATCTATGTTTTTTTTGGTTCTAATGCTGTTCTGTTCTGTATACGGTGGCAAGATAATACAGCGTATACGAAGATTTTAGGTTTGTTCAACTTGTGCTTCAACTTCAAATATTGTTTCGTCTGTCTGGTGGTGCTTCAATAGGAGAGACATTGTATAGGCTTGCTCGATGTGTCTTGTCGTGGTTCTGTCAGAACATCATCATGCCGGTGCCAGTTATATCACTTTCTCATATTGACCATATGCTCGTTTAGTCTCATCGTCTTCTGGATTTGTTTTTCTTTTTTCCAGGTCTTGGGTGCTATAGTATTTGGAAAAAGCATAAGGTAGAGATGTGGGGGCGAGTACATGTAGGGTAGGATGTCCGTTATTTTCCGAACTTTTTGTATTGCTTTTTCCCCCACCTAGATGTCTTCTATTTTATTAGAAAATAAAAAAACCGGTATATAAAGTTCGAAAAAATTATTTTAAGGTGCCCCCCGAGCAGCTTGAAGCTTACATGTATTTTGAATGGGAAAAACTTAAAATTTTGATTCTTATCAATAAAAATGATGAAAAAAGTTAGAAAAATTCACAAACCTACCTACTGTATGCTCATTCGTGTTATATGTGTTTCGTACTGTGCCGATACACTAGTGTTTACCTTCACTACATCAGCAAATATAAACTCGACGGTGCAATATTTGGCAAGGAGATGGAACATGCCTAGAATTTTCGATCAGCTTTATACGATACACGGCAGATATAAAGACACTTTCATTGCACTCATGTACGTACTCAGCACTCATTGAACCCATGACGTGTATAATCATGTTTTGGACAAACTTGTTAAATCATGCAGACGATTAACTCTGACTCGTATGATTAGAGACTTTGAAAAATCATACATCAACGCCTTTTCTGGTGTTTTCCCTGACGCTGAATTGCATGGTTGTTTCTAACACTTCGTACAATTCATTTGGCGTCATGTACAAGAATACGGATTACAAATACAATACCAAAATGATGCCGATTTTGATTTTCAAGTACGGCACTTGATTGTTCTTATATTTGAGCCCGTCACAGATATTGCATTTGCTTATGACAAGCTTATCACTTCCTCATACTACAAATCTCATGCACACGCACTGAAACCAATTCTACATTACTTTGAAAGAACCTGGATTGGTTCCTTTAGTTGCAAGAAGAAATCGCCTCTATTTCCCATTTCCCGATTAAAATCATCGTGCGATATAATGCAGTGCTGCCGACGAAAGAGCATTTCTCAAGCGTGCTTGGGTATACAGGAAAATGTGATCAGCAATCTGCAATGTAGTAAGCTTGTCCCTACGCAAAAACGACGCTCATAAGAGTTCGAAACCCGATTATTTGCTGTTATTTCATCGAGCTGTAAATCTGATGTGTTGCTCTTCTTGCAAAGTATTTCTGTTAGTGTTTTCTTCGTTCGTTATTTTAGAATACAAAAATGCGACGTTTCGTAGACACATGTCTACCTTATCAAGCGTAAAGGGACTAGTTTCTACAAGAGACATCTGTTAACAATCAAAACATACAAATAAATGCACGTAAGCACGTGGTCCAAATTTTAATGTCAAATTAAATTTAAAATTTTCCTATAGACAGTTTTCAATCCCTCAACATCCTTCTTATGGTTTCAAATATCAGTATGAGAATTTATGAACAGCGTTTCAGACAAGATTCGTCTGCGATAATCCTGTTCACTATCAAAAACACATACACCCTTCTAATCAATCTTGTAGTGACTTGAAATTTGACTTGTGTAGTAATATCATTTACACTTGTTTTTGAACATTTTTATATTCTTTCACTCTGTCAATTAATTTCCGTTTCGTTTTTCCTATATACACCGACGCACAGGTTTTACAGACCATTTTATAGACCACCTCTGTTTTTGACCCTTTTGATTGGCGGTCTTTTCCTAGTTCTACGACTGAGATCATCGATATGTCCAAGATAGGTGTTACTCACAATCCGAACTTGATTAAAATACCTGCATGTGTATCATAAAAACCACGAACAAACTGTAGCTGCATTGTTTCAAACTGTCTTCCGTGTATGCTCGTAATTTTTCTTTTGTCACTTCCACCAGCCCCTCCACCAAACCTTATTTTACTCAGACTTTGGTTAATAAAGTGGTTTTACAAAGAATGCTTCAAATTGAGTATCCTCGATAACGAATCTAGGAGGACAGTAAATTGCTGATATAGCTATTGACCCTGCCCAGTCCTCTACTACGATAGAGGTAACTTTTCAGTAGTCGTAGCTGTGTTTTTCTGTTACATGATGATTATTATTTGACTTTATAATTATAGCTGAGCCTTCATGAGCTGTACCATCTGGGTGATTTGTATTGTGAAATGAGTAATTTGGGATTGAGAAGTAATTTTTGTCGGTGAAACGAGTTTCAGACAGTAGGAAGATGCCAATGTCTTGCTGTAATATAAATTTTTTTAATTCTAGGTTTCTGTGAGCTAGACCGTTGGCGTTCTATCAGGCAATTTTGAACTTGATTTCCATTTCCAATTTTGATAAGAAGACTTGTAAGAAGATTTAACATGGTATCCATTCTATTTAACAGTTGAGACATCATTGTTTCAAACTTGTTGTTGTTTTGGTTTGTCGTCTGATGGCTTATTGACCCGTAATTGTCGTCTTGCTGTTACGAAGCGATATTAAACCCACTTTCTCTTGATAAAGCATTAGCATAGGAGAGGTTTGATTTTCTTTGATTTTACGCTGCAATCCGATGTTAAATGATTATCTGCACATTTGACGCAGACAGGCGTATTGTAGCAGAGTTTTTTGCACCTCATACATTGAGGCAGTTCTCGTTGCTTTCTAGGAGGCTCGAATGCGACTACCATGTTCAGCAGGCGTGAAACCTTGTAAATTTCTTTATTATTTTTTGCTACCTTTAGGTCGACAAAGAACATTGGGAGTGCCTTGTAAGATATATGCTGCCGGATATTACTGATACGGGTTGCTGTGTGACCTATATCTTTCAGTTCCTTTTTGATTTCTTCGATCAGTATCAGTATCAGTAGATAGGTGTACGTTCTTTAGAACAACTTTGTACGGTTTATCCTCCTTGAATTGATAGATGTAAAATTTAGTTTTATTTTCTTTCAGCATTGTTATTATTGAGAGATACAATTCCGAGGAGGTTGGCTGAATTTTAACCTGATTATTTGCTAAGGTTTTTAGCAGGTAATTTTGAGGTGCTACTGCATTAAGAGCTACTTGTAGGGGTTTTATATTTAGTACTTCCGAAACGAATATCGTAGGTGGTTTTTTCTTGATTTGCGAGACATTTTTTTTTTACTGGCGTCCGTTTCTGCCTTTCCTTCCTCGCATTCATCTTCCACGGGGAGCTTTTTAAAACGATTACTTGTTTCGAGTGGACTAGGATTGAATCAGTAATCTTTTATCGGGTTCATTTTCTTGCTTGAACTGTTTTTTACCGGACTATCACTCCCTCTCTTATTCCTATTATTGCCAGACGAGACAATTAATAGCCCGCCTCTGCCCATGATGTTGAATTATTTCGAACTTAGCACTGCACTGCACTAAACGAAATAGCTGTTGTGATTTCGACTTACAGGCATAAGCCCGATGTAATTATATGCACTGAAGCTTGGTTGAAGGATTGTATGATGTTCATTGAGTTGAGTGGATACAAGCGAGAAGACAATCAAAGCAGAATGAATAGGTCGGATGGTGTTGTTATTTATGTGAAGGATGGTCTCAATTTCGAGGTCTCGCTTGAGCAGTACGGCTTATTGAAGGTGAATCATGCAGTAATACGTTTAGACAAGGACCGTTCTTATAAGGTTTCGGGTCTATACTAGGGGTGTGCGAGTACCCGAAAAAACTCGACCCGATCGGGTCAGTAGCGAAGCATCAAATCTCAAATTTGAGCCCGCATTCTGAAAAGGCATTAAATTTTACATGAAAATAGGTATGCGCAAAATCTTTTTTAGGTGCAAAATGGGTTAAAATTAAAATTTTGCATCAAATGGTAGTTTTCGTTATTGAATTGAAATCTACTAGTGTTCCTTAACAGTGTTATCAGAGAATATTAAAGAGAATAAACCTAATAATAACAATGTCTAAATATTTAAATAAAGCTTCAACAAAAATCTAAGAAAACACGATTAAAAGAGCTCAAATACTCGAAAGAACTCGGGTACCCGAAAAAAACTCGGTTACCGACAAAACCCGAGTACCCAAAAAAAATCGGGTACCCGAAAACTTTCGGGTACCTGAGTTTTCCCGACTCGAACTCGACGAGTAAAACCCGAAAAATCGGGTACTCGCAGACCTTCTATAAATAATCAAGGTTGAAATTTGCAGCTTTCACTGATTTTTCCTATTAAGCATATATTCATTGAAAGAGTTAGAGCCGATTTGATAATTATATATATATTATTTTTATGAGGTATTGTATTTGATCAGTCACATGGGCGTAGGAAGAGATGACGTAAGTAAGGTATACATAATTGAAAAATCGTGTGTGACAATAAATAATCAAGTTTATTGAATAACAATATGCCTTTATGCATAAACAGCAAAACATTTTACACAGAACGAGAAATGCTCTCAAACATTTTTTAATACTTCATATACATGTTTCGATGGGTATTTTTTACACAATATTCGACGACACAGCACACATTATCGTTCTGCCAAATAACATTTAAGCCAATTAAATACAATATTCTAGACGATATTTACATCGAAGATACGAAAGATTGGATAAAATTGCACTTAACATAACTGTAACGTGTACAGTGTTTAACACCGAAAATTTAACATTGTAACGATTACATAAACGACGAAAGACAGCGCGCCAAACAGTATTGTTTATCCGAACAATATAATTGTAAACCTAGATACAATGTTTTAGACGATCAACTTTTCGATCAAATTTAGACTCAACATATAAGACATAAATTAAAGAACGACATAATCATAATACGGCAACGTTTAACAAAAGGATCACATATATATATATAGTAACGGATACAAATTTATTTGACGGATTACAAATTAAATTGACGGAGTGCATATGAATTAAATTTTTACTTAATTTGTATAAACGAACAATTCCAAGCGATTAAAGAGTCGCTTTGGACCGATTTTATAATAGTGGCTCGATGAATACACATTTTTTCATCTAACATCATAAATATAACGTAGCAACAATTATACAAACTAACGAACAAACAAACGATTTGTAGTATTAGATACAGACGGGTGTCATTAGGCTGTGTACATCTTTTTCGACGTACTGCGACGTGTCTTCTTCATCGGCATGACGATTTTAAGTTTGCCTTGTAGTCTGAAAATAAAAGAATGAAAATTTAAATGTCTGTAACACGTTAGAATTATAAAATTATTTATGCAGCAACTATTACTTTTTCGATTCGTCGCTGTCATCGTTAATGGCAACCATAGTTGAGCTTTATAGTTTTATGTTTCGCATCCCATTATAACTATTCAGTCCAACGCCTTTTAAATTTACAACGTCTCGTTGTTCCCATGTCAGTCCAGCCACGAGATCTCTCCAAGCTGTCACTATGGCCTACAATGGAAATTGCGGAAAATTAAATTATTTTCATTACAGTACTTTTTACTTTCTGGGACTTACTTTGTTTTTAAATTCGTCAATTAGGACGACCTTTTGTTTCAGCAGTATTTTATCTGCCTTGGTGGTAATGTTCATAGGGTTTTCAACTTTTTTAACTATACCTATAACGTCTGCAAGCAAAATAATATAATTAATGTATATAAAAATAGGTAATTATATGTTCAATGTATTATGACGTTTATACGTACTGTATGCATCCGAAGTTGAAACTTCGTCTATATCGCTGAGCTGCAGGTATGCTATATTATGTTGCTTATTGACGTCGCTTGGTGAATTATCTGTTACTTCGCGTATTATAGTATTTTCTGTAATCTCAATTTCGTAGCCATTTCCAGTAGGATTAAAGCATTTATTTGCTGGCTTAATGTGCGCGTTACGAATCTCGATTAAAATTCCTGCCTATGGAAAAAAAATCGTTAGTGTAAGTATTATATAAAGTCAGCGTTAAATTGTGTTAATTTTGATTTATATTAAATGATTGAAATTTTACCTTGATAACTTTTTCCAAATTTATAGCTACGTTGTCGTATGATGTGCACCGAATGGTCCCTGTATCATCATCAAAATTCAATATTGAGATAAGCTTTTTATACATCATACTCTCCCGCAGTTTGGACAGCATGACAACTTTTCCTTGGAACGTCCATCTGTAATATTAAAATATATTATTTGTTAATGGGTGCATTGATCGTACGTGTATTGTACATGAATTACATCAATTGATACACGTATAATAAACCTCATAATTTGGTTACATTCCCAATACAGGAGCATAACAAATAGAATGAGAGAGTGAGAGATAATTTTTATATTCTTTCTCTGCTCAATAATTACTACCCGTGCTGCGTTGAGGGGATAAACTGGAATGGAAAATACTTGATGTATGATTGAATAGACTTACAATATGTATGTTCTTTATTGACTCGTTCTGCCTCACTCTGCTCTCGCTACGTCGGAGAGTACACACTTGCACACTCGATTACAATTTACACTTAAGAATTACTGTTACACTTTAGTCGCGACAAGTTTCGATGCGATTAAGAGAACGATCCGCTACGATCCGTCTCGTACAAAATTCGGTACTGTAAGAAGCGTTGATTGTTATTTTGCGCCGGGTTATATACCCGATTTAATCTGCATTTATCAGCAGGTGTTTCACCACAGGTAGGCCTACGTGCTCTAGCGAGTTACCTCCTAGAGCTGGGTTTGCGACACTACTCTTTGATTGTGGGTCGTTCACCCAATTATTGCATAAAATTCTTTAAGCCTAATCTCGCGCTACCGGGGCCTACGTGAGTTCGCGATAGTTGACATTTATACCGGTGTTTGTCTAAAACTATGTGTACATAGAGATTGCAGCTGGCGTGATCTAATGCTCGTGTACATCTTCCAAATATGAGTAATATTGGCTCATCAATTGTTATCAGCCGTGTCACCGATTTCTAGGTGACAAGCGGCCGCGCGTTGGCTATGGTGTCGTGTGCATTTATAAGTTACGTAAATCCTATGCCTAGTATACCGTTATCTTAGCTGGTCTGTGTAACTCATGTCTATGGCATAGTGCTCGCGTGTCTTCCGATCATGAGACGCGTGAGTGATAAGACGTATTCTATCAATACGTAGTTGCATGCGCAAGTGCGCGATCGCAAAAGGTCGAATTTTCGAATACATCGTGCTCGGAAACTTGACCAACCCTTTGTGTAAGAGTTACGTTAGGATAATGTAACATTTTCACCACGTTTACGTTTAGGGCCAACACTTTTCGTGTCTTGAATTTGTACGCGTGTTTCTCGTCGCGTTATATTGTTCCAAACGGTGAAAAATTCGTGGTCGTGTTTCTGCTTGTGTATAATTATGTACTATATAAAATCTGTGTAATGGTGATTTACATTAAATATGTTTAACGATTTCTACATGTTTGAGTTTTATGTTTTCATATAGGTTGTCGATTTGGTCGATGTTTAATTATCGTCGATATTTGTGAACGTGTCTTCATTCGTTGGCGTTGAAAGTACTGTTAGTACGTGCTACAAATATTAATCATAAGTAAGTTATTATATTTTATCGTAATGTCGTCCCTCGTTATACACGATATTTGCATTTTAAAAAAGGTATCATATATAACGATTTTCGCGTATGGCGAGGAAAAGGGCAGCTGCTTACGTGGATCCACGTGTATATTGATTACGTAACGTTTTGTCTCAATGAAGATTCAACATTTGAGCGAATTTTGTTAAATGTATGTGTATTTATGATTTGTTTTTGTTTCAATTGTCGTAACACAATTTCAGTTAGTCATGCCGCCAGTGCGGAAACAGTCGTCGAGAACACGTAGGAAGCTGAGGATGAAATCGCGAGTCGTGACTCGTGCTAACGTTGAAAATGAAACTTTGTCACCTACATTATCACTCGAACTGAACAAACAGCAAATAAAAGGTGGTAAAAATTTTGATAAACGCATGGCGGATATTGTGTGGAATTCGTGTCAAAATTGTGCCGTAAGGTTTCCAAATCTCACTCTGTATAATGGCTTGTGCAGACATGAGGAGAAGCAAAATTTGTACTCCGCAGACAATAATACGGACCCCGGACCGATTCTAAATGAATTGTCTGATTTAAATTACGTAGAGCAGATGCTCATTGCCAGAGTTCATCCTGTAGTGTCATTATTTCGGTTAACTGTTAATCAATATTTTTACACTGGAAACGTTATTAATTTCAAACAGAACGTGCAAGAATTCATTGATGAATTGCCAATCGACCTCTGAATATTACCGTCGACTTTTGTGATAAATAAGGCAACAGCAGCTGGGGTTGCCCAGTTTCAAGTTCGAAGTGAAAAAGTGCTAAGTGCATTATTGTGGTTGAAAAATAATAATATATATTATAAATCTGTTGTGATTTCATATGAAAATTTGCGGCTTTTACCGACTGACGGAAATGTGTTATATTTGTTGCCTAACGTTTCTTCTGGTCTGCAAAATGATGATAATATTGAGTTTCATGATTTAGGCGAAAGTGATAACAATTTGATACAAGATAGTTCTATAGTACAACTAGGAAACATTGATCAGCAACAAATTATAGATCATGAATTGCATATAAACTATCCAAGTACAGAAGTGAATCGTATAAATGAATTTACGACAGAGGGTTATGTAGCATCGGCGTTTCCGGTATTATTTTTTTATGGGACCGGTGATTATTTGCAAAGCAGAGAAATTTCGATTACGCTTGACCAATATTTCAAATATTTAATGGTTTATAAGGATGGCCGTTTTGCGAAGGATTTAAGATTTCGATATTTTGCGATGAATACAATTGCACGTCATGCTGCCATTTCAAAGTCAAACATATAAGTAAAAAATATGAACATAAATAATGAAACTATCGCAGATCTTCGAGATAGTATTCTGAAAGATAGATCACTGCAAAAAGGCATCATGGCTTATAGTGGTGCTGCATTACGATCGACGAACGCATATTGGAGTCGAAGATCGAGAGAGTTATTACAAATGGTTAATCAATTGGGAAAACCTATATAGTTTTTTACATTATCGGCGGCGGATTATCATTGGCCCGATCTTTATAGATTATTATCGCTCAATTGCGTGGTAGAAAATTTATCTTCGAGTGAGAAAATGAATTCGATGCATTAAAATCCAGCTACTGTAGCGTATTTTTTTCAAGAAAGGTGCAAGATATTTATAAAGTGTGTTTTAAAGCCATTATTTAAAGTGACTGATTATTGGTATGGATTCGAGTGGCAACACCATGGTAGTCCTCATGTGCATGGCATTCTTTATTGCGCTGACAAACCACGTGTTAATTATTCAAATTTATCAGACAACGATATAAATCTTGTAAAATTTTACTTCGAAAAATTATGCTTTGGGATTAATCCTGCAAATTTGTATTTCATTTTTGTGTACAGAACTATAAAAAAACTTAGAGATTTCTATAATTTTGTAAAAGATTCCCTTGTAAAAGTTTCCCTTGCTCAATTTCACGCTACGTGTCTCCATTCTAAGGTACACTGGATCCAGACGTCCGCTTTTGCTCTATAACGGAGCAAAAAAAATATTTTTTGTTTTGAGTTCTAACTTTTTTTATATTCCAGTAAATCTCTACGTTTTTGGTCTTAAATTAAAGCTTGGCTGCTCCTCTTACATTATATCGAATAAAAAGTATACAAATTCCTTAATTTATACATAAAAAAAAATTAAAAAAAAAATTTTTTCCAAAAAACCGAGTTTACAACACGATAAAAAAAATCATAACTTTTTAACTACTTGGCGATTCATAAAATAAGTTTTTGACGCTTCATGCGACATACAAATCCTTCAAAACAAGCCGAACCGCTTCTCTCTACGTGTCTCCATTCAAAAGTTACACTGGTTCCGAACCACCAGACGTATACACACACACACACACACACACACACACACACACAACACACACACACACACCTTGGGCGAACTCAGAGGAGCCCAGACGAGGATCAGGGAGCGCTCTGCGCCCGGCCCGGATGGCATACCCAACTCGGCGCTCAAGATCGCCATCGCCGCACGACCTGACATCTTCTTGCGGGTGTATACGACATGTCTGGAGACCGGCGTTTTTCCAACTGGCTGGAAGCGCCAGAGACTCGTCCTGCTCCCAAAGCCAGGCAAACCTCCCGACGAGCCGTCCTCGTATCGTCCGCTGTGTATGTTAGACACGGCGGGCAAGATTCTCGAGAGAATCATATGCGACCGGCTGGAGGCTTTCACAGAGAGACCCGGAGGCCTCTCGAAGCGACAGTATGGCTTCCGGAAAGGGCGATCAACGATAGATGCCATCGAAGACGTCATTTCCACCGCCCGTGAGGCCATCGCCGGCAAGAGATGGTACCGCGGCACCAAAAAATACTGCGCCGTGGTGACACTCGACGTGAGGAATGCGTTCAACTCGGCACGGTGGGACAACATCCTCGCCGCTCTACGCCGTTTGCTCGTACCCGATTACTTGTTGAGAATAATTGACAGCTACTTCTCGGCAAGAGTGCTCGACTTCACCACGGACGAAGGCCCGGAGTCCTACGAAGTCACAGCAGGAGTTCCACAGGGATCGGTACTGGGCCCGATCCTGTGGAACGTTATGTACGACGCGATCCTGCGACTCAACTTCGATGGCGATGTTCGTATCGTCGGCTTCGCGGACGACATCGCGGTGGTGGCCGTCGCCAAGCAGCTATGGCAAATCGAACACGATCTGAACGCTGCGATACTACAGGTGCGAGACGCGCTCCAGGCTCTCAGCCTACAAACGGCTGACCACAAGACGGAGGCTCTGCTCATCACAAGCAGGAAAAAGGAGGAAACCATCACCATCACGGTAGGCGACCACAGCATACGCTCGTCCCCCTCCATCCGCTACCTGGGCCTGCACATCGACGCCAAGCTGAAGTTCGACCACCACCTCCGAACAGTCAGCGCGAAGGCAGCCGGTGTGATCGGTGCCCTTACGAAGATCATGCCCAACTCTGGCGGGCCCAGAAGCAGCCGACGCAAGCTGTATGCTCACGTCGTCGACTCCATACTCCTGTACGGAGCCCCCGTCTGGAGCACAGCAGCACAAAAGCGAGCCTACATTCGACAGGCGGAGTCAGCCCACCGACGAGCCTGCCTGCGTGTGATCGGAGGCCGGCCGCATGTCTCTTACGAGGCCACATATGTCCTTGCCGGCATACCTCCGCTGGCCCTTCTTGCGGACGAGCGAGCGCGACTCTACGGCCGCCGCCGAGAGGACGCAGAGGACGAGGAACGCTTGGCAACGCTAAGCAGTGGCAGGAGCATGGGACCGGTCGACGAAGGCCCGTGGACGCACCGACTGATCCCAAGTATCAGAGTGTGGATCGAAGGAGGCACGGAGAGCTGAACTACCACCTCACGCAGCTCTTGACCGGGCATGGCTTCTTTAAACATCATAGCCGACGCTACGACCACAACCAAAGCGCACAATGCCCGGTCTGCCCCTCATCCATCGAGAACGCGGAGCACGTGTTCTACCACTGCCCGAGGTTCAGCGAGGAGAGAGCGAGACTACACCCTGCTCCACGAGGTCATGACGCCGGAAAACACCACCAGGCTCATGCTCGCGAACGAGCCGAACTGGCTCGCTGTTGCTTCCTTCGCCTGCTCAGTCGTAACAAGACTGAGAGACGAGGAAGCGGACAGAAGGTGACGACCGGACGATGCTGCTGGAAGAAGACGCCACCCAGCCAAGCCTCAATGAAGCGCATAACGCCAACCCCTCCATCCCCGTGAAGTAATGCCTAACGGCGGTTTCCGCGGGGATGGAACAAAGGGAAACCGACGTGGATGTATCTACATATACACTATGTACCCTAAATCAATGTTACACTCTCACTTTTACTGCTACATTTTATGCAATGTAAACTTCTAATTTTACTTTCTGCTAAATAAAATATATTAATACATCCAAAAAAAAAAAAAAAAAAAAAAAAAAAAACACACACACACACACACACACACACACACAAAGACGCCTCGATGGCTCAGTTGGTAAAGGGCTCAGGCCTCTTGCTTGCTGAATCTGAGAGTGTCGTCTAGGGCGTGGGTTCGATCCCCACTGGGGGAAATTTCATCTCGTGATTTTTCGCTCGGTGAGGTCGAGCCCGAGCCCGAGTGGTTCGGATTCCACTATAAACTGTAGGTCCACGGCTGTAGGCAGCCTCCTGGAGGGTGAAATATCCTCCAATCACCCTGCGGCCCAAGTTGAGAAGAATTCCCGCAAGATGGAGCCCGAAAGCCAGAACTCCTAGTGCTGATGTTGGCCAACGAAGTGCATCATTCAGGAGGAAAAGCGCCACACAAGGAAGAGCACCGACCCCTCGGCTCCAAGATGGTATCCTAAGGGATGGAGCCCGATATCAGAACTTCTAGTGCTGGCGCTGACCGACGGAGTTTTTCACTCATCATGGAGGAAGCCAGAAAAGCGAGAGGTGCTCGCAAGATGGCAAATCAAGAAGCGGGGAAAGTTCTTTCCGGACTTGTGGGACGGTGTCGGGCGTGAGACCTGGGTCGCCACTTCTCTCACGAAGATGGCACTAGTCCTGTTGGTTGACGAGTTCTGTCGAAGGTACCCAAGAAGAAAACATCAGCACAAGGGAGAGCACCGACAAAGACGGCTCCGGAAGGCGGGAATGACGCTGGATGAGGGCTTCGCGGGGCGAGCGGGGGATCACCAACAAGTTGACACGGTTCCTGAACCCCTAATCTCCGCGCCTTAGCGTGCGGTGGATGGGGGATGTAGGGAAATGACCAATAACATCGATGCAGCAGCACTGCTAATAAAGGCACCCACTGAAGTAATGTCTAACGATAGTTCCGGTGGGAATCATGCCTGAAGTTTGAAAGGGCCACTGGTGCAAGGGTTTACCCGGCCCACGTCCTCTCCATGTAAAAAAAAAAAAAAAAAAAAAAAAAAACACCACTCACAAGAGGGCACTAGACAGCGAGTTCTAATACTCAACTCAGGAGAAGACGCCAGCAATGTGTGACCACGCAGTAGACGGCTCTGAAAAAGGGGATACGACAATCGAGAGATGGCTTCGCGCAGGATCGGAGGTTCACCAAGTACAAAAAAAGATGAGTCCCTGAACCCCTAATCGTCGCATATCACTATGAGATGGATGGGGGATGTATGGAAAAACAACGACTAACACAGAAGTAGCAGAAATGCTCAATTAACCCCGGCCTCACCGAAGCAATGCCTAACGGCGGTTACCAGAGAGTGTCCTAATGGGGTGGAGTACGAAAAAAAAAAAACACACACACACACACACACACCACACATGTCAGCGTCTACGCACCATCAAGACTCGCTGATGTAGAATTCTCCGCTCTTCTCACCAAAATCACCGAGGAAGCCCGGGGCAAGAGACCGCTCATCATTGCTGGCGACTTCAACGCCTGGTCAACGGAGTGGGGATGCCGAGCGACGAGACAGCGCGCCACCACTCTCCTGGACGCGCTCGCCCCCCTCGAAGCTGTACTGCTGAATACCGGAGATACACCAACATTCACCGGTGCACTGGGCTACTCGGTCGTAGATCTCACCTTCGCCAGCGACACACTCGCTTCCCAAGTTACATCATGGGCCGTAAGCGAGCTCTACACGCATAGCGACCATCAGGCTATCGTGTTTGAGATAGAGATCGCCAGACCGCCTGGACCCGCGACGCGCCAAAGCTGCAAGTGGAACGCGCGCAGCCTCGACACGGAGTGCCTCACGGCCATGATGGCCGGTGCCGCGGTTCCACCCGGGCCTACAGAAGAGATGGCAACAAGGCTCATGGCTGCCATTACCAGTGCATGCGACGCGTCTATGACCAAGGCAGGTCGACGACGTCGTCGTGGCGCAGTATACTGGTGGACAAGCGAGATCGCTGACCTCCGGCGCTCATGTCTGCGAGCGCGAAGGCTTGCCCAGAGAGCGCGTGGCCGGCCAAATGAAGACGCCTGCCGAGCGAGCTATACCTCCGCCAGACGTCTCCTGCGCGCTGCTATCAAGACCAGCAAGCGCCTATGCTGGAACAAACTGTGCGACGAGGTCAACGAGGACGTATGGGGCAAACCATACGAGACAGTCATGTCCCGTCTCAGAGGATCGAGAGCAAATTCACCGAGCTCACCGACCATGGTGCGCCGCATAGTGGCTGCTCTCTTCCCTCGTGTGCCTGACGAGCCAGCTCTGCCACCACCACTCCAAGCAGGAGCAATTGTACCAGCCGTCACCATGGAAGAACTCCGAGGAGCATGCAGGAGGATCAAGGATAACATTGCGCCTGGGCCGGACGGAGTACCAAACGCCGCTATCAAGATCGCCATTGCCACGCACCCTGACATCTTCTTGCAGGTGTACACGGCGTGTCTGCGAACCGGTGTCTTTCCCGCGTGCTGGAAAAGACAGAGGCTTGTCCTGCTGCCAAAGCCAGGCAAGCCACCCGAAGAACCATCGTCGTATAGACCGCTGTGTATGCTGGACACAGGGCAAGATTCTCGAAAGAATCATCTGTGACCGCCTCGAAGCCACTACTGAGAGCCCTGGGGGCCTCAACGGACGATCAATGCCATCGAGAACGTCATCGCCACCGCCCGAGAGGCCATCGCGGGCAAGAGATGGAACCGTGGCACCAAGAAGTACTGCGCCGTGGTCACCCTCGACGTGAGGAACGCGTTTAATTCGGCTCGGTGGAACAACATCAACGCCGCGCTACGCCGAATGCGCGTACCTGAGTACCTGCTGAGAATAATCAGAAGCTATCTCTCAGCGAGGCTGCTTGATTGCGATACGGACGACGGACCAGAGACCTACAGAGTCACAGCAGGCGTTCCGCAAGGATCTGTCTTGGGGCCCATCCTGTGGAACGTCATGTACGACGCCGTTCTGCGCCTCAACTTCAGAGGCAACGTAAGGATCGTAGGCTTCGCGGACGACATCGCCTTGGTGGCCGTGGCCAAGCACTTGTGGCAGATCGAACACGATCTGAACTCTGCCATCGCGCAGGTGCGTGGCGCGCTTCAAGATCTCAGCCTAGAAACGGCTGACCACAAGACCGAGGCCCTTCTCATCATAGCAGGAAGAAAATGGAGACCATCACCATCACAGTGGGCGACTGCAGCATAATGTCGACCCCTGCATCCGCTACCTGGGCCTACACATTGACTCCAGGCTGAGGTTCGACCAACATCTCCGAATCGTCAGCGAAAAGGCAGCAAGAGTGGCTGGAGCCCTCGCGAAGATCATGCCCAACATCGGTGGGCCCAGAAGTAGCCGACGCGTGCTCTATGCCCACGTCGTCGACTCGATTCTCCTGTATGGAGCGCCCATCTAGAGATGCGCGACGGAGACGCAGGCCTACATACGCCAGGCAGAGTCGGTACATCGACAAGCCTGCCTGCGCGTGATCAGCGGGCGACCACACGTCTCCTACGACGCGACGTACGTGATATCCGGCGTACTACCGCTGGCGCTACTAGCGGATGAGTGAGCGCGCATATATCAGCGCCGCCCCGAGGACGTCAAGGAGGAAGAAAGAAGAGAGACGCTGAACAGGTGGCAGGACCGGTGGGACCGGGCCTCAAAGGGCCGATGGGCACACCGGCTAATCCCGAACATCATGGAATGGGTCGAGAGATTTTTTTTTCTTTTCTTTTTTTGTGATATATTTTGATGTATATAATACTGTATTTATAATGTATAATATATTAAATTGATGAATAAAGTATGCTAATATGGGCCCCAATGGCCCAAAAATAGCTTTAATTTAAAAAAAAAAAAAAAATAATCCCGAACATCACGGAATGGGTCGAGAGGGGACATATAGAAGTTGACTACCATCTCACACAACTCCTGTCCGGGCATGGCTACTTCAGAAGCCATAGCCAGCGCTATGACAACACCATTAGCGCTCTCTGCCCGGCCTGCCCAGTCACAGTAGAAGACGCGGAGCATGTGTTCTTTCGCTGCCCGCGATTCCACGAAGAGAGGGAGAGACTCCAACAAGTTCTCCAAGAAGAAATCGAGCCTGAAAACATCGTCAGGCTCATGCTCGAGACCGCAGGAAATTGGATGGCGGTAGCGTCTTTCGCGCAATCAGTCGTCTCCAGACTGAAGCAAGAGGCACAAGAGGCACAAGAGGCGTAAAAGCGATCCGGACGATGCTGTAAGAAGAAGACGACGCTTCTGGTTCCCGAACCCCTAATCACCGTATGGTGGACGGGGGATGTACGGAAAAGACACAGATGTAGCAGAGAAGCTCTATAGAGTCCCCACCGAAGTAATGTTTAACGACGGTTCCCGGTGGGGTACTCGTTTCGAAGGGCCACTGGCTGCAGAGTTCACTCTGCCCACGTCCACAAAAAAAAAAAAAAAAAAACACACACACACATGACGCCTCGATGGCTCAGTTGGTAAAGGGCTCAGGCCTCTTGCTTGCTGAATCTGAGAGTGTCGTCTAGGGCGTGGGTTCGATCCCCACTGGGGGAAATTTCATCCGTGATTTTCCCCGGTGTGGTCGAGCCCGTGCCCGAGGTGGAGCGGGTACCACTCAAAAAGAAGACCCGGGCTACGTCGTCAGCCTCCGAAGCGGGAAAAAACCCCGATCACTGTGCGAGCTGGAAGCGAATAGGATAACCATAAGTAGGAGCCCGAGGCGAGGACACACAAGGCTGGCAATAGATGGAGCACAACACTCCCTTGATGAAGTCAGAAGCGAGAACCACACTCACAAGAGGGCGCCGGTTTGGCTGGCGCGACGGCGCCTGAAGCGAGAACCACACTCACCAGATGGCAACAGAAAGGAGTATCAAAACTCACGGAGACTCAAAGGTTAGCGCCGGAAGCGAGAACCACACTCACATGATGTAGCCGACAGAGCAATCGGGCACTTGCCATCGTCGGCAGAAGCGAGAACCACACTCACAAGAGGGCACTAGACAGCGAGTTCTAATACTCAACTCAGGAGGAGACGCCAGCAATGTGTGACCACGCAGTAGACGGCTCTGAAAAAGGGGATACGACAATCGAGAGATGGCTTCGCGCAGGATCGGAGGTTCACCAAGTACAAAAAAAAAAGATGAGTCCCTGAACCCCTAATCGTCGCATATCACTATGCGATGGAACGGGGATGTATGGAAAAACAACGACTAACACAGAAGTAGCCGAAATGCTCAACTAACTCCGGCCTCACCGACGCAATGCCTAACGGCGGTTACCAGTGAGTGTCCAAATGGGGTGGAGTAGAAAAAAAAAAAAAAAAAAAAACACTTACACACACACACACACGGTCGATGCTGCTGGAAGAAGACGCCACCTCAACCAAGCCTCCATGAAGCGCATAACGCCAACCCCTCCATCCTCGTGAAGTAATGCCTTTCTCTGTTCACTTTCTGCTAAATAAAATATTAATACATCTAAAAAAAAAAAAAAAAAAAAAAAAAAAAAAAAAAAAAAAAAAACACACACACAGACATTTGTTCAAAATATGATGACGATGAAAAATTTGTAAACGAAATTATCTTAAGACTTCTAAATCAAAACTTGGTTTTGATGCCTATCACAAAGCTTCCTCTATGAGGAAGCAAACTCCATCCGTCTGGTATTCGATTTTCGGACGTTGCGCCTGCAGACTATAAGCGAGACTTGAGTAACTTGATTAATTCCTTTCAACGTCATACAAAATGTGGTAATCATTGTTTAAGGTTAAAAATCAATGTTTACTTGTGTAGATATAATTTTCCACATGATACAACAGATAGTTGCTCAATTGATGCCGAATCAGGTTATTACCAATTTAAGCCAATGCGGAACGACTCTTGCATTCAGAGATTCAATAAAGTTATTATGCAAATTTGGCGAGCCAATACGGATTTCACACCAATTTTGGATTTACATTCTGTTATTAGTTACGTAGCAAAGTATGCATCCAAGGCTGAAACTTCGTTGTGGATATGGAGATGATGAATGATTTATGCCGGCATAGCGATGAGAATACTACTGCTCGCTCTATTATTACAAAATTAATAATTTACTCTGCTCAAGAAGTTGCACATTTGCTTAAGACTGCGATAGTGATAATGGAGAAGAGGATGTTAAAAAACGATGCGACACTTTCGAATTAATATCGTCGACAGTTATTGAAAAATATGATCAATCATTAAGGCAACGGTTAATTGATGTGACGCACGACTGGTCATCTGATAATTATAAATATCCATCTACGTTAGAGGTGACGGAGTTTCTAAGTAAATATAAAAATATATCTGCGTCTTCGCTGGTTCGTAAAAATGAAATAAATATAAGATTATCATCTGATCAACAAAAAGTGGTGGACTTATGAAAGGCTCAAATCGATCATATTAAATGCAATAAAACTGATCATATTTATAAGAGAATTATTATTCAAGGCAAAGCCGACTCGGGTAACAGTACTATTATAAATATGATAGTTAGAGAAATAGTACAAATACAATCGTTTGGTTTAACCAATGAGCGGTGAAAGTCTGCGAAAGTATCAGCGAAGTAATAAGCATATTAAATTCGTAATAATTGACGTGATGTCCATGGTTGGAGGTAAATTATTATATCAAATCGAAAAGAGGTGTCATGATTTGTTCCTAGCTAGCGATGAACTATTTGCCGCGCTATTTATATACATGTTTGACGATTTCAAGCAATTGCCGTCGGTAAAATTCGTCTCTATACTACAATACATTAAAAGATTCACAAGCTGCAAGCGGGGCAATTGCTTTTAATTCGTTTGAAAAATTTGTAGAAATAACGACGACGCATCGACAGGACGGCGACGTAGTTTTCGCAGAAATGTTAGAACGAATAGCTTGTAGAACTATTACTACTGTTGATTATAAATTACTCGCCACTAGACGTCGATCCATTGTATCATGTGATGAGTTGAGCGCTTTCGACGACCCCGTTAATTTGTTACCAACAAATAAATAGTTAACGAACAAAATCTATTTCGTTTGAGAGCTCTTGGACATTCGGTTGCGTGTACAAATTCAATAAATAAACCAAACGTAACGAGTGTTAACGTAGATACTTGTGGACTCGAGTCGCAGTTATTTTTGACGGTCGGCTGTAGAGTCATATTACGACAAAATATTTGGGTTGCTGGCGGTTTGGTTAATGGTTCGATAAGTACTGTATCTGCTATTTTGTACGATGAAGGCGTCGTTCCGCTCAAGTTACCGCGTTGCATAATGGTCAAATTTGATTCTTACGAAGGTCCATACGTAGTGTCGGATTTATTTCCCGTCGTTCCAATTTTGAGATGCTGGGAAAGTAAAGGAGTGACCTTTAGGCGGAAACAGTTTCCCATTTCTTTAGCGTATGCAATAACAATACACAAATCTCAAGGTTTGACCTTGCCCTCAGTAGTCGTTGATATTGGCCAGAAAGAATTTTGCTCTGGGCTTACATAGGTGGCTCTGAGTAGAGTTAAAAGTATTAAAAATTTCTTGTTCTCATTTTTTTACGACAAAAATCGGTTTGATGTTATATCGAAATCACGGTTAACTAGTGAAAAAATTAAGTTCATAGAACATCTACGAGATAAATTGAAAGTTTAATAATTTTCAATTATGTACCGTTACAATTGTACTGCCTGCGTGTCCTCTCAACGATATTCAAATCGTCATGCCGATGTAGACGACATGTCGCAGTACGTAACGATATATATTGCAACGCATTTTTCGGCTCGCGCCTGCAAGTACAGCAAAACGTACAACACTGCAGACGCGCGCGCACTTGACACGAGTACGCGAGGAGAGGAAAGACTCGACGCGGTCGCGTTTTCCCTCCGCCCAAGTCCATTTGCATATGCACGAGCAGTCTTGCGAGTCCCCCACTTATAGTACACAGAGGCCCGGCCGCAGCAGAGCAGAGAGAGAGAAATCGCCAGAACCCCCACGCAGCATCAGTACCCACGTGATGCAGTTCCAGCAATCAGCGCGTATTGCCACAATTCGCTCTTTGTCGCACTAATTGCGAATTCAGCGTGCGCATCAATTTACCTAGAAATAGTGGGAAAATCTCGGTGGCTCGACTTGAAGATCGAGCGCAGAGAGAGCGTGTATCCTTGACCTATTTAAGGAGCACACCGATGCAATGCAAGGCACTGATAATTGAACTACAAACACTAATACCCCCCAAAGTATTCGTGTTTCTCAATTATCTTTCTTTGCCACTGACCATAGTTGGTGGCGAAGAATTACCTTACCTAAAAGCAATCTACCACTGCCACTTAATTTGCGTCGAGTGCGTAAGCTTTTGCGTAAAGTCCTCTCGTTACAAGCTACTCTACGAGAACATACTCCGGTATTTGAATTCTCACTTGTGAAGTGCATGAACAAGAGACTGACGCTGATTCAACTCGTAGAAATACAAGTTAAATCTCTCCTACACCCCATCTCCTAGTCGCGACTTAAACGAGTGTGTCTTTTGTTTCTCCTTTGTGCGCGATTTCTTTATTTAGCTTACGCGAAACCAAGGTGAAGGAAGAGCCTAGCGGGGAACCAGCAGCAGTAGCAGTTTCTTTCCTTCTCGCAGCCAAGCAGTGCAGCGCAGCCAGCTTCTCGTCATCTTCAGGGAGTTTCCACTACAGGCGTGACAACACTTCGTATTGTCTCCGGTAAAGCATAATTGTATTTCGGTATAAGAGCTTGTCTTCCCCGATCAAAGTTAGACGATAATTGCCAACCTATCGCTGCGTCTCTGCGTGTACTCGCGATCAAATATTACAAGTCTATTTAATAATTCGTAATATGCTAGTATCTTCGATAAAAAAGAAAGATATTTAATTTTCATATAATTGATAATTTAATAAATTACAACAATTTAACTGAACATTACAAGTCTGATACCCGAATCTGTATTTCTTGCGCACCTTCGTATTTATCAATTTTCAGGCGCGTAAGACGTAGTACAACAAGACCCGCCGAGGCTCACCGTGCAACGTTCGCTCGGGTCTAATTATTCATTATAAAATCAGTAACCAGTCGTTCGAGAGCTGCAGAACCTTCCCCGCGTTCGTAAGGCAAAGACAGCCCTCCTCCACGTAAGCGCGGCAAGCGATACGAGCACTACGCGGAGGCGCTATAAAGAAGTACTCGTTGTAGAAGCACACACTATCTCACTTGCACGCGCTTAAATGAGCCAAATACATTGCAATATACTGTTTGTCTCAAATACTACAAATCGTTCATTTGTTCGTTAGTTTGTAAAATTGCTGATATGTTATATTTGCGATGTTAAATGAAAAAATGAGTAAACAATTCTGTTTACCGTGCTGTTGATCAAAAAATATTCGAGAGCCTTACTGGTTCGTCCTTAATCGTTACAATTTATTAATTATGTATTACCGCATGTCACTGTTCAATAAAGTTGCCTATTTATTGTCACACACGAGTGTACTGCACTTTTAATCAATATCCAATATACATTTATGATGATAAGTCCTTAGGGTTTGCAATGTTATAACCTTCGATTTTTTTGTACAGTTATAACGTACTTAATTCACTTCTATTTATATAACTATCGCTCTGTGTTTATATCATGCAGCCATTTATTCATACGTTTATTGTATATGTTCAGCATTCTGCAACTGGAGATGCCACTAGTATAATTTAATTATACTGAACTAATTCATCGGTAGTGAAATTTTATAATATAATTGAGCATTTATACTAAATATTTCAATAGTTTTTAACAACTGTTTGATTATATTATCATTAATTATATTGGTTTCATTTACTGGAAAAAATGTTTTATTCACTGGTGCAAACCCCTTATATGTTATTTTATTAATGAAAGTTGAAAGTAAAAATTCTGCAAAAATTCTATTCAGTAAAGAAAGACATTTACTATCAAATTTTTTTAATTAAATAAACTGTTTTGAAAACTCTCGAAATTTAAGTAGCTCAGAAGTTATATTATTATCTATATCATCTGGATATAACTTCAACAATTTCTGAGCACGTTCCTCCAAATTTTGAGCAGATCTCGTATGAAGATTCCTTAAAAAATTGATGTAACTTAAAAACTTTAAAAAGACACTATCGAAAATGTGAGTGCTCTCTACGATACAGGCATCTTCTCACGGAACAATACATGATGAACATAGATTCATTCTAGTCGGTAAGTTCTTTTCAGTCGGTAAAAAAAAAGTTCTTTATTAGCTAACTATCTACCTTAATAGTACTAAACGGTATTTTAATTACGGAAAATAATTATTAATGCCAATGCTCGAATGAAATCTTTCAAAAGCATTTTTTGTAAATGGTTCATTTTTTTTTTGATAATTTTTTTTATTTTTTCATTTTTTTTCGCAGTTAACCAATATTTTTTTCACAGTGTGGAGGCCCCCCTTTTTTAGGGCCCCCCAGGCCGTGCTTAGTTGGCCTAGTCTATAATCCGGCACTGGCACCACTTCACGCTTGAAAATGGTCCAGCTCGTTGGATGCGGATCGGCGACGCTTCTCGGGTGAAGATCTGACCTCTCTCTCTCTCTCTGTGACTTGTACTGGTTGTCAATCGGCGCCACTTTTCAGTGGACGACGCAACCTCGGTTTCGCTGGCACTCGCACTACTTGCTTTATGCAACCTTGGCACTCGAAGACTCACACAACTCGTGAACATCTCGCATGTACAGCGCAACGTGGCACACGACTCGCACTGCTTTTCGCCATTGAGCTCAACCTGCAGACTTAACCTCCTCGTGTTGGTACACGCGCGATTTGTTTACTGCTGCCTTGCGCACTTCGTCTCGGACAAAACTAGTACACGCGACTCCACTAGCTCGATCGCACTCTGCTGCTTTACTCACTCAGCCTCGGACTCGCTGATCACCATTGTTTCGACTTTTCTCTGTTAGCTGCTATGCTTCAACGTTCTTGTTTCAGCTTCGGACAATTACGCTGCTTTCGCAGTCGCGCGATAATACACAATGCTCTTTAATGGCCTCTCTCCAGGTCGAGACTCGTCCTTCCTCCTTGCTCGTCACTGCTGCTGCTGCGGCTGCTGCCGCCGTTGCGACTAGTCGCCGCGTCCCTTGTTCGGCCGGTAATACGGGCACGTGCCCTATGCTGCGTTCTCGCCCGAAGGTTAGAAGCGCTTAGCCTCTCCTTCACCCTCGGTGTACCTGTCGATCAATTCAGCAATAAGGGTGGGTAAATGATGAATGAGTGTATGAGCATGTATAAACGATAGAAAAAAAACAAAACTTTATTAACCAAATTAAATGAAAATTACGGCGTTCTTTCGTCTCAAAAGAAATCGAACTATTGTCCAAGGGTCTCACTTAGTGACTGGCTTCTTCGCTATTAACTAACAGAATAGTTTTTCAAACTTATAGCTATTAGACACAAGGTATTGTCTTAATACTAATGGGTCAGTGACAGTCCAAGCTGTCTACTTGACTACTATTAATGGCTTTACTGCCCAAACTAAATTGACCTAATAGTGGCTTCAATGCCCAAACAAAACGTACTCTTTGGCGTCATTGCCGATCGGAACTAAATTAAATAAACAAAAGAAACTAAATGCAAATCCTTTGCCCATTGCCGTTCGGTTATTTCACCGCGTAAATCTATTGTCCTCCTGAGACATAACAAAAAATCTTTTTGGCCTCAATGCCTGATTACAAAGGTCTCCGACCCAAACTAAAAAAAGGAACCTAAAACTAAAAAAAAGGAAAATATGAAAATCAAAAAAAAATATTCAAAATCACGGCAAGAAGTATCACGCGCACGGAATCCAAGTACTGCTGCGTATCTTTGCCCATTCGCTCTGATGGTGCATCGTGTGGACCGCGCGGGAAGTATAACTCTGTAGCGGAGGGTGGGGTCTCGACCGGCCAGGTACCTCTTCAGACGCTTGAAATGGTCAAGCGGTGACTACTCGGTGCGTGGCTGAAGCAGGATCTCCGGAGGCATGGGCTCGTAGTTGCCATGACGGTTCTGGGCCCTTACCGATAACGACGGATTCTGTCTCCGACCGCCCCAACGGAAATATGCTTCGTGGGCATCTTGGACAGCGGTCCATCGTCTCCCCGTTTCGACCACACTTCCAGCAGACGTTTTTTCGCTTGGGTTTTGGACACGCCTTCTGGGGGTGATCCATGCTGCGGTAATTGAAGCACGCGCGCAATGGTGGATCCAGCTCGTCCGTCGGCATTGGCGTAAGGCCGATGAAGAGAGAGCCAGTCAGCTGTATCTCCGGCTTCTCTTTTCTTCTTCGGGCCCGCTGCCGACCTGGCCTGGGAGCTCTGTCCGCTGGTTGCGGCGCTTGGAGCGTTAACAGGTACCTGTGGTACGGGTTCGGCTTCAACCTCTGCCTGAGTCGTGGTCTGAGTTGAAGCGAGAAGCGGAACTTCCAAGGGCCTGGGTGAAGCCCGGCGCAAGGGTACATAGTCATGGACCTGCGGTGACGCCAGGATCCGGAATAGTTGCGGATTTGTTTCCGTGACTCTTGCCAGGCCTCGCAAGCAATCGTCGTCAAACCTCGGGGCCGCTTCTGACTCGCGGATCTCCCTCGGTTCCACGAAAACTCGCAAGAACTCTTGTCGAGCCCATTCCTTGGTGGATTGCCGCTCCAACTCCGTCTGTGCTTTGTTGCTCATCATCTCTTGAAACAAATCAAATCAAACATCAGGTTAATTCGCGTTCTATTTTTGCCTACGGGCCTTGGACTTGGCTAGAATGCATTTACGCGGACGACGGTTTGGGGTCGGTACGGGCTTTTCGCGGTGGAGCGCTAGGGAAAAGATGTTCTACGTGAATCTTATCATCTTTTCGTGAATCTGTTTTCAGTAGGTAGGTTTCGGGTCCAAGGACTTCAGCAATCTGATACGGACCTTCGAGTTTCTGCGCCATTTTAGCGAAGAATCCTCTTTTCCCGTCGGACAGAGGGTGGATTCTTCGTTTCACCCAATCCCCCACCTGAAAGCTTACTCGGACTCTACCTTTGCCAAAGTGTCGCTTCTATTTCTTATGAGTTTGGTCGATAAAGTGCGTAACGTGATCCCTCAGCGCGTCCAAGCGTTTTACGCGATCTTTCCAAATCTCTGGACTCAATTGCACTTTTGGACCTCGTTCTTCGACTTCTCGTCGAAGGCTTTTCTGTTGCTGAGGATGTCTGCCGAAATTGAGATAGGCTGGTTGTTTTTTGTTAGTAAAGGCCAAAAACAATAAAGCCTTGCTTTATGGTCTGTTGTGCTGGAAGGGGATTGAAATAAGTTTGTGAGATCGAGTATATAAATTTAATAGGTATTTATTAAAGTCAATAATTGAGAATATATATTTACATATGAGTAGAACAAAAAATAGAATAGTCTTTGTATAACAAATTGCCCGAGCTTCGTGATGCAAGCTCGGAGCGGTCAATCTTCCAATGATTAAGATTGATTTATCGGCCGACGCCGAGTATAAATAGCCGACTCTTACTGCTCGTCGTAAGAGTCGCGCCTACAAAAAGCACAATGCTAGCCGATAGGCTGCAAAAACACTTGAGCGACAGCGAGCTAGGGTTGCCCCACGACCGTCTCCTTACGCCGTCAGCGAGCCGAGATAAAATCTCCGACCGACAACCGTAAGTTCGCAGCGAGCTGAGAGAAAATCTCTCCGACCGCGAAACTCAAGTGCTTTGCACCTACCGCTAGCGTGTGCCAAAAAATCAATTTTACCGTGAGGCGAGCCCGTACTTACCTTACGGCCTCGACTGCTTCTATAGCGAGTGCGACTCGCCGGGCCGGCGCCCTCTAGTGGCAACATCTTTGAACATACCGGCCCCGGAAATCCCTCTAAGGGGTTTCTTACAACCTAAATAACAATTATAAATTGGAGAAGAGAAAAATTTAATTAATGAATCTTACAATAGTAGAGATGACACTATGTGCTCCGACTAAGTGCAGTCGTCTTCTAGGCGGCGTATTCGGTATCCGACACAGGTTGACCAGAAGTGAATATGTCCTCGATATCTTCTGCTGGGCGTAGTAGAGCTCTGGCCTTGGCTGCCTCGTCTCGGCTTCGTCGCATAAGCTCAGCTTTCGGTGTAGTAATGTACGTCGCTGCAGGCACCAGCGCAACACGAGAAGTCCGAGTTATCGCTTTAGAGCGAGTATACGCAGGCTTGGGTATGTCGATGGGTATAAGTCGTCACTCAGCGTAGGAGACTCCTGGATCAAGCCGTTTCTTCTTCTCTTGTGGGCGAGGATCGACTGCAGAGCTCACAAGGGCAGGTTGGGCTGCAGCGAGCGCTGATGCTTCAGCAACGGTACTTGTGGTAGTCCCTACGTCAAGCGTAGGCGGACTAGCCTTGGACTCATCGGGACTCCTCGCACTTTGAGAAGAAAGCTCAACGGCGGCTATCATACCTGGCAGCTTTTGAAGTTCAGGATACTGGCTCGTTGTAGCAGCAGCTGGATCTACGTCTGCGACTTTCGATGTGGCCACGGCATGTCGACGATTTCTCACTCTATCTCGGACATCGTCCTGTGTAAGAGCGACAGGCTGCGTCTTCTCGACAGAGCTATGAACGAGAGCTGCGACGGGTGCTTCTTTGATGGCTTCGGTGACTGCGTCTGCGGTGAGGGCTGGAAGGGACGCCTTGTTTGCCTTTCGACGCTCGGCGAGAAACTCTGCCAGACGAGCGCGCCACTTAGCACTGCTCTGGTTTTTCTTCGTACGCTTGTTTTTTCGAAAAGCCATAATTTCGCGCACAGTGTCACCAGTTGAGACCTATTATAATAGGAAATGAACTAGCAGTGAGTGCGGCTCACTATATACTTACACTGAGTTATTTCTCATGTGGATCGGTACATGACCTCTGGCGGCCGATTAGTGAGCTACACTAATCGTGTTCGATAAGCGGCACCAATTTCACGATCGGTCGCTTGTACGTCCCTTTAGCGGTCGCAACGGTAACGGTGCGTACCAAGCCGTCGCTACCAGGGTGTGCTTCAACCACTCTGGTCAGTGGCCAACGAGCGCAAGGGAGAATCTCGTCTTTTACTAAAACGATATCTCCCGGAGCGAGGTTCTTTTTTACATTCAGCCACTTATTTCTCTTTTGTAGAGTGTGTAAGGATTCGGTGCACCATCGCTCCCAGAAAACTTGCGTAATTTGTGTTATACACTTCCATCGTTCCAACGGGCCCAATTTTTTGTCTTTCAGCGGGGGCTTGATGAGCACGATCGATGATTCACCGATCAACGGATGAGCTGGTGTCAACACAGAGTCAGGCTCAAATCCGTCAGGCAATGGCGTGAGTGGCCGCGAATTTAATATTGCCTCGATCTGTGCTAGCAGAGTTGAAAACTTCGCAAGTGAACAAATTATCACCGACCATTCGCTTTAAATGGTATTTGACGGATTTCACTCCAGACTCCCATAAACCACCGAAGTGCGGAGCACTTGGCGCATTGAAGTGCCACGTTGTGCCATGCTTGTCACGCAGCTGAGCACAGATTGAGTTGTAGAAGAACCTTGACTGTGCAATCGTCGAAGTTCAGCGTCTGCTCCTACGAAATTTGTGCCTCGGTCGCTGTACAGGTGTCGGCAAGGTCCTCTTCGAGAGACGAAGCGGCGAAAAGCAGCGATGAAAGAGTCTGTATCGTAAGACGATACGGCCTCCAAATGTATCGCTTTTGTGGCCATGCATACAAAAATGGCGAAATAACCCTTGTATGAATATGTTCCTCGATGCCTGGAAGCTTTGATCGGGAAAGGACCAGCGTAGTCCAGACCGGCCTCCTCAAAAAAGCGGCATCGATTCACACGAGCTGCAGGTAAATCAGCTATGCGCTGGAACGCCGTCTCGGCTCCGTATCGGAGACACACTACACATCGTCACAATCTTGAGTTTTATCACATCTTTGAGGTGCGGGATCCAATACTGCTGCCTCGGAACATCCGCTCATGCATGTAGTCGACAAGTAACTGAACCAATCGACTCTTGGTCGGCAAAATAATGGGATGTTTGCGCTCCTCACTGAGAGCAGCGTGTCTTAGTCTGCCACCAACACGGATTAACCCCGCTTACGAGGATTGGACACAACTTGGCAAGAGGGTGTTCTTTGGCGAGCTGTGTCTTGTTGGCGAGAAGTTACATTTCCTCAGGTAAAAGCGCAACTTGCGTCATCCGACATAACTGTCGTGCTGATTGCTCCAGCTCATGCACAGTGACCTCGGAGCCATCGGCCGCCTCGAATTGCAACTTCAAAGTTAAATTGCATCGGACTGCTAGTTTAGTTACGAAGCGCAGACAATGCACCATAGCCTTCTTCAAGCGCAAGTACGACGAAAAGCGATTGAACAACTCACAGTCCTGCAAAGTGATTCTGCTCTGCGCTAGCACCGTCTGTTCGACTGCGGCCTCGCTCGCTTCATTCTCCGACGCGTAGTTCGCTTCGTCACTCGTCCACGGACAAGTCGTTGCCGAGAGCATCTCTGGACCATGCCACCAAAGCCGCTCGTTGCGCAAGACAGACACAGTACATCCTCTAGACGCAAGATCGGCAGGATTATGCTTTGTATTTACATGCCATATTGCTTGCGGTACGTGCGTGATTATACGGCGCATCGGTTGGGCTACAAATAGGGCCATCTTGCTGGCAGGCCGGGATCCAATGTAGCGCAGTTTTTCGAATCAGACCAAAGGTGCAGCTTGGCTTGCGAAAAATCACTCGTGGCAACAAAGACGCTGTGAGCTTTTTGAAGAGGTGCGCGCAGCACGCAGCTCAAGGGGTATGGATAAAGTCTTGAGCGGAGCCACCTTTGTCTTTGAAGCGAGCAACGTAACTCGAGCCTGCCCTTGACAAATCAAACGCAAATAAAGCACTGCAGCGTAAGCAAACTTTGACGCGTCTGCGAATCCGTGCAATTCAATAAGCGTGTCGTTCATGAAAGCATTCCATCTGGGAATCGTGACAGAAGGCAGATCTTGCAAGTCGACCTCGAAAGCACGCCATCTCTCAGTCTCAGCGTCGGGCAATGGAGTATCCCACTCTTTGGTCAAGAGCCACAGAGACTGCATATAGATTTTTAATGGGATCAAGACGGGCGAAATCCAACCAGAGGGGTCGAACATGCCCGCAATGCTCGATAAAACCTTTTTTTGGTTATCGGCGCTGACAGAGGTTCCAGAGTTACGTTGAAGCGAAAAACAGTTTTCGGCTCCCATACGAGCCCGAGTACTGAAAATCCCAGTCCGACCTTGAGGGTCGCTTCTTTGGCCAAAGCTGACGGCTTGAACGAGCTCAATAACTTTGCGTCATTAGTCATCCACTTGGCCAGACTAAAGCCCCCAGCCGACAGCAACGAGTTCAGTTGATTTCGCTTCTGCACAGCTGTATCGACGTCGAAAGCTCCAGACAAGACATCGTCCATATACATTTCGTTATTTATAACAGAAGTAGCCAGCGGAAATTTATCTCCATCGTCCTCTGCTAGTCTTCTCAGAGTGCGGCTGGCCAAAAAAGCAGAAGGGCCACAGCCAAACGTGACGGTGGTAAGGACGTAATTTTCAATATCCTTTTTCGGGTCTTCACGCCAAAGGATGGATTGTAATTTCCAATCCTCCGGGTGAAGGCGTACTTGCAGGTACATTTTCGAGACATCTGCCACGAAAGCTATGGGGTAACAGCGCCAATGAGCAAGCACGAGCACGAGCTGCGGCAGTAGATTCGGCCCAGTCATGAGATGTTCATTCAGCGATTGACCTGCGGCATTTCTAGCCGAAGCGTTGAATACGGGTCGAACACGAGTAGTTGTGCTGCTCTCTTTGACCACTGCATGATGCGGCAAGAAATAGTGCGAGCTATAATCTTCTGGTGAGATATCGACTCTGCGCATCTGATTCGACTCGATCATTTGCGTAATCACTGCGCTGTATTCAACTCGAAGAGAGAGATTCCTGCCGAACTTTCTTTCCAATGAAAGTAAACAGCTTCGCGCTATCTGCCGAGAGTTGTCCAGTCAAGCGGAATCTCGGGCTTCGCTGGGAGGCGAACTTGATATCGACCACCTGCGAGTCGAATAGTATTCTTCTGGTAGTGCGTTTCACACAGCTTGTCTTCTGCGGACCAAGGAAGAGCACGTGGCGGCTCTTCGATCTCCCAGAAAGATTTCAACAGATCGTCCAACTGACCATCTGTTTGAAGGCACACGATAGTACCCCCATGACTTGGCTCGTCAATACTACCAGACAGTATCCAACCGAGCCTTGACTTAGTGGCGATAGGTGCATTTTCACCGCCCGTTTTCAAGCCTTCTTGCACGATGCGGGCGTGAATCTGTGTGCTTAACAGCACGTCGATGCGACCGGGTCGCTCAAAGTCCGGGTCGGCCAACTGCAGTCCTTGGATATGCGACCATATCTTCGGATCTCTGCACGATGGCTGATAACTCGTGATAGTCGGCAGTACGTAAGCTTTCAACATCAGCTTAAATTTCGACGGGAAATGTGGTCGAATCGCCAACTCTACTTCTGATCGACTGTTTGTCAGACCCTGTCCTATGCCAGAAACCGGAATGTTTACTCTGCGTTTCTTCAGGCACAATCGCTGACACAAAGCCTCAGTCACAAAGGAAGACTGAGCGCATTGATCGACCGGAGCACGCACGACAGCGCACTGTCCGTCACTTGAGGACGCTCTGATGCTAGCTGTTGCCAGCAAAGCTTCGCCGTTTATTTCCTGCACATTGCAAGAAGTCGTGGCTAAAACGCTCTGCGGAGATACAACTTCCTCACGGTAATCGGGCTTTTCTTGCGTGGTTACCTTCTTTTTGCCAGACGAACTTGGAGCACCATCCCTTTTGAACGGAGCATGAATCAATGTATGGTGCTTGCCATTACACGTGAAGCACGTGGCTGTCGACTGACAATCTCTTAACATGTGAGTGCCAAAGCAATTGTAGCACAATCGCTTTTTGCCGAGAGTCTGTTTTCTTTCGTCAACGCTTTGCTTTCTAAATTTGATGCATTGTTCGATAGGATGCGCTTCAGAACATACCGGGCACGTTGTCTTATCAGCGCTTGCTTGCACAAAATTATTGGATTTGCGACCTTTGCTCGTCGTGGCCTTGTTTTCTGTTCTGGGTTGAGGAGTTTTCTTCGCAAATTCTTTGGTGCTTTCCAACAGCGATAGCGTACTTCTTTCAGCTTCCAAAAACTTGCAAAGCTCTTCGAATGAGCTGGGTGTTGTAGAGTGCTCTTTCTGCTTCACGCTATCTTCCCACTTGGCTTGACACTGAAGCGTTATTTTGCTCCTGGTGAGAAAAACAGTGAAGTGGTCCCAATGCTCTACTGGGCTGCCGAGCGCTTTCAGAGCTTGCAGTATGTTGCGTGTCCCATTCAGCACGCGCATAAGTTCGCTGGCTGAATTATCGACCATTGCCGGCATTGATATTAAGCTCTCCAGCAGCTTATGAATCAATAATCTGGTGTTGTCGTAATGATTCAGCAACACCTTCCAAGCGTTGGCGAAGTGTTCACCTCCAGCTGCTCCACACTTTCCTCGTCTAGCTGTGTCGAGTGTGTTCTGAATATCTTGAGTTCAATAGTCTTCCTTTGGCTCGTGACCCAAGGTCTTTATCGAATCTATCTCGCCGTTAATCTCCTTTCGAGCTTCTGCACTTAGCACTCGCTGACTGACTTTTTCAAAAGCTATCGCGTTGGGTACCTTATCGTACATCTCGATCCAAGGGATCTCTTCGTCGGGGAATTCGATCTTCGCTTCGGCGCGAACCAATCGATCGCGGATCACTGACTCAAAGCCTTTGTAATTTAGTTGTATTGCGCACAATTTATCAACGACGACTTCGCGAGGAAATAGTGTAACTTCTTGGACGAAGGCATCGCCCGAACGGTATCATCAAGCGCGATTTCGCTTGCACCCAAGTCTCGGGGACATTCAACCTCGTGGGCATTGAGTCACGGAAAAAGACTAACGAAGGATCCTACTTCGGGTTAAATCGGGGAAGCTAATCAAATCAATTGTCACTATCAAATCTTGATTAGGAAACGGTGTTACCTAGGCCGTTGTACCTGATCGTCTGGTGGTACTCGCTGAGTATTGTATTACCTCTGGCTGGCAAGCTCGAATCTCGATTCTCGTCTGAGTGCAATTAACTGATATAATTTGGCTATCATCTGTCTGCTTCTCCTGCCGACAGATGAGTACCAACTAAGGTTCGGTTCCTGTTAGCTGAAATAAAATAACCTAGCCATGGGAATTCTTAGGGGTACAGATCACCAAACCAAGTAATGTGGAAATGTGTGCAAATTAATGAAAATGAGGATGAGCTTGCTGAATTGATCGTTACAAAATCGGTACTTCCAACGAATCAACAACTCAATAGGGCACGCGTTCGCGATCACGAAAGTCTAAGGCCCTATGAGTAATTACAAAATTTCTATAATCAATCCTTAATGCTACTTAAAATGTTCGTCTTTGCCGCTGTGTTTCACACTCACTCACTTCGATACGCACGCGAACAATTCCAAATTTCAGCTCGAAACTTGGTGGAAATTTTGAGAAAATTCTCGCTCAATACGATTTCACTTCAAATTGAGTAATTCGATTAATAAGGCCCCATTCGTCCCACGTTGGGCGCCATTGAGACGTGCTAGGGTCTTGGCCGTAGCCGGTGGTCGCCCTGCAGTCCTATTATTTATTACTGAGGCTCCGGTTAGTTTATATAGTCGTCTTACCTCAAAAAGGGGGGTCGAGCCTTTCACCAAGTGTGCCTCGAGTGTCGGCGATTCCGTTAAATCAAAAAGTCACTTATTTATTCAATGCAAGTCAAAGATAAAGATAATTCTATTCATTATCAAAGTTATTAAATTACTACTCGATCGCATCCAATTTACACGAAAGTATCTACAAATGCTGTGGTGTGACATCACATTACCGGAAGAGTACTCGCGCAATCAAGTCTAAGGGGAAACTGTCGAGTCACAACTCGTGCTTTGTTCGAATCCAGATTTCGTAACATGCATTTAACTACTACGCGGAAGTAACTTCGTGCCGCTCGGCCTACGACGGCTCCTCCGGCTTCGTGCTAACGGATACGGTGAAACGCAAATATGGCTGCCCTTCGACACCTGAACGCGCGCGACGTAGTAGCGACTTGCTCGCCTCGGAAAAATACTCGACTGCGCGGCGACGAATAACACACTACTCGACTTTACTTTACTACGCGATCTACTTTTTCACTCACACATCGACATACAACACGCTGCATACACGTCGTATACACGACTGACTAAGATTGACCAAGATTACAAAGGACTAAACGCTTACGATGTTCTCGGCGTGGCTCTGCGACGCCATGCTTGTCGGCTTCTCGCTGCTCTGACGCAGCTATATCCGAGTCCGGTTGGATGTTGGATCCGCGCCACTTCACGCTTGAAAATGGTCCAGCTCGTTGGATGCAGATTGGAAACGCTTCTCGGGCGAACATCTAACCTCTCTCTCTCTCTGTGACTTGTACTGGTTGTCAATCGGCGCCACTTTTCAGTAGGCGACGCAACTTCGTCTTCGATGTCACTCGCACTACTCGCTTTATGCAACCTCGGCACTCGCAGACTCACACAGCTCGTGAACATCTCACATGTACAGTGAAACGTGGCACACGACTCGCACTGCTTTCCGCCATTGAGCTCAACCTGCAGACTTAACCTCCTCGTGTTGGTACACGCGCGATTCGTTTACTGCTGCCTTGCGCACTTCACCTCGGACAAAACTAGTACACGCGACTCCACTAGCTCGATCGCACTCTGCTGCTTTACTCACTCAGCCTCGAACTCGCTGATCACCATTGTTTTGACTTTTCTCTGTTAGCTGCTATGCTTCAACGTTCTTGTTTCAGCTTCGGACTATTACGCTGCTTTCGCAGTCGCGCGATAATACACAATGCTCTTAATTGGCCTCTCTCCAGGTCGAGACTCGTCCTTCCTCCTTGCTCGTGCTGCCACGGCTGCTGCCGCCGTTGCGACTAGTCGCCGCGTCCCTTGTTCGGCCGGTAACACGAACACGTGCCCTATGCTGCTGTCTCGCGCGAAGGTTAGAAGCGCTTAGCTTTTCCTTTACCCTGCACGGTCGGTCGCTCGGTCATATCTCTCTCACACGCATACGCGCGGCATTCATACTCGAACGACGCGGTTTTGTCGCCTGTGACATCGTTACAACGAGAACGAAGGCATACGCACGTGCGAGAGCGAGAGAGTAAGAGATACGTGCGGCAAGTCTCGGCAGTAGCAGAAAGCAGTCATCGAGTTCGATGTATCTAGCACGGCAGCCAATAGCAGCGCGCAGCGCAAACAAACGCTGCATAGACACTTATACTACCAAAGTTGCGCTCGCTCGGACGGACGGACGCTCGTTTTTCACGGGTTTACCCCCAATGCCAAACGCTGATAAAGATGCTATACATCAAAACGTTCAGTGCTCATACTAGTGAACGTTTAATGCGGTTATCAAGTAGAAAACGTGAACACAGCAAACTGCGTCGACGCAATATTGGTCAGTGTGCCAGCTCGCAGGGATTAAAAGTGCCACTTTCGTTACTGATAGCAGTGAACAAAAAACGAGCTCTTGGTCAGAATAGGAGAAAAAATTAATCAACCTGCGGTTCACTTGTTTGCAGTGATAGAAAAATAGCTGTAAACATTTTATATTGTTTTTAGGAGCTGTAAACATTTTATATTGTTTTTAGGAGCTGTAAACATTTTATGTTGTTTTTCCACTTTTCTCAGACGCACTGATAGTAACATTGGCATGCAATAGTCTCTTCATGGAGAAGACGTTGAAATAAACCTTGTACATTTGAAAACATAAAATATTTTGTTACTAGTTTAGCATTATAATTTGGGTAGTTTTAGAAAATGTACATAAAGTACTATAGGTTCTAGACATAAAAATGTAACTAAAGTGGTTTTGAATCACTCAAAATAATACAATCTTTACGTGAGTATATAAAAGTAAAATAAAAATCCTCAAGTTTTTCGAATATTTATTTGATTATTTTTGAATTAATTTTACTTAAAAATAATAGAAATATCATTGGCTGCTTGACGATGAATCAATCATTTGTTAGCTCTGCTATTTTCATTCCAATAGAATATTAGATTTTTAAATCTATAAAATCATTCTTATCAATTTTGTTATTCTTCTAGAAAATTCAGGCATAAAATTCTCGATTATTTGCATGAACACCAACTTTTGGATATGAATTAGTAGCTGGTGATCGTCGTGGTTCTTCTAGAGCATAAGATCCTTCATCTTTCTTGCGCATTCTATAAACTATAAACATAACAACGAGGATAGCACATAGTAAGCCTACAACTGCACCTCCAACGATAGCTGAAAAAACATATTGGTCTTAAAAAAGAAATCATTCGAATTAATTTGATAATAAATTTAAACAGACTTTGAATATGGATTATCGAATAATTGAAAAAATATGTAAAACCAAATTATAAGAGCTTCTGGTTCAAAGAATGGAATAAATATATCTTACTAGCTAACAAATATTTAGACTGGATTAAAAATTATTAAATTTTTTACGTTTTGTTGTAACGATTCCCGTTACCGTAACAATAAACTAGTGAATATTTATTAAATGTATTGATAAGTTCGGGTTTGTATCCACCGAAGGCTTATGCAATTGTGACGGATAACCTGTCTACTAGACCGGTTCGTTTTTGCAAAAATTTTTTGTATTGCCTGGGCTCATGGCTGAGCTGAAAGTTCAAGGTTTCAGATGAAAAAAGACGGGCTCCAGAAGTCAAAAAAGTGATAGGAACCGATGTCGATAAGCTGTTGAAGTTTAAAAACGTGTTTCGGAAATTTAGCAAAATCGCTCTGAAAATGGCAATCGTATAATAGATTGCTAACATTGCCCTGAGGGTAAAATTTATATTGACAAGATGTTTTCTTACGTATTATTGTATGTAGAATCGAATTCTGTAGTCAGTTTTGACCTAGGAGGACGATTTCATTGAAAAAATGGACTTTTTCAATATCTTTATTCTGCGTAAAAAACAAAAAATCGTCTTGTAAACGTTTAAAAAGGAACAGAAAAAATTAAGAAAATTGTTTACACTGCTAAAATTTAGGACTTTTTGTGACAAAATCCACGGTATATATTATTATGTGCTTTAAGATTATTTCCATATAAAAATAAACGATTTTATCCCGAAAAACGACATTATAAAAAATTGAAAAATCGAAAAGGATATTCGTTTCTTCAAGAAAATGGCTGAGTATGTATGATCACCCATAAAAAAAATTACATCTGATTACTTGATAGGCTTTTATCTCACCTTTCCAAAGCCGTTTTCAGATTTAAAAAATTCGCTAATTTCGCTGAGATACAGCGATTTTTGTATGATGCGTTTTAGCTTAAAATTCAATAATCGAAAAAGCTTGTATTTCGATGAATGTAGCTAGCTCAGAATTCACTCAGAATAAACTTCAACAGCTTATCGATACCGGTTTCCGTCACTTTTTTGACTTCTGGAGCCCGCCTTTTTTCATCTGAAACCTTGAATTTTCAGCTCAGCCATGAGCCCAGGCAATACAAAAAATTTTTGCAAAAATGAACCGGTCTACTATCTACGTTTTGCAAGCCCTGAAAAGGGCTGAATTGTGTAGCAGGGTGGTCCAAAATAACGAAATATTTTTATTCTCGCTTGCTCACCCTTTCATTGCTTTTTAAAAAGTAAAAAGAGGAAGCTGCATAAATTGTTAGCTCTTAATTTCAATGTTAAAAGGTCGCTCAACGATCAAACATGATGAAAAACGTGAAAAGTTACTTTTTCTCGTTAAAATAAATTCTTAATTCTAAATCCTCGGTAATTAGTCGTTTGTAATAATCACACAGCTTTATCAACGTTTTCACACGACTACATGTGATGAATCAACACTTTTCAATCTACATGAAGTCATTTGAAGTTTGCGTAAAGTCCATATAACGAAATGTAATCGTATATTTACCGAAATTTAACGATATTTCAAATATTTTTTAAAAAATTCCTGAGCCTGAAATACGGACTTTTCAGGGCCCTAATATGTTGGATTTTTATCATTTACACCAAAAGAGTATAAAAAAAATTTTCAATGAATAGGGTCTTAATATACGATATCTAGCGAGCATGGAAAATTGCAATAATTTATTATTTAAAAACACGGAAAAATGGAAAAATTACGATCACAGAAACTTATGCTATGCTAGAGTGACGGTCACAACCTAGGGAAATGTGTTCTTAGTACACAATCTATAGTCAAAATCTAGGGTTATGTAGTTATTTTGTGTGACACGCGTCTATTTGGTCAGAAGCGCGATTCAAACTTTGGAGCAACCCTCATTGGCTGATTCAAAATACAAGCATCGATTTTGAATGCAACGATTTTTTTAATATTTACGACTTTAGTTCTTTTCCTCACTTGCTCTGTACAGTTTGATTCGTCACCACTACTGCCGATTTCTTCGACACATACTGTTAGCTCATGTAGTTAAAACAAAGATTTACACAAATTGCTTTTAATTAAAATTCGAAAGAGCTGTTGCATTGAAAAAGTGACTTCACACATTTCTGAAATATTAGTTCTACGTTTTCTACATATTAAGGTTAGATAAAAAATTCAATATTTCTCTTCATTCTGTATAATAATGAAAGGAAGTACCTTAACAATTGAGTTTTTCGTCAGTGTCGTTCAGTTTACTTTTAATATAACTATGTAATACATTCAATTAAACGGATGTGTTGAATAAAAAACTACTATTATAAACTTAACAAGCGTTCATATAAATTTATCAAAGTAGTTGAAATTTCAAGAAACAAAATTTAAATTGATTTTGTGCTTTCAAAAAGTAAATTGAATAATGAAATTTCACAAAGTTTAGGCCGCTAGGTAAAGAGAATCTCATAACATTCGTCAATTCAATTAAGACGGACAAGCTTATTTTGAAAATGTTTAGCCTTTATTATATTTTTTAATCATTTTGAATATAACTTTTAACAACAAATTGGATATCTTTATGGAGTGTAAACCAACAAGTATTTTTCAAATATTCTCTCGTAAATTCATCAGAAATGAACCTAGAGAGCTCAAATTTTAGAAAATTTCATATTCAATATTTTTTTCAACAGGCATTGTTTTATAAGTGTCGTTTTTAGAGTAAACATTTTAATATACATGAAAAATTTTAAATTTTACAGTAAATTTTCTAACCAAACGTATTTCAGATATCAGTAGGCTGTTTTCAGTAACCGTCACTAACCGCTTCGCTCGAACAGCTGATTTGCCTGTAGGCACAACAAACCGAGCTTCCATTCACTTTATACGTAAAGTTGATAAATTTAATTGAAAATTACAACTAAGTGAGTTTAGTTAAAAATATATTAAAAAATCCCTCGACGCTAATCATGCTAAAAATTATGCAATTAAGCAAACCCCAATGCTCCCTCGACCATTGGGGAAGGTAATATTTCCTATAGAATTGCAAGAATTGACACTTGAAGAAATGAGAAGAATTCCAATGACTATCAAGATCAGTAAGGAGAAACGAGATTCTGTTTTTGAAGCTACATTGAATAGGTCTAACTCAGATGTTTTATATGAATACCAAGCTGGACGAATTACTGCCTATGCATTTCATAAGACATGTATATAGAGTCTATTGATGACCTATCGTTAACACTAATTAAAAGTATCTGTTATCCAGCCAAAATCATATAAACTATCAAATGAGACCTATCAAGCAGCTCAAAAAAGCTCAAACTCTTAACATGCAAGAAGCTGCAGAGATGCACGTCAATCACATCAACACCAATCCTGGGCTGCTGATTTGTGAGAGGCATCCTTATTTTGCAGCTATTTCTGATGCTTTAACTATGTGCGACTGCTGGGATGGTCAAAGATGCATAGAAATTAAGTCTCTTTATGATCTTAAAAATCAGTGCATTGAAGAATTTATCAAAAATAATAAGTTTCCATTTTTTAAAAAAACTTGTAATAGATATGAAATGAACAGAGCTCATGAATATTATTATCTAGTTCAATTTCAAATGTACTGTGGCAATCATGAATATTGTGATTTTATTTAATGCTCGAATAAGAAGATGATTATGCACCGAATTCCAATTGATAAAAAAAATTTCTCCGCAAATCATTGGTTTATTGGAAAAGAACTTAATCAATTCGGTAATTTTTTGCCATCTGAGAGAGATGTATTAGCTCGTTTACTTTGTCAGCATTTGAGTAAAGACCAGACATTAAACAACGCTTGCGTAACAATTTCAAATGAATTATCCAGTTTATGGTAACAATCTAGCCTTGAAACTCAATCCATTGAGCATATTTCTCCCAAAATTAAAAAATTGCATACGTCCTACATCGCTTTAAAGTAAAATTTAAATAGAAAAACATCAATAAAAAATGAAAAACAAGAAAAGTTTAAAATAAATTTAAATCAACTTTTTGATATAAGCTAACAAAAAATTTCGAACAAGTTAGAGAAACCTCATGAAATTTTTTCAAATTAGACTAATTCCATCTTCAGAGGGAGTATGAGAATTAAAAAGCCAGTTACAATTCAAAACGATTGATTTGTCAGAAAATTCCGAAAGCTCAGAAAAACTTTCACAAAACAGCAACACATCTGAAAGTACTGTTTTCACTCTTATTCCTCAAAATATCCAAAATGATACTCCTTACTTCTCTCCTAAGGCTAAAAAACAAAAAAGAAATAAAGTTATTGATTCAACCGTTTGTTCAATATCGGATATGAAAAAAACATCAGACCGAAATGCAACGGCAATAGTTTCTTCAGTTTTAAATAGCTTAGGTTATTCTCTAAATGATGTAACTGTGAATCATTCATTAAACGATAAGTTAGTTTAAATTATTCAAAGGAAATCAAAGAATCTTTCAAGCCAGATAATTATTTAACTCTTCATTTCGATGGGAAATTGATCCCCCAATTCGACGACAATAAATCTAAAGTAAAGAGACTATCAGTGATTGTGTCGGACAATGATGAAAGCCAGTTTCTTGTCGATCCGAAAACTTTAAAAGCTAGATTCAGTAAATGATTGCAAAATTAGTAATAAGATAAAAACACTGTGCTACGATACCACTAGTGTGAATTCAGGAGTTAAAAACGGAGCTGCTATTACCATAGAAAAAATGCTAAGAAAATCTTTTTTACATTGTGAATGTCGACATCATGTATATGAACTCACTTTATAGTCTGTAGTGAGTTGCTGCTTAGGAACTAGCACCGGACCCAATATACTGATGTTTAAACGTTTTTCATTGAAATGGAACGATATAAAAAAGATTGCGTGTTTGAATATATTTTAAATCGTAGATTTGCTTGTTCAGTAGTAACTTGAGCTGATATAACAAAATATGCCTGGGGAATTGCACCAGAATTTGATGCTCCATTATTTAAAGCCTCAGATAAATGGTTACATAACTTTTTCAATCGATATCATCTTTCGTTGAGAAGATTAACCACATTATTCAAGTTAGAAGAATCAGAAGTAATTGAAAGAGTGGTCGCCTTTGGAATTTTTTATAGATAACACTTTTAGCGATTACGAGCTGTGTCATATGGTGGCCATGGATGAGACTGCTGTCTTTATAGGTGCAACGTCTCAAGTTACAATCGATCAATAAAATGCGTCATCTATTTAAGTTCCTTCAACTGGATAAGAAAGTGCTCGTGTAACATGTATTCTTTCGATTCGTCTCGACGGAACGAAAGTGACACCAATGCTTATCAGTAAAAGATCTGTTCGGTTGTGTAGCTTCGGGACAGAGTTGCTGGAGTGAGAGAAGGGATGAAGAGCGAAAGAGCACCAAATATTGTGTAGCCGTTAGTCGTTTGTAGCTATTCTTGAGTGAAATTTGTGATTTATCCGTTAGCTTTTCGAAGTATCGCATCTTATCATCACTATCGCTTTTCTCACTCCAGCACGGAGCTTTTTGAGCCCGCAAGTTTTCTCAAGAGAATCACCCCCTTTGTTTTAATTATTTTCATAATAAAGAAGTTTATTATCAAGAAAGCACGTTTTGATTGACATTGGGTCGCATACAGTAATTAGACATTCGCTTACAATCATCTCGTCGCGCATCGAAAGAAAAAATTTCAATAGTTGAGGAAATCCATGTTATCGACGCAACGAAAGTCTGGATCACGCAAGGCGTTCTGAGAAAATGGATATGTTCAGTATTACCTTTCTAGAGGTAAAAAAAGAGGTATTATTGTGTAGGACTCAGCAAGCACACATCGTGCTAAATCTATGAAAGATTTTCTCGCACGTATTTGAATCGATCAAATTATGATACCTGCTGGTACAATATCGTATTTAAAACACTGAATCTCATAATCAGCAAACTCTTTAAAGATCCCCTATGAAAGAAATAAATAATATATAAAAAATAGCATGAAATTTGGTTAAGCCCGATATCAAAGAAGTTTGCCGTGGGGTAAAGTATTCTTGGGATAAAATTACAGCAGATATGTTTGTAACAGCATTAAAAGCTGGTAAATTTAAACAAAACTTATTCTTTTCATGATACAGCGATAGCAAGCATGAACGATTGGGATCCTTAATTATAGAAAAACTAAAATCCAGCTATCCAATCAATTGTATTTGAAGAAAACAAAGAAGATGACGCTTTAATTGTATGCAAATAAATGTATTTCTATTTTTGTAATCTTTATGTTCATAAATATAAGTTATGTTCCAAAAATAAGGCGCGTTTGTTTTTTTGAAAAAAAAATATATAAGGCATGTCTTATTATCGGTAGAATACGGTATTTTGTATCAATATGTTTGGTCCTCTTACATGGAAGACTGGGTTTTTGATCAAACATATAGAACTTTTGTTATCTACATAAAGTGTAAAGCTAGTTTTCTTCAATATGTTAAGATCTAAGAATAATTTTCTAAACCACATAATGTTCATTGCATCCAAGCAAGATGCAATGAATATTGACTCAGTGGTTGACAATGCTACAGTAAATTGCCTTTAAGAATGATCGAGAATGATGAAAGAATTTTATATTAAACGCAAGTATACTCGCACAGCTATTTTCTTTTACATAAAAATATAATCTGCGTACACTACTGTTCCAAAAATAGGGTAGTATATATGTATAGTACGTAGTACTTTCTATCTTTTTGTTATTAGCCATGTGATTGTATTTCTTGAGCTTAGACTATATACGACTTGTAAATACACGAGAGGCACAGAGTCTTGTAAATAGTGAACCGAGAAGGATATTGTGAATAATTGATACTTAATTATCATTTCTTTGTTAACAGGTATTTATCATTGTAAAATAGGGTAGTTAGTTAAGGTAATTTTTGTTATATTAAATCTGTGTTCACAGAGAAACGCATTGCTTTTATTTCACCCCATCACGTGATTCACGTAGAATTAACATTATATATGTTACAGGCATTTTTGCCTAGGCAAAAACAGAAATGCCTTTGATTATAGGACATAACCGAAATGACGTTAAATTATAGAAAATTTCTAAACAATTTAGGCAATACCCAAATTTACTGAACATTTTTAGGCGAAACAAATAATGCCTAACCGATTTTAGGCATTTTCGTGTAGCCCCTTTGGAGAGGTCGGTCGGTCGTGATATTATCGACATAAAAACTAATGCTTCTGTACGACTGTAAAAATTTTCTTGAACTGAAATATTGTTAATCATGAATGGATAATAAGTCGTGAATTTATTACATAGCCACACAAAAAAAAATTTCTGAGTCCACCGACTGGACCTAGTGGACTTTATGTTTTTGGGGTCGCTAAATCCGAATCCGGGATCGGTTTTTCAAAGTTGGCTTATTTTAGAGGTCATTTGAAGGTCAAATAAAGGCAAAGTAGTAAAAAATCTGAAAGATTCATATATGGGTTTTTGAGGATGCTTAATCCAAATCCGAGGTTGCACCTTTAGGAAGTCACCTTCAAGGTCATTTGAAGGTCAAACTAAGAGAATTTAAAGGTCATGTCAAGGGTAATCTAGTGAACGCGATGAAATAACAGGTGATTTTAAGGTCAGATCATGAAAAAAGGGTAAAAAATCAGAAAATTCTCATATATAGGTTTTTGAGGATGCTGAATTCAAATATGAAGTCAAATGACCCTTAAAATCTTACCTTCAATGTCATTAGAATGTACAACTTAGAGAATTCTATATAAAAATCCGAAAAAAAATCACTTTTCTATTTTGAGGGTTGCTGAATCCCAATCATAGTCATATTGACTAAACCTGGTCATTTTAAAGTCAATTAATGGTTATTTAAAGGTCATGTCAAGGGCAATCTAGTGGACGTGATAAAATAACAGAAAAAGATTGTGTATGAGTTTTTGGAGCTGAGGAATTCAAATATTTTATTGTCAAGATCAAGGTTATTTTGTATGCCTTTTCACTTTTTTCTTTTGTAACGCAGCTTTTTTTTTTAAACAATTGGCGTAAAGGTTGCTGTTTGCGTTTAGTTCCTGAATATTGGCTCTTTCCCTTCAACATCCAGCAGTAATCAGCCATCATCGCAAAATCCCATCTACCTTGATAACGCTGCTCCATATGTTTTATGTCTTGATGGAACCATTCTCCTCGCCCGTCGTTATAATCTCCACAGTTTTCTGGGAACTAATCTGCGTATAGGTATGCAGAGAATACAGTTTATAAGACAGATCAATATTTGTAGTATTCATCATGAAATTTTGGTGAAATGGAATGTAATATGTCTTATAAACTTTATTCCCTATATAGCTATACATATTAGTTCCCAGAAAACTGTGGAGATTTTGACGACGGGAAAGGAAAATGGTTCCATCAAGACATAAAGACGTATTAATTTAACATTGAAATAATCTTGGAAGTTAGGTCGTAAGGGTCATTCGACTTCATATTTGTATTCAGCATCCTCGAAAACCTATATATGAGAATTTTCTGATTTTTTAACCTTTTTTCATGAACTAACCTTGAAATGACCTTGAAATGACCTTTTCATGGCCGTATACAGTCAAAATGACCTTTGATTCAGGTTCAACGACCCTTAAAACATAAGTGTGATTTTTTTCGGATATTTATATTGAATTCTCTTAGTTTGACCTTCAAATGACCTTGACGGTGACCTCATGAAGGTCATCTGACCTCGGATTTGGATTCAGCATCCTCAAAAACCCATGTATGAATTTTGTCAGATTTTTACCACTTTCTCTTTATTTGACCTTCAAATGATCTCTAAAATGAGCCAACCTTGAAAAACCGAGCCGGATTCGGATTCAGCAACCCCAAAAACATAAAGTCCACTAGGTACGGTCGGTGGAATCGAAAAAATTTTTTTTTTGTTTGGCTGTGTTATCAATTATCAATTTATTAACATAAAACTTATTTAAAGTTAAGTACTAGCCTTGAGGAATTTTTGTCAAATATTATTGTATTGATAATTCATTACTTATTTAGACAAGTAGTTCTATTGTGGCATTTTGAGTTACAAAGCACATTATTTTTTTTACAAATGCAAATTCTAGTAGATCAGTTTTTTTACAAGTACATTTGAAGAAGCTTTGACCCCCAGAAGTTGATAGTTTCGTTGCTATTGTTCTAACCGACAACATTTCCGAAGGTGGCACGTCACTTAGATAAAATATAGAATGTAGAATGTACCTTGTATACATATTGTTAATAATTCCACATTTGGTACCTAATTTAAACAAGCCGTATTTTCTTCCAAGACAATAGTAATAATATTTCTCAAATCAGACCTTGCTTTGTCAACATCTGTTATAGTTACCATAACACACACACCGACCGACGTCTCGGAGGGGGCTACACCAAAATGACTAAAATCAGTTAGGCATTGCTTGTTTTGATTAAAAATTTTCCGTCATTGCAGGTATTGCCTAAATTGTTTAGGAATTTCCTATAATTTATCGGGATTTCGGTTATGTCTCAAAATCATAGGTGTTTCTGTTATTGACTACACAGGTGAAAATGGTATCTTAGATCTGACTGCAGATCTGATATAAGATCTGATAACAGATCTCATATAAGTTCTGGTGAACGCACATCAGATCTTATGCCAGATCTTATATCAGAATTTGCATACGATAATCGACATCAGAACTTACATCAGATCTGACATCAGATCTAATGTCAGATCTGAAACGGCTGTATCGCTACTAATTGTTCAAATAATGCATTTATTAATAATTAAAATTTAATAATAAATTTAGTTGTATTTTAATAATCATATTCATAATATCTTTAAGAATAATTCCTCCAATGTTTAGGTTTCCGATAAAGTGAATTTAAATTATTTCGATAACTTTTATTGGTTGAGATTTGTTATTAAATTTCAATTATTAATAAACTTATTGTTTAAATAATTAAAAGCGTCACAGTCGCTTCAGATCTGACATTAGATCTAATGTGTGTTCACCATAACTTATATTAGATCTGACATCAGATCTGGAGTCAGATCTGATATACTATTTTTACCTGGGTAGGCAAAAGCGACTTTTGCCTGTAACATGTATATAGGGCAGCAATATACTGCAGATAAAAATTCGTGCTTGTGTGTTTATACAGTCGTTTAACCAAATTAAATACATGTGTTGTTGATCCATAAGAACAAGAAAATATCTATATTATCCGAATGAATCAAAAACTCTAAGAAGCTCTGTTCATTCTGAATTATTAACAAGCCTAAAATTTTATGGAACAAAGGGACTTCCTGAAACCGAATGTAATGGGTTCACCTTCAAGTTCGATATCCATAAGCCATTCAAAACTCCCACTCTCAATCCACAAATTGCGGCTAATATGAAAGAAAATGTTATAAAAAAAGATACTTGCAGACCTAAAACCTAGAACTTGATAGCCGCGGCATTAACTGCATGGAGTGTAGCAATAACGATGCTAAATGATGCCGAGGAATACGGAGTGAATCAAGAAACCTTTCTCGAGAGGCTAATGGATGCAGCAAAATTGCTGGCATAGTACAATTAGTCGCAGTCTCAACGTGCTTGCATCATACCAATTATGGAGTTTAAAAGTATCAGGGAGATACTGTTGGCGATACGTAGATATCAGCCAGAGTCTGTGCGAGCCGTATATGCGAGTGGGTAGTCTATGTATAAAGCATCAGTGCACGTACGAGTCTTTCTCCCCACCGCAAAAGCACACGCATGCCTCTGCCAAAATTACTCTACTGCGACCCACTGAGCAGAGCACATCTAGCGAATATTAATTCCTTTACTTACTTACTTACTAAGAGTTCGACATTTGTCATTTTTGTTCTTTTTTTTTTGAAGTGCAGAGTGCACAATGATACATAGTTTTTGTTATTAAAATAAAGAGATCAACAGTTCAAGTTAACATAATAGTGTGTTATTAAAATTTATTGTTCCTTCACCATCGCTTGCTACGCATAATTACAACAGGTTATGGCGCTCCAACACGCAAACAAGGAAAAAGAGAACTTGGAAGAGAATATAAGTAAATCAGCACTGACTAAGTAATTAAGAGATGATTTATATTTCGGGCTTTCGCGTACTTTGTATTTTCAATTATCTGTCTTGTGACGCCGGTGCTCGCGTAAGAGGGACGGCAAACAAGGTCTGTGTCGTTGTGCGCTGAGCAAACAACCATGTTACCCGAGAACTAAAGGCGCGTTCTACCAGTACATTAAAAACTTACGTTTATCAAGTACAGGATGATTCAGAAGGTAAGTCTTTCCTCTGAGATACAGACAGAGGAGATTAATCGACAAAAAAAACTCTTATGACAAAAGTCTCAAAGATGTATAGTTGTAAAGTTATCTTTAATTAAAAATACCAACTTCCCGTCCTCAAAAGTTACGCCACGAGCGTTCGTCTCATTGTTTCTACGCCGAGCTCAAATGTTCGAAAATAACGTGCTTCAGCGGCTTTAACCTATGCAATTCGGGAAAAAAACAATTCGATCAATTTTAACTAATTTATCTAATGAAATTATCTCATTTTTTTACACAAATCTATCGATTGCTATTGCGAAAATCCTAGGACAATCAACCGCCGCGATGAAGGCAAAACGAGTCAGGTTATTCTTGATAAGTTGACCGAGGAATGAAACACGTAACTGCCAGCGTTGCAGGTCTAGAAATGAGCAGTTGAATCCCCTCGAATTTTTCGAATCTAATTCGACAATAAGTTTACAAGTCGAAAATGGAAAAAAATCAAATAAGAAAAAAATAACCCGCTTTTATCTACGAAATAAGACCAGCAGTCAATCCGAGTACGCCGTACGTCAAAGCTTGTCTTCAGGGCCACGCCGCGATCTTGCAATACTCCTCAAATTTGTCGAATAATGATCGACAAAAAACTAGAGCTCACAACTTGAAAAAAATTTAAACAGCACGAATTGTACAAAGAGATTGAGGTTCGTATTCTAGGTGTTCCATGGTACACATTTGTTTCCAATCGTGTACGTCGAGTCTGAATAAATGGGTTCGAACCAGCCTCTCAAACGCTCTTGGAGGGTGGCGTCTGTCCTATATAAATGGTAGGCTGTTGATGAGGTGAGTTGTTGCATATGCAAAGGAGTCGTGCAGAGCCTGGGTTCGAGCCGCCTTGTAAGTAAGCACATCTGGAGGCTGCCTGCGAGCCGCGCGTTGGTGAAGTCAATTTGCTTGGAACGTGAATAGATTGGCTAGCAGCCTAAGTGACTGCGTGTTATGATGTTGATAGCGAGGACAATGATGTTGTAGTCACGTCACATTGGCGCTGACAACCAACCCAACGCCAGGCAATATGGGGTGACATGAGCTTTGTGTGGTATCGTTCCATACACGAACCTGACGCATGCCTTGTGAAGTCAGTGCAATTGCAGAGATTGACCCTTGTTCAAGTCATAGAAGACCGACCATCCGTAATCGAAAGTTGCAAAGATCATTCACTCTATTGGTGATACTTGCCCAGAACTTAAATCAGCGTGCCTCATTACAGATAGAACTGGTACACAAATGAGTTGTCACGTCACCCTTATTTTATTATAAACAATTTTAATATTTATCAAACTAATGTATGTCAAAATAACGAAACAGCGATCGTGAAAGTTCACTTCGCGAGCGGACGCACTAGCTTCGACCAACGGGATCTGACGACATTGAGCCAAATGAAAAACAAAACTATAAAAATGAGTACAACAGCAGGGAGCACAACGTATAGCTTGTGTTAGCAGCTCAGGCGAGACAGAGGCCAGATCGCTCTGTGCTGTGTAACGAGTAAGAGCTGTATACTGTACACTTAATTTCTTAATACATGTTCTTTAAATAAAGTATTCTTCCTTTCTTAATTCTAGTGGTTATTGTTTATTTAACCGTAACATAATAACATAGATATTGAATACAACACCTCTTACAAAGGTGTGAAATAGATACGCAATACATGACATAGATTGAACTTAAGTTCAAGATGAGTCGATGTCAGTTTAGCAGGAAGAGCAATGAACTTAGTAATTCGCAAAAAATTAGCAAGAGCTGTCGTCAGGTTCTCACGGATGAGCAGGTGCTGACAGGTACTTTCTCCCATTTATTATGCAAAATCTCATAGTATATATTGAGGACCTACGGAGGCCTCAGGGCGATTTGAATAATATCAATTACGGTGTGTGGAGCTCTTGTCAGTCAAATTAGCAATCTTGATACAATTGTGCGTGGACTTGGGTTGTAATATTTATTTTGTAAAGTCGAAGTGTGTGACAGTGTAGTACGAGAGTAAGAGTGCTAGCGACATAAGGCACTGCAGATCACCCAAGGGTCCAGCCAATAAAAGAGAGACATCCGCCATCCGAGCCAACACCTACATCTTCCGAAGTTCATCGAGGCAAGACATCGATCGTCCGTAGCTGTACGTTAAGTAGATTAAGAACACCAATTTATGTAATTATTATTTAAGTCTCACGTAATAAATCTGTAATTGTAATTCAAGGGATACAAACCAGGTATTTATTTATAAACCTTCACTCTCCTTCGCCAGAATAAGAGCTTTTATTATTAATATTAAAGTGGCGTCGCACGACGTTACAGAGTTATGAAGAAATGAAAAATTTAATGTTGCAGATTGAATCTGGAAAACCTGAGAGATTTGAGAAAGAGAAAACTCCGAAGGTCAACGTTGCTTCAGTTCATCCTTCCTTGAGGAAATTGAGTGCTACCGGTGCACGGAGATGATACATTATGTCTCTTCGTGCCCACTGCTGAAACAAGGCCTTTGGTACTGCTACATCTGCAACGCGCGAAAGAGACACAACTCCAAGAACTGCCTCAACAAGTTTCAGGAGTACGTATCAAATAAATCTGATTCTAATATTAAAACTAATTCTAAGGGTAAAAATATGAGAGTTGCGGGTAGAGGTAGAGGTAGAGGCTGTTATAGAGGTAAAAGATTCACACCCTATTTTAAACGTCCGCAAGCTCATCAAGTGGGTGAGTCCAACTGTCCCTATATTAATAATATTGATAATATAAGTTTTATTGCGGATTCGGGCGCGACCGAACACATAGTTAAAGAGAAATAAAAGCTTGAGAATTTTGTAAAGAGAAATTTAGGAGAAGTCAAGTCCGTAAATGAAAATAAACCCGCCAATATTAAAAGATGGGATGGGAAATTTGACTTTTTATGCAGAAAACAATAATGACATTGTACTCTGGAACGTTCTGGCCACGGATAGTATTGCCGATAATTTATTGTCTCTTCGCAAATTCGCGGACGAGGAATATGGTATATTTTTAGATAATGTTGAATTGAGAATTTTCGACAAAGAAACAGGAGAAGTCCACATATGAGGTGTTTATCGCGACCCAAATTGGATAGTAACTGTTGTTTTATCGGATAGTTCTGAGATAATTTCAAGGCAATGGCTCGGCTAACAGACGCTGAGTACATACAAGCTTCTGACAATTCTCAGGTTTCAGAGCTTGGGAGGGAAAATTTAGGTTATACCGAGTCAGATATAAACATTAAGAGAAAAATCACTGACTCAAATATTGAAATCCATGACGAAGAAATTGAAAACTTATCGTGGAATTTCCCTAAACCACCCAAAAGAGATCCTGATAGTGAGGGTATGCTCTGGCATAGACGTCTGGGTCATACATCAAGAGATTATTTAATTAAGGTAGTTCCCTCATAAAAATGACTATCGATAAAGGGTCTTGAAATTTTAACCACATATTATTGACAGTGCTTTTTCAAATGTGTGAGAAATTTCAGGAACTTTAACCAAACCATTTCCGAAATATAATTGATCAAAGTTCGGTACTCTAACATGGGATCCCTATGCTAGCGTGTCGAAAAGACGTTATTTTGTGTGATTATAAAAAAATGCATCGATAAAATCTTTTCAAAAACTAGGAGTTGATTGTTCAGTATGTACTAAAACATAGCTCAAAATCTGGAAAAACTTGACCAAACAGTTTTTGAGAAAAGTTAATGTAAAAACATTGCAAAAATAAAAATTTAAACTTTTTGACCTGAAACCCACTGTGTAAGGTTTTTATGGTCATTTTAAACAAAAAAGTGCCCTTGCAAATTTTTTCTAAAATCTGTTGTTCACAAGCTATAAGCGATTCAAATTTAAACAATTTCAAGCAATGAATCTTTGCGATTTTTTATCTCAATAAGTATGAACTTTACGAAAAATTTAAAAAGAAAAAAAAAAGTCTTAGAATTTGTCAAGAAAAGCGTATGAATTTTTTCAGATTTTTTCTAGAAATATGCCCGAATTTGTAGGTCAGGTCTGAGGGAACTACCTTAAATTGCAAAAAAATGTGACCGTCTTAGGAAAGCAAAATTTGGTGAAGAAATATCCGACTGTGATATTTGCATACGGGCGAAAATGGAGAGACTTCCCTTTAAAAATAATAAAGCGAGATCAGATAGGCACCTTCATACCATCCATGCCGAAACAATGGGACCGACAAAACCAAGCTCATTCCCAGGTAGCAACAGATACGTAATTGTACTAATTGACGACTTCTCCAGATAAATGAGAATATATAGCATAAGTTACAAAACAGAATCTGGAGACTTTCTCGAAGTGTTCCTTAAACATACGAGAAATTTAAGAGGTAAAAATGAGAAAGTATGCTACCTGAGAACGGACAACGGTACAGAGTTTACGGGCGGTGAATTTGCAGAGATTATAAATTCAGAAAAGATAAATTTTGACTTATCCCCACCCCAAACAAGCCAGCTGAATGGTACGTCTGAACGATTTAATAAGACAATCCAAAATAAAATCAGTGCGTTGCTGATAGACTCAGGTTTACCTGATTCTATGTGGAGTCTAGCTGCCGAAGCCGCTACATACATTATAATAGAATTCCTCATAAGAGCAATAGTTTTAAAACTCCGATATCACTAATGAATCCTAGTGTTAAAACTAATATTGATCAAATTAAGAGATTTGGTTGTGTAGCTTATGCCAAAATCTTAACAAACACTAAAAAGTTTGGTGAGAAGGCAGCTACTGCAATTTTAGTAGGATATAAATCAAATGCTTTCTTATTGTGGCGACCGAATCATAATAGATTTATTATTTCGAGACATGTGCGATTTAATGAGAAAATAACGTACGGAGTTACTAAAGAAAGGACCCTTATACGAGAACAAAATGAGATTGAGGTAGAAAATGACGAGACTGAAGAAAAAGAGAAAATTGAAGAGAACAACGTTCATAGAAAGGAGACATTTCTGACAACCCCTAAAGTACTCAGCCATAAACTGACCATTAAAAAAATGAAATCCCAACGAGAGTACTGCCCAGAAGAGCTGCCAAGTCAAATCCCAAGAAAGATCCAAATTTTATCTATCAAACTTCGATAAAAATAGGAGACGATGAATCAAATGAAATGCACATACCATGCCATCATATTCGAGGAGTCAGTAAGTTGGTAACGAGCGATCGATGAAGAGCTGTTGTCAATGAAGAAGAATCGAGTATGGGACATCGTTGAGAGACCACAAAGAGAAGACTGGAGCTCTGTTCGCTTCATCGACCTCGGTCCTTTTCAAGACCACAAAAATGTAAGGCGTCGACCTTTTGCCAGGGTCTCGACACTGAAGTGGGACTTGAAAACGACATAATGAGCCTTGCCTATATACATGGGTGAGTCAAAAGAAAGTCGTTGTAATAGTCTTGTACGTGGATGATATAATACTTGCGAGTAACTGTCACGACAAGTTGACTGAGATAAGAGATAAACTGTGTAGAAAATTTAAGATGAAAGATTTGGAAGAACCAAAAATGTACCTTGCAATGGAAATTGAAAAAGACAGAGAACAACGTAAAATTATAGACAAGTTAAGAAACTTGAACTAAACATTTGGTTTATTTTATTTATTTATTTTTTTAATTTTTTACCTTTAAATGTGACTTTAGTTACACATCTTGCAGCGCTTCTTTTTTTTCTATTGTAAATTGATTTACTTGAATTTTTTATTTCTGTTGTAAATTGATTTACTTGAATTTTTTAAATCGAATTACTCGAATTTTGTTTTGATTTAATTACTCGAATTTTAGATTGAATTACTTGAATTGTTTAATGTTCAATTCTATTTTTAATGTTCATAAAGACGTTACACATCTAACAGCTGTTCTTATACAGCTGATTTTTTTTCTATCGTAAATTGATTTACTTGAATTGTTTAATGTTCAGTTCTATTTTTAATGTTCATAAAGACGTTACACATCTTACAGCTGTTCTTATACAGCTGATTTTTTTTTCTTTTGTAAATTTATTTACTTGAATTTTTTTAATCGAATTACTCGAATTTAGTTTTGATTCAATTACTCGAATTTTATTTTAGATAGAATTACTTTTATTTTTAATGTTTCGAATTTATTTTAGATAGAATTATTTGAATTGTTTGATATTATATTCAATTAAATTTCCAATGTTCATAAAGACGTTACACATCTTACAGCTGCTCTTGTACAGCTGATTTCTTATTGATTCTTTTTAGAGGGAAAGTAAAAAATTTAACAACAACATATATTTAAATGAAAACAATTTTTAGTGTTTTAAAATAAGACATAGGTCGTAACTGTTTACATATGAATCAAGGTAATGAAACTTACGGGTGCATTTTATGGGTTTAATACACGTACGAGACTTGGCTGTGTGTATGTAGGCGCATGTATACTAGACATATTACATGAACACATCAATATATTATCGTACGCATACAATCATACACTGAAATTCATAAATATAAACATGTGCGCGAAGCTGTAAGATTTACAAAGTGTGCGTCGTAATGTATTGTGTCGTTCGACCGAGCAACACGCTCGTGCATGTATAGCGGGAGAGAGTCAAGTGAGCGAAAGAGATACAGACACACGACGCTCTTGTACATAGCCGTTTCATAGACATGAGCGCGAAGTACTACATAGCCCGCGTTTGTGCCGCAGCAGAAGCGAACTAGCAGTAACTCGACACTGCCTAGCGTCGACCAATCGCAGCGCGAGAAGCAAACAGACGCTACTGAGACTAAACACCTACGATTATCGCGCTCGCTCGCTCGCTCGTTTTTCACGGATTCACTAGTCCAACGAGACATAAGGCGTTACACATCAAAAATCCTAATAAAGTAAAAGAGCTGTCTCAGCCCTTGAAAGGACCCTACAGAGAAGCCATTGGTAGTTTACTGTACTTGGCCGGAGTAACTCGGCTAGATATAGCTTATGCTGTAAATCTACTGTCAAGAAGACAGGTAGCCTCGACAATAGGAGATTATGAAGAGGTAAAAAGAATATTGAGATATTTAAGAGGAACAACAAATGAGGGTCTGGTGTACAGAGCAAACGAGTCCGACATGGAAGTATTCACTGACTCGAATTTTGGCGACTGTGAAAGCTCCAAAGCTACAAGCGAGGCATGTCAAGTAATAATATCCTTAGACAAAGCGTTGAAAGATATCATAGGCAAAACATTTTACCCAGTGACTGTGAGATGCGTTAATAGATCAGCAAAAAGTTGTACGTAAAAGGAAGGGAGTCATAAATTAAAATTTTTCGATCTGCCGGTTCAAGAGTTACAGAGTGTTATTGAAGAGACAGCGAGAACAGGAATAAAAGTTCCGATGTCAATGACACGTGGAGATTTTATAAAGCAGTGTGTTAAACAGAATAGAGTTAAAGTAACATGGGTAGCTTCTAACGATAATTTAACAGATGCTATGACTAAACCTTTGCCCTCCCCTACTCATAAAGCTTTAAAAATTAAAATTAATAATAAAGAGAACCCAGACACACCGTCTGAAGAGAACCACTAATTTTTTTACTAGAGAAACTGCAAGTGTCCTTTCGAAACCAGGCCACTTTTGAATACACAGGACAATTCATCTACAGGTGAACAGGGTCAACCACGGCTATCAGTATTGACGATCGCTAGGTCTTTTTTATGATGAGTGGAGCCAAATTTCCATTTGTGCTTTTATCGAGTAGTGTGCGAAGGGTTACAAAATTCCTTTTAAAAATAACCATCAGCAGACAAATTAAAAATAGAAGTATAAAAAATGAGGTAGAAAAGCATCAAATAAGAGAAGTTATTCAAAAGATAGTGAAAACCCATGAAGAGAAGGCTCAGTTCTTATCTAGTTATTTTGTAATGTTAAAGCAGTATGGTTATATTAAACCTAAAAATTCTTAACGAGTTTATCGAAACACAGCACTTCATATTAGAAGATATCAAGAGAGCAGTCAGTTTAATAGAGCCAAATGAACATATGCTTTCAATAGACATGAAATACGCCTACCTGTAATTCTGTAAGTCAGATCAGAAATATCTGTATTTCAATTTTGATAACGAGTTTTACAAGTTATATTATACCTGTTTTTTAGACTTTCCACTAGCCCGTAAGTATTCACAAAAATAATAAAACCAATTATGTAGAGGCTCAAGGACATGGGCTACCTGCCAGTTATTTATCTAAATGACATACTGTGTATTGGAAAGTCGCATGAAAAATGTGCTGAAAATGCAAGTAAAATTACGATAAAAAGACAGACAGCATCTCAGATCGAAGATGCAAGAACCTATGAGTTATAATTGACTCTGACATAGGAACTCTTGAATTCACCCACGACGGGAAAATAAATATTCTTTCTCACATCGAGCAGATCTTGTGTATGGGAAATATTGATATCTTATTCTTTGCTAAAATTATTGAAAAACTGATAGCATTCTGTGTTGCTGTGCAATATAGAGGGTTGTATAAAAGGATACTGGAAAAAATGAAAATACAGGCTGTTAGAAAGTCATTAAACTCATACACGGGTTATGTAATAATCTGTAATAAAATCAAAATGGAACTTCAGTGGTGGAAAAATAACCTCATGGCAGCTAAGAAGGATATTTTCAGATTTAAACCAACAGATAAGGTTATTTTTACAGCTGCATCTGACGTAGGCTGGGGAGCAACGGATAGAGACAATAACATACGTGGCATTTGAAACAGTGTTCAAGCAACTTATCATATTAATTATAGAGTATTGTGTAATGTCGCTACTACAAACAGTAACAAAATGATATTATGCTTGCGGACTTCGCTTGAAAGATTACTCAAATCTCCAAAGCGATGCCTTCACACATGCAACCCGATACCTATGTGAAAACATTATCTGTTCGAATCATCTCAAAATCTTAAAGATGATCTGTTGCCTTTCTATGCGTATTTCAATGACTTGACATAATTTAATCTTACATAAATTAATTTTTTATTAAAAGAATTGAAAAGATGAGCCTCAGCCTCCTCCAATAATCCAATTTAGTCAATTGATTTATAGAATATAAAATAATAATTAATTATGCATCCAATAATATTCAAACTAATAGTAGCCCAATAATTGAATTAATAATTTTTGTTATAATTTAAGAAACCATTGAAACAAACATCTTGCCTCACAGGTCCTCGAGCCAGGGCAAATGCGAGACAGTAGGGAAGGGGGTAGTAGTCACTCCTGAGCACGAGCTATAGCCCCTTGCAGACCTTCTCACGAAGGAGTGGTAAAGAGAGAAAAAAAACACTAAAATCAAATTATAAAAATATAATAATAATAATAATAATAATAATAATAATAATAATAATAATAATAATAATAATAATAATAATAATAATAATAATAATAATAATAATAATAATAATTATAAGTTATTAATTTAATTATATAATTTAAGATGAAACCGTAATTAGTATAAATACTAATTGCTTTATCATGTAAACTCGAATATGAATGAACGGCTTGAATATTTGACACAAAGATGTAAAGAGGCATTACAATCAATGGATAGAGAAAATTTCACTTTTGTGAATCAGTCGAAAATGTTTGATTATTTCCTTACTTCTGCTGCGGTTCCCACACTGGACAGTTCTAAGAATGAGCTCTGCTTTTTGTATCATAGGCAAGCATTCATCAAAGTTCGACAATGTGAGTGTTTTTAAAATAAATATAAGGTAAAGTGGAGGAATTCACCATAGCTAAGGAAAAAATTGGAATAAAAAAGTAATGAATGTATGAAATCAAATCTTGAGCATTTAGGACTGTGAAAAACACGTTTAGAAAATCAAAATTATCACTTCATATTGTTATTGTAATAGTTATAATAAATTTAGCAATTTGGTTCAAAGTGGCGTTTTTCCCCAGCATGCGGGGAAGATGCCACCCCGATTAGGGCAATATACCACTAATCTGAATGCAATGAAAAACTCATTTTTTAATGCAAACTAATAAATAAAATATGAATTTTAAACATTTTAAAGTCAATGAGTAACTCAGTCACACTGTTTTATATTAAAAAATTTTATTTACGAAAAAAAAAATTTTTTGTGGCATCTTGCCCCGATACTCGTAATGGCATCTTCCCCCAAATACCTTTTTTTTTACAAGGTCATTAATAAAAAAAGTTGATGACTTAAGTTTATGCAGCTGCAAAAAAAATCTCCAAGGTAACACTTATCATTAACAATTTACACTTAAACATTTCATTGAAAACTTAACGAATATTTGCACATTGAACTTGAAATTCGTCAGCAGGGAAACCATCACCTTTGACGCTTGAAAATCGACTGATAATGCAAGTGAAAAATCAGCTATTGTGTCGATGTAATCGAATTATCATAGCGCAAATTCCAACAGGTCACTAATCTAAATTTTCTTTCTTATAACGATAAATACCAAGGAGGCATCTTCCCCGAGCTGTCGTTTTCCCCCACTTTACCTTAATGAAAATAGATTCACACTTTTAATCTTATTCTATTCTGTCCAAGTTCTAAGTACCATATATAAAATATAATATTTTCCTAATGCTAGTCACGGTCATAGAGGTAATCAACGTTCTCGTTTTGCCTCTGTTGTATTGACAACATACTTGCAAATTTACTCTAAAACGCATAAGAGAGAATATAAAATTAACCAACGATTCCCGAAGTATAGTACGTTCTTTTGTCAGACTCGAAATGATCGGTATATCAAGGCCAACTAAACGACATAATTGTTTAATGACAACTATTTACATTACAATTGCTTGCGATCTAATGTTAATGGGAGGAGCCAAATTCAAAAAATTTAATGACCTAGCCTGGCTAATATAGCAGCATGAAGCCTCTAATTGGCTGACAGCCTCTTTTATACCATCAAAACAAAATACAGAAGCAGACAGATTGTCTAGACTATCAAATTTAGATTCTGAATGGGAAATGTCAGACAGAGCCTTTTCAAAAATTAATGAAAAACTTGACCGCCGGAGATTGATTCATTTGCCATGACCGCAACTAAAATTTGTTTTAAATACATATCAAGGTTTTATGATAGCAAATGAACCCAAATAGGTGCCTTTTTGTTTATATGGAAAAACATATTTTTCTACGCCTTCCCACCTTTTGTTTTAATACCTCTTTTTCTTGCAAAAATCTGCTTAGAAAATGCTTATGGAATTATGTGGGGGCCACTCTGGAAAAACCAGCCATAGTTTCCTGTGATAACAAAAATGATACAAGAACAACCTCTAATTTTTCTATCAGATAAAGATCTTTGACTTTCTGTGTGCAGGAAAAAACCTCATCCCAGACATTGGAAACTTTACACGATGGTCGCAATAGTATCCGAAAGGCTTTTGCAAATCTCTACGAGCGAAGTTTTTGTGTAATTTCGATCGCACTTCACTTACCGGTAAGTTCGTAAGATCTTTAATTATTTGAAGAACATTCAGTTATAATTTCAGCCCAAGATAACGAGAAATAAGCTAACTACAGCGTATTTTCTTACGCAACTATAAAAAAGATCAATTGCGGTGGACATTGTAGCTGAAAATCTACTCGAGGTGGCCGTTGTGAGAGATTTTACAGTATCGTATAAACCTTAAAAAAGGCTCATTATTTAATACGCTTCTTTCTCTTACTACCCTGCTTATTGACTGAAATTGTGGCTCCATAGCCTTTAATTTTTTTAAAGGTGGAAACCTTCTTGAATTTGTAGATCTTTTTTATAAGCCTCCGAATGATTTGGCTTGCACACTATTATCGCAAAGTTCTCCGAAATGTCAGTTAGAAATGTATTGGGCTTTCGTCTGATGTTTGTCATACTAGTAACTATAACCTGAAACGTAGGAAAATGAAAAATAGAAAGTCGCGAATGTAACTTAAGATAGCTCTTTATGAAGAATAGCTGGTAGTACAAAACTTGCCGGGGACTGAACCTAAATACGGTGGCAGACACTTAGCAACGTAACAAAATTATAACCATAATTAATCTATCAAATCATATCTAATCTATCAGATCATATCATAATCTAAAAACCCGTGGAACGAAATTGATCGATCGTAGGTACGTAGCAGCTTGACTCATCAACTTGAGGGGCACGTTACTTTAGACTAAAAACTATGTCCACTGTCATGCTGATTTCCAAGTTTTGTAGGATTTTAGTATGAAGCTGGCAAGTTTTTCCAAGAGAAGGACTATTTTCTTTTAATAAAACGTATTTGTCATGAAAATTTTTTATGATTTCGTATGTTGTTTATGACAAATTTTTAATATCGATTGAAAAACATTAAAAATTTGAGTTATTTTTAATTTGAAAACTGAGTATAATATTTTGATATCCGTTCTCTCTGAGTAAATTAGTTGAAATAGAAAATTTATAAATCTCTATTTTAGTACCTGCTAATACACCAGGCTGAGCAAAAAAAGAACTTGTTCTTCCTTTATGTTGTAAATTTATTGTTACATCACTGGTATTAGAACTCTCCATTTCAGATTCTTTAAGGTTATTAGGTTGTCGAGATGTTTCAATATTGTTTTTGGGTCCATCAATTAAATCTGGTTTTTTAGTCTGAAATATCATTAACTACATTTAAAAACTTGTATGTACTGGTAAAATAAATTATAAAAATATAAATTCAGCTTATGTTTCATTTTAAGGGGTTATGGCTTCGTAAGAAGACAAGCCAATTTCTTTAATAAAACTGTACATCAATAATCAAAATTGAAACCAAACATTGAATTATAGGGGGAAAAGTACCTAAAAACTCAAAAAAAAAGAATTTTTTTTTATTGACTTTTTCGATAGTATTTGTCCTTAGCTTTCCAGTGCCGTGATTATAATTTTAAAATTTTAACTTTACTGTGAGGTACACCGTATTTAGTACCGATACTTTTATGATTATTTTAACAAAAATGAATTAAACGACTCAAAGATATCATTGCCATTCTTTCATGAATCTCGAGACTTTCATAAGTCGGTAGCGCCATCTATTGATACTCATTTTATTCTTTAGTTAGAGTACATTGAGCAGATATTTGTTTGTTTACATGGCTATAGGTGTACAGTAACGCCACCACTCGCAGCACATGGCTTTAGGCATATCTTCTGTCTCTCTCAATTTCGTGTGCGAGCCCGGATCAAATGTCAATAACAGTCTGCTGACTTTTCTTGATTTTCGAATGGCTAAAAATGACATCTGATTGAAAGTAAAAGAAGTTTATGTACAGTGAAATTATACCTTTGCAACTCGACATAGTATTTCATAATAAAACTATTAAGAAGTTTCAATAGCTTTTTGTGAAAAATGTGACATTTTTAACCGTGTAAATCAAGAAATGTAGCAGTACAAAATTTACACATATACATCAGTGTATATAGTGTTACAGTACTTTATGTATGTGTATATGACTGTATCATATATAATTGAATGTTGTATCTGTATAAACAATAATACAGCATGCTGTATACATATAAAAAAGATTATTGATACATTTTGAGTGATTTTTTTTAAATTGTAGATCCAGTGATAAATGTTCTATGCTTATGAGTGAATAGATGGAGTTTTAATGTGAGATTTTACACACTCATATAAAAAGTTAAGTTAAACATGATCAACTTAGTCACCAGTCACCACAAGAAACCAAGATTAGTGTGTACTAACATTTGTTAGGCCGTAATGGCGTTGTTCCGTAACACAAGTGTTCGTATACATATTTCGAAATGCTTTGAAATATGCATAAGATGACCGATTAGTTTCGATCGTATTGAATCATTGCTTCTACTTAAAAAATGCAAAAAACACTTAATTTTGGCCTAATAAACCTATCTCCCGCCCTTAAAATATGAAAAGCGAGCAATTTGAAAAAATATCACACAAAAAATAATTATTATAGATATTATAGTCACATAAAAACATGAATTATATTTACCTCAATATTCTTGTACTGACTTTCTTCAAATTTTTGAGTATCAATCGTTTTTTTTTCAGACGATTCATTGTAATGAGCTAATTCTGTAAAGAAAATTTAAAAATATAAATGCATGTAAAATATTTCGTATTCTCGTTATACTTTCTTTGCCACGATTCTAGGCCACATGGATAAAATTGACTCTTTTACATGTGAAATTGGAGAGGGTAAAATGGACAATACCGGAAAAACCAAAAACTTACTTTCTTCTGTTTTGAGTTCAATTTTTCCGGACATTTTTTCATGAAATATTTACTTTTTATCGGCCATCATCTTATGCGTTTATTTTCTTGTTGCAAAGATGAAAATTTGTCATGGAGGGGACAAATTGCAATTTTATCAAGTTTTACGACGACAACAAAGTTGAATTTTTCCCGATCACCCACAAAAATTGTTTGTAAAAAGATTTTTTGCCAAGTTTTTATGCCACCAAAGTCAAAAACAAAAAGTTCTAGCTCGAAAATTCGTTGACCACCGAGGGAACACTTTATTTCACTATTAGGATTTTCGAGTGCTACTATTGTTATAGTGGAGCTGCAATTAAAATTTAAATATTCTACGGGTAAAAATCGAGTACCTTAGTTCTGAAAGATGACCCTTATATAGTTAGAAAGGTCAAACTGACTGTCTAGCACGTTTACGGGTCCTATATTTGAAATGCTGGAAAATTTCACATAATTTAAGGACACATTTGTTACTTATGTACAATTGTTTTTAAACTATTTAAGATGATGAGTGACGTAAAAAAACTTTATTTAGGATGTCTACAATAGGGCCCATGTACTACAATATTGCTGGATATTTTAAAAATGTGTTTAATGAGTGAAAACAATTGATTCTGAGTTCAGGACACGTCACGGAGGGGGCATTTTGCATGTTTATCCGACTGGCAAATCAATGTGGTCGTAATTTATGGAAATTTTATAGTCGTGGAAGGTAGAATTCTGTTTAATAAAAGGTTCTACCGTCTTAGTTTTTATTTTTTTAAAGTTTTCTAATAGCGACGATAACAAGACATGCCATATCACGCTTTTGAAATAATGCAACATATGGGCTATATCGCGTCAACTGTCTTCCTCTCTTGGATCAGAGTTGGAATTTGATTTTTCATATTTTATTCTGCTTCCTAAGGGCGAATATGAAAAAATTTCTGAAATATGATTTTTAATATAAAATTTGATGAGGAATTGAAATTTGATGTCAAATATCATTTTCATAACCTTAAAATCACAAAATTACCAAAAATCAGTTTCATGGACAAAAATAAATATGTTCGTATCCAGCGATATGGCCATATTGTAATATGTTCATCGATATATCAAACTGCATCTTCTGATAAATTTTGGTTATTGGCAGACAAACAAATTTCAGTATTGAGCATCATGTTTTGCTTGGGAAGCAGAATAAATTATGAAAAATCAAATCAAAAAGAGGAGGGACAGTTATATAGCGATATAGCCCATATACATAAACTCATAGTTAAAATTGATATTGATTGTCGTCTTTTTTGTTATAGGTATTATAACTGAAAATTATTGCATAGAGTATTTATAAAGTAATTTAATAAAACACTTGTTACATAGAATACACATGTGGCAATTTACTAGCCATGCGATATAAGGAAATAAACATGATATGCTTAAGCATTTTTTATATTCAGAGGCTTAAGCTAAATAAGTGGAATAAAATCAACCAACCTGATCATTTCAAGCCTAAAACTCTGGCTCATTTTAAATTGTAAAGCTTTCATTCTGAACAGGATTCATTCTTGCAAGAAATCGTGTTGATCAAAAAAGAGTAATTTATTACCTCTTGGCACGAAAATCTCGTGTCTTCGAGAAACTGAATTATTTAGACCACTTTGAAAATTGTTCAAATACCGGAAATAAAAAATCCAAAATGTTACAGAAAAATTCTGAAAAATTCTGAAAAAATTCACACGCATTCTTTGAGCAAATTTAAACATTTTACATTGCATTACTGCAAAAGTTCTCCCGTGACTCGGAACGCATGATATTATTATATCGCGAGACGTAACCTGTAATTACACTAATATTATACATTGCCATATCCTGTTACACGGACGACGTACGCATTTCGCTGTAGATTTTCGGTGATATGGGTGCTTAGTAAAAATAATAAGTAGTAGTTTGGCCTACCTATTTGCCTCGGTGCTCGAGGAATACTTTACTGTACATCAATTGTGTGATATGCGTATTCAGCAGTAATACCTCAAGTAATTACCTCAAAAACTTAAAAAGGTGAGTGAAATTTATAAACTCGACAAAGAACTTGCCATATCACTTCTGTCTGCATCAGAAACTGCCGACATCCGCACATAAAATCCGCGGTGGGTCCTGTTTATGTGTAATAAAAATTGGTCAGCTGGGGGAAGTTGTTGATGTCTTTTACCTTATCAGGCACAGGAGGGAAGCCTTGGGCACTGACTAGGTAGAACAGAAAAACTACCTCTTGTTTTGCAAAAATGCATTTGTCCAGATTGACACGCAAATTGTGTTGATTTCATCGATCAAGAACAATTTTAATGTGCTCCAGATGTTCGTCATGGGAGTTCGACGCTAGTAGCACGTCATCGATATAAACGAATACGAAGCTGAGATCTCCAAGGGCTAATTTCTCAGTGGAAATAAACATTTCATTCCATTCCAATTTACATTCCAATTCCATCCCACGTTCAAATTGGCTCAGTTACTTGCTTGGATCAGTTTGTTTACATACTGGCCGACCGAGTATGCAAACTCAATATTTAGGTGGTTTTTCTTCCATCGTATCTTAATCAACCGTTTTTTCAACTTTTTCCGCACAACGACGCAGGTGATCAACCGCTAAACTAGCTATGCTCTCATGTAAACAATTTAGTTGAGCCTCTTTTATATAGCTGTTCCGATCTCAATCTAATTTTTTATTTATTTAATGAATTTTAGTTGGCAATCAAGACTGTACTTTTGGTTAGATTCAATGAAACACATACAAATCTTACCGAACCAATTAATATTTTATTATAATTTTTCACGACGTTTCAACGAAATACGACGGCATCATCAAGTAAACAAACAGCACGTAGCAATGGGAGCGGTGTAATAACCACATCGAGACGTAAATAGAGTGACAAACACACACGAATATGTACATAACATAAATTCATCGGCATATCGGCGCAAAATATTGCTGTACATTGAGTTGAGCTTTTGAGTGTCTTCTTTTATATTTAACCCGCCTTCTTTTATATTTAAATCATAAAGTCAAATTTATGATCGCAATATTGAATTTCATAATTATAACTATTTGACAATCAAGTATACATGCCATTGACCAAATCTATATGCATGAGACGCACGAGCGAACCTTCTTTCAGTGTTAAAATTTGAGTTAAACAAGATTTTTTCTCTAAATTTCATGTTTTGTTTTACAAAATTGGTTATAACTTTTTATTAAATAAATTTTTGAAAATTCTGATCCCAGATTCGAAAAGTACATTCAATTTTACGTAAGAAATTATATCTGAAAAGTTTTTTAAACAATTTCTAGTCGGTGTAATTAATCGCTATAAATGTTGTCCAAAAATGGTCATTTCAGGCATTAAAAGGTTAAAAGAGTTGAAACTTAAATTCCACACAGCATCACGCTTGCATCATGCTCCATGCACACTGTGTAAAGAGAAAGCGCGATTTTATAACACTTACACGGACTCAAGCCTCCTAAAGATGATACAACTATTCTAATACAAAGCTACATGTGTTTATACTAAACATGCACTATACACTAAAAAAATGTTGATTGGTGGAACGAATAAATATTTTATATAAATGTAGGAACGTAAGGCAAAGACTACAAATATTTATTAATGAGTGAGAAGCTTTGATCCACGCATTCACGCTGAAGCAGGAGAAGTTGCCACCAGTTCAGTTGAGTCAACTGTGATTCATCTCGTAGTTTTCAACTGACATCGTATACATCAAAGGAGCCGAGAACGTAATCGCCGATGCACTCTCTCGTGTGGATGCCTTCTCGTCAATCGATTACGAAGAATTTGCACCATCTCAGGCCACTGATGAAACTTTGAAGAGTTTCCTCAACGATTCTCGTACATCTCTACACCTAAAGAAGATTAAGCTACATGGCCTACGCACTTCTGTTTACTGCGATGTTTCAACTGGCAAGCAACGTCCCCTCTTCAAGGCTTCGTTCCGGCACGCGGCGTTCGATTTGATACATGTTTTGAATCATCCAGGAATCAAAAAGACATATAAGATGCTAAGCGAGCGTTTCATTTGGCCTTCGAGGAGAAGGGACTGCATACTTTGGGCCCGTTCATGTATTCCCTGCCAGAAGTCGAAAGTCACTCGACATTTACACTCGCCGTTGGGCTCATTTGCACATACAACGCAACGTTTCTCACATGTGCACATCGATTTGATTGGTCCCTTGCCTATTGTGGGTTCTTTCAAGTATTTTTTGACTATCATCGATCGTTTCACTCGCTGACCTGAAGTGCTGCCATTGAAGGATACATCGACTGAAACTATATGCACAGGTTTTCTTCAGGCTTAGATATTGCATTTTGGCTGTCCTGATGTTTTGTCTACTGATCGCGGTGGCCAGTTCACTGCTTACCTGTTCACAGATATAGCCAACACATCTTGGTATTCAGCTCCTCATTCTCTCTTCCTCTCTTCGTACGGTGTAGACGTGTTTTGAATCGCTCTATTAAATTTTGCTCAATTTCGCGGTTCTACCTATCTGATAATTTTCGCTTTTGGTTGAAAAGAAGCGGATTGCTCCAGAGTTGCAGGTGCTGCAGTTCGGTGTTGGCTCAACTGCTGGAAGTGTCTGTCTAGCCAAAAAATAACTTTCTAGCCTAAAAGTGAAAGTCTCTCAATTTTGCGCGGTCTCTCAAGGTACTGTCTTGTTTACCTGTGACTGTTGTGCTCGTGCTATGATGCCGATTAAGAGTTGCCGGAAGTGCAGGAAGCTGATCGACACTGACTCGGTCACGTGTAACGCGTGCAGTAACATCTTCCACCCCGACTGTCTTCCTCTCTACCTGGCGCGCTGCTCTGTTACTGATTGCTGCGCTGGTATATCCGACGCTGCGCCTCTCGAGATTCCTGCTGCTAGACGTATTGAGACGGCCCAGGCGATTGCACTTGCCCGGTCCGAGTCGCGTGTGTCAGGTTTTGACTCACGCCGTGGCATTGCTGTTGATAAAGACTTGAACATGCCTCCCAAGGTGCAAGCACAGAACTTAGGTGACGACGACACTACTCGCATTCTCGCAATGCTCGCGGATATCAAGGTAGCTATGAACAAAGTCAACACCAATATGGACGTGTTGACTGATAGCACCCTCGCTACGGATACTAAGGTTGATAGACTGATTGAGGCCGTGACAGGCCACTCGGATCGTATCGGTGCCCTTGAGATTCAGCACGAGACAGCTAAGCAAGCCAAGCCTTGCACGGAAATGAAAATTGTGGGTGTTCCTACTGACCTGGTCTCTGGTGGGGATCTTCGTCGTCCCTGTTGCTCCATCCTGAAGTTGGTTGGAGTGGACCACACCATGGGCGATGTGCAGGAGGTGCGCCGGCTCAACCCGGCCCCCGCCCGTCGTACTGACACTGGCGAGGCTTCTGGCGAGCCTGGTGCTCCTCCTCTTGCGTGTACTTTGGTCGTCCAATACAAGCAGACGGTCACCCGTGACTACGTACTCAAGGCGAAGAAGAAATTTGGGGATCTTCCTCTATCGGCACTAGTGCCTGGTGCATCTGGCACATTGAAATTTTTTGAGATGCACTCTAGTCCAGTGCATAAATTGCTTCTTAAAGCCAAAGAGAGAGCAAAAATAATAGGGTATAAGTATGTTTGGGCCCGTGATGGGGTTGTTTATATGCGAAAATCGGACGGGGTTGAGGCTATTGAGCTCTTAACCGAGTTTGACCTTGAGTGCCTCCGATGATACAACGTAACTTCACTGTGATTCTAATTGTAACTCGTTCTATTTGTTGTAAATTGTCATACTGCTGTAAATGTAAACTTATTGTATCTACTGTTAGTATTACCTGTTACTATTTGAATCGTAAATCATAATTGTAATCTTGTACTTTGTCGTAAACTTCGTTGCTTCTGTGAATTGTATCGTCAAAAATTTTCTGTGTTGCTGCTATTGTAGTCATTCCACTATGTGGCTGACACGCTTTACCATTGTTTTTGTAAATATTTTGTAAATATCTTGTAATATTGTGCATAGTTCTATCCATCAATGTATTTGTATGCCTTCGTTGGCACTATGTTAAGTAGTTTACTTTAAATTGCTCATTTATTTGCTTATTTATTGTCATTATTAATATATTGTGACAGTCGCGTTACGCTGTCACTGCCCTCCCTCCTTCAGCACGCAGTCCCACTGTGATGGGACACAAAACCACGTGTAACTAACGCAGCACCGCAGCGACGCGCGTGTGTGTGGAAATGGGTGTGCGAGAAAGAGTCCGCGTGTCAACGCACGCGGAATCGCCTGTCTCCTTCTCCCTTACGGGGCAAGGGCCCACTAATTGGTCACGTGACCCTTAGAGCGTCCTGCGATCGCGTGAAGCGCTAGCAGAGGAGAGATACTCGGTGATCGCGAGAGAGTAAGCATCGTGCGCGTTGCTCCGAATTCGACCGTGTCGCGAGATTGAAGTACGTTGAACGCTGCAATTGTGACGCGAGATTCGCACGACTTACGAGCGTATATTCGACGCGGGTTGAGCGAGAACGGACGGTGAAATCGCGAGAAGTATCTCCAACGTTATCTGTACGGTGAATTAGAATCACGTTCTTGTTTCCGTTATTGCGACTTCGGGAACTTTGCAGGCCAGCACAGCCCACGCGAGCGAGAGGGCCAAGCCAGCTACAATTACAGCGAGCGGCCATCGACGGCATCCAACATTTGTAAGTACCTCTCGAGTACTTTGCCTCTCCTGCGTGTGCAATCGCGTCCAGAGTGATTGAGCGAGTGTGTCCGCGATTGCGCTGCTGCGTCCGCATTCGAAGCCTTATTAATTAAATTTATATTTTGTAATTCAATTCCTTTATTATTATTCGGCAACCCCTTCCCGTTAATTTACTTCCTAGGTTGAACCACGACGCTGCCGCGGTCGGTGCGAATTGTCGCACCGAGTACTGAGCCAGCCGGCGATCAGCGCGAGGACGCGCATCGCCTAGGATCCAGCATAATTACAGTAGCGGTCACGGGAACCGTTACATGGCGCCCAACTAAAGTGGCAATTAATTAGTAATTGTACCTCGTGAAAAATTGTATTTACGTGAGTGCACCGTTACATAGTGCCCAATAACCGATCCATAGATCACATCCATAGATCATATAAATTGTTATAAATTTGCTATACGCGAGAACCGCAAATTCATCGGCCCCAGTAAATCAAAAAAAAAAAAAAAGGGGAGAGAATTGTATAACCTCAAAAGTAGTCAAGCGACACAAAGAACTGTAACTGCGTGTTAGGAATTCGCGGAATTCAAAAGTCGGAGCGAGTCGCGCGACGTAACAAACGGATAGCGCGTAGCACGAGTGACACACAAACACCTATACAGCTGCACACACTATAGGACGTATATGTGCGAGCAGCTTATACTGCGTACACACAGAAGCACTCAGCGCGATTGTACATCAAGAACGAAGATAATACAGCATGACAATGGATCTCAACGACAGCACGAAGCGTAAAACAAGCTATATGAATTCATCGAAGAACTCAACGAAGAGTCGCGAGTCGCATATCTCGAAGAATTGGAATTAAAATCCGGTGATCGCGATTACCAAGAGCAAATCTTGATTAATCGTTTGAAAGGAAATACACAGCAAATGATTTGCTCCAAGCGACACCGCATGCAACGAAGATACACATCGAGCGAGACGCGACGAAAATTATTAAATTTGACAACAAAATTGAATTTAGATACGAGCGAGCATGATAACACGTCAGCCAGCGAAGAGCACGAAAAACGGCGAACCCGACGGTGCTCGATGAAGAAAATATCAGAAGTTAATCGCAAAAATGCAACGAGAACTGCAAGAGACAAGAACGAACTAATTTGGAGCTATGCCAGTTAACCAAAAGCAACGAACTACTGGCACAAGAAATAAAGAGTTACTGTCACAGCTAGCGAGCAGTACGCGATTAGACCCGATGTGTGTGGAACGAAACCAAGGCACATCAACTTTCAAGATACCTTCAGACTGGATTATTATAATCGCGACAAAGCATCAAGTTCGCCGATAATTGACACGAAAAACGCAGAAAAGTCACATCAACACCCGTCAAACAAGTCATCGCCGTTGTCTGCAACCACCACCGTATGATCCGTCTAGGAGCGGGGAGCATCCTCGGGTCCTCGATCAATGTTGAATACATCGACGCATCATAGCGATGTAGGCGCGATCGTTCGTAAATGGAAGGTCGAATTCAACGGCGAGAAAGGCAGCAGCGTGGAAGAATTTATCCAGCGCGTAGGCGAGTGCCGGCGACTGGCACGCTGTCCGACGAAGACCTGCTCGACAGCACACCGAATTATTAACGGGCCAAGCACGACTATGGTGCCGACAAAGAACGTGCCCAGGGACAACATGGGAAGACTTCTGCGTCGCGGCGCGTCGGTGCTACGGCATCGAGCTGATACCAACAAAAAGCTGAATTGGAAAGCGCAGCGCCGCACGCAGGCAGAACGGAGCCCGTAAACCATTACGTGTATTGTCTGCTCACGATCATCGGCAAACTGGCGGAGCCGTGGACATTACAGCGAAAATTAGACTTGCTCCACAACAAACATGCTACCGTCGCTGCAGAAGCAAGTGCCCCGATACAAAGCGCGTTCAATCGACGAGTTTCATTGAACTCGCGCGACGACTGAAAATCTCCACAGCGCCGAAAAATTGTATCAGCCGCCAATCCCGCGAACTTGAGCATGATGCCCGAGACAGCCTGGGACGAACCCGAAGCTCGCGAGAAGCCCAGTTCGGCGAAGCTCGCGTCACTGTCGGAGCCAATCGACGACATCGCGAAGATGATCGAGCAGCTGCTCGATAAGAAGCTCCAAGGATTTGCCACAGCGATTACGACCGCGACGTGTACCGCGGAGAGCCGCGCAAGCACCAAGAAAAGGACCACGTCGCCCAAGAATAAAGCCAACGCCGACAGGACAAAGAGCACGCGCGAGCCAGCCAGTGACAAGAATAAAAACCGTGAAGCCGGATCGCAAGCACAAGTCGCCTGCTGGGGATGCAGCTGGCCCGGCTATATCCGACCGCGTTGTCCCGACTGTTCGGGAAACGCCAAAAAGGAAGAGTAGATAAGGTCGCTACTCTCCCTACTGCAGTCGACGAAAAATCGGCCTCTGACGATGCGAACACGCAAGAGACTCCTCGCCGTAACGAGCTCATTACGCATGCAAGCGACAATGAGACAAGTGCTCGATACGAATGTTGCGACGGATCGCTCGCCGCGCTCACGATATCCGAATTGCACTCTCGCTGGTTTGTGCCGATACGTGTTGGCGGTACTCAAGTTCGCGCTATGCTAGACGCAGGGGCGACGCATACGTCGATGAGTAGGTACGGCTTTGAAGTCGCCGAACGATGTGCGGCGCGCGTTATACCTGCGTATAATGCGGTCGCGAAGACGTTCAGCGGAAAGCCCGAATCGATTCTCGGGCGAGCCGAAATGACAATTGAGATCGGTGGCGTGCGACACACAATGCTCGTGACTATTGTCGAGACATTGGAGTACGCGTGTCTACTCGGCGTAGATTTTTACCGTACATTCAACGCGATCGTCTACCCGCGTGAGGATATACTCACGGTCGACGGCTCGAACGAAAAGATCGCCTTGGAGGTAGCTTCGCCGAACGCCACATCTGTGTGTGCAACTGCGACAGGAGTAGCAAATCTTGACGAGCAACAAGCCATACAGCTGAATGAGTTACTCGATCGCGCTATCCCTGTAGCAGACGGCCCCCTGGGATGCACGAACCTGACTAAGCATCGGATCATCGTAGACAGCACAAAGCCGATTAGACAGAGGTACTATTCGGTATCTCCCAAGATTGAAGAGGAGATGCATTCGCAAGTCCGCGGAATGCTCGCTGACGGTATCATCCGCCGCTCGGACAGTCAGTGGTCAAGCCCCGTAGTCATGGTGCGCAAAGCGAACGGCAAATATCGCTTTTGCGTGGATTATCGCAAGCTGAATGCTTGCACGAAAGTCAGCGCTTATCCGCTCCATAATATGGACGCGATCTTGCGAAAGCTGCGAGGTGCGCGTTATATTACGACATTGGACATGTCGGCTGGATATCACCAAGTGCCGCTGCACGAAGACTCGTACGAGTACACTGCGTTCACTGTACCTGGCCTGGGCCTGTACGAGTGGCTTCGTATGCCCTTCGGAATTTCTGGGGGTCCAGCGACATTTCAGGAGCTCATGGACAGAGTTATAGGTCCAGACCTGGAACCGTTTGCGTTCTCGTACCTTGATGACATCATCATTGTCGAGCACGTTTACGGAGCACTTGGAGAAGCTGGAGCTTGTGTTGAAGCGCATCGCCGACGCTAACTTGACAATTAATCGAGAGAAGAGCTTCTTCTGCCAAGCCTCGGTCAAATTTTTAGGCGTAATCGTGGATCGCGAAGGGATACGTCCCGATCCTGATAAGACCGCGCCTATGACCAACTTCCCGCGCCGAAGACTCTGAAGCAATTGCGTCGTTTTCTTGGAATGGCTTCCTGGTACAGGAAATTCTGGAGAATTTTGCGACGATCGCTGAGCCGCTCACACGACTCACCCGCAAGGGAGAAAAATTTACGTGGGCGGAGGATCAACAAAATTCGTTCGAGAAAATCCGAGACAGGCTGGCTACGGCTCCTGTGTTGAACCAGCCGTCGTTTGAACACGAATTTGTAATTCAAACAGACGCCAGCGATACGGGCCTTGGAGCAGTGCTCACCCAGACGATCGACAGCACCGAGCGCGTGTTATGTTTCGCGAGCCGCACGATGAATGCCGCCGAGCGAAATTATTCGGTCACTGAACGAGAATGTTTGGCCGTACTGTGGGCGGTTCGGAAATTCCGCCCGTATGTCGAAGGGTACCACTTCAAGGTGATCTCGGATCACAGCAGCCTGAAGTGGCTTCACAATTTGAAGAACCCGACGGGCAGACTAGCCCGTTGGGCCCTAGAGCTTCAACAATACGACTACGAGATTCTTCATCGGAAAGGAAGTCAAAATGTAGTCGCTGACGCACTCTCTCGTCTCCACGAGGAAGACGACGAAAGTTGCGAAACCGCTTCGCTTTCCATCGAAGACGAAAAGGATGCGTGGTATCGCAAGCTCTTCGCCGACGTGCAGCGCGAGCCGCAAAAATTTCCTTGGCATAAAATAGTTGGTAATCGATTGTACCACTACCGGCCTGATGCGTCGATCGAAGACTTAATCGAGGATCAGGATGCCTGGAAATTGCTCGTGCCGAAACCTAAGCGCCGGGAAATTCTGCGCGAGAATCATGAAGAACCGACCGCAGGGCATTTTGGCAGACACAAAACCTACGAGCGCATCGCGTTGCGCTATCATTGGCCGTCGTTGCATCGCGACGTGACGCGATACGTAAAAGCCTGTCAAATATGCCAGCAATGCAAGGTGCAACAGCTTTTACCGGCAGGCTTGATGGGAAGACGCCCGTTTACGAAGCCATGGAGCGTTGTCGCTGGCGATGTCATGGGGCCGTTCCCTCGGACAGCCCGAGGCAACGAATATATCCTCGTTTTTGTGGATGAATTCACGCGATGGGTAGAAGTCATTCCGATTCGCAAGGCCAACGCCCAGACGATCCGGCGCGAGCTAAACGAGCGAATCTTTTTGAGATTCGGAGTGCCCGATATATTCCACTCAGATAACGGCACCGAATTCAAAAATAAAATTATCGATAAATTCCTGAAGGAAAGAGGCGTGAAGCATACAACTATCGCGCCGTACGCTGCCCACCAAAATCCTACTGAACGCGTGAACCGTACGTTCAAGACGAGAATAATCGCGTATATCGAGGAAAGACACAACACCTGGGACGTCCACCTGCCCGAGCTCACCTTCGCGTATAATACCGCTACGCAGGAGTCGAAAAATGAGCCCGGCCTTTTTGAATATGGGTCGCCACCCTCGGCCGGGAAATACCGTACGTCAGCAAGAGGACGAGGCCGCTGCGGAAGACGATGAAGAAGCGCAAATAAACCACTGGCGTGATCGCATGAATCGAATGAAGGAAATTCATGAGCTTGCCGCAAAGAACTCTCGGAATGCACAAGAACGGCAAGCCAAGTATTACGACGCAAGGCATCGCGACGTCGTCTACAAGGTGGGCGATCAAGTCTGGCGCAAAAATCGAATTTTATCTTCGAGCGCCGACGGAATCGCTTCAAAGATGGCCCCTCCTTTCACAGGACCTTACGTCGTCTCCCAAGTCCTCGGCTCGAACGTATACGAAATAAGCGATGAACAGGGAAATGTCGTCTGTGCGTCACCGACAAGCGACTTGCGACCGATCGACTTCGAGGAGGACACTAGCGATGACGAACTCGTCTCTCCAGTCGTCGAAGAAAATTTTCTCCCGATCGAAGAAAATTCTCCTCCAATCGAGGAAAATTCTCCAGACATCGAAGAAAGTCCTCCTCCGATCGAGGAAAATAACCGAGCTGCAAGGTTAAGAAAATCGCCCAAGAAACGCCAACAACGCATCGTCGTAAATCGAATCGCAGCCGTGAGGCGGCCAAAAGGAAGCGAGGTCGCACAAGATCCGAACGGCAAGCCTACCACTCGAAAAATACAAAGTCCAGCCGCAATCGAGCACGATGCTGTATCGGCTGGCGCCGATCCGAACACCACAACTGGAAAAGACATGGTGCCGATCCCTCGAGTGACGCGCGCGAGAGCAGCGAAACTCGCTCAAAGCGTGTAACAACTCGCCGTCGCATGAAACATCGACTCGCGCAACACGTGAGCGCGCACACAAAAGTCAACGAAGGGGCAACTGCCACTGCCGAGCGAGCGCAGTGGCCAAGTACAAAGGCCGAACGAAGCGACTGACCGCCAGGAGCGCATACGCCGCGCGAACCACATCATGACTCTCAGACTCGCGCGTACGAGTCAGTAGCCTTGTAACTGCCATCAAGCGAGCCCGCTTCACCGACAGCGTAGCGAATTCGCAAAGAAAAAAAAATACAGACAAGACAAAGAAACAGAAAATGAAGATTGTCGCAGTTCAAGGATGTGTGCCCGGTGTAGAGGGCGAACAACAACACCCCGAGGGCGAAATGGACGTGCACCAGATAGTGGGCGTCGGCGGTGAACATCCGGGACAACCTCAGGAGTCTCCTGACCCGGCGGCATTGGCAGTCGACGACCGGGCCAGAGAGGCGGCCGAGGAACAACGCGCTGACCGCCAAGATCCAGCTGACCTCGTGAATCCCGTGGAAGAGGAGAGGGAGGCGCTGGATGAAGCCAACGTCCAGGCTCTGTGGGAAACCGTCCGAGCCCGCATCGAAGCCGCGAGAGCAGCTCACCGAGAAGCGGCCGGCCTCCTGCAAGAGTCTTTCGCAGCCTTCGACCAATTCGTCGAACAACATGGCCGTGACAACGAAGATATTCCGATGTACGCGCGCCTGATCGCCACCAAGCGAGCCATGGACGCTGCGGGCCGCAGAGTGCTCAACCAGCGGCGAGAACAACGCCTCGCCGAGCAACAAGAGGAGATCGTGAGACAAGAAGTTGCAGCCTTTCAACGGGCAACTGAGCAGCGAGCTCGTGAGCTGCAGGAGCGACTGCGATTGGCCGCGTTGGAACGCCGCCGAGTGCAAGCCCGCGGTGACGAGCCATTGCCACCGGCGCCGCGACCACGAAACTGCTGGGTCTGCGGATTGCCAGGCGTACTTCGCGGCAGGGAGTGCCCGAACCGGGCCAACCATCCACGTTAGGAGAAAAACAACGACGCAACGACGCAACGACGCAGCAACAAAGTCGCGCGATATTAACGGTGTTTGTGCGTGCGCGAAAGTGTCACTCGATGTGCGAACAGAGGCGAATCACGCGACGACATACCAAGTCGACAAACATTTTTTTTTAGAATTAGCGAACACGTGACAATCGAGATTGCCGGCGAATCCACGCGGACTGCCTGCGTAAATTGTAAGGCGAATCGCGCCACGCAGTAGAAAAAAAAAGTGTATGAGATGTCGTGCGTCAGTTAAATAATAAAATAAAGAAAATTAATTATAACCGAATTGAATAGAAAAAAAAAAAAGTTAATCATAAATAAATCCTCCCCTTCCTTGTCAACTATAGGTGCGTATGTAAGAAAAAATATATACAATGAATAAATGCGAAAACTAAGGAGACTAAAATTGCACACGTACTCCACCACATTCTATTATTAATTCTAGCTTAATTTTTTTTAGTACAATTAGAAGAAAGTCCAAATAAAATTTTTTTTTGATAAAATAAACTTAATTTCTTTTATAGAGTAAAATAAACATTAAAAATTGATGAATTTTTCTTTGGTGGAAAAAGGAGAGGGCGAACCTCGAGTTGGTACGCTGAAGCTACCAACGTCTGGGGGCGGGGGGTGTGACAGTCGCGTTACGCTGTCACATGCCTCTCCCTCCTTCAGCACGCAGTCCCACTGTGATGGGACACAAACACCACGTGTAACTAACGCAGCAGCCGCAGCGACGCGCGTGTGTGTGGAAATGTGTGTGCGAGAAAGAGTCCGCGTGTCAACGCACGCGGAATCGCCTGTCTCCTTCTCCCTTACGGGGCAAGGGCCCACTAATTGGTCACGTGACCCATTAGAGCGTCCTGCGAGCGCGTGAAGCGCTAGCAGAGGAGAGATACTCGGTGATCGCGAGAGAGTAAGCATCGTGCGCGTTGCTCCGAATTCGACCGTGTCGCGAGATTGAAGTACGTTTGAACGCTGCAAGTGCGTGACGCGAGATTCGCACGACTTGAGCGAGCGTATATTCGACGCGGGTTGAGCGAGAACGGATCGGTGAAATCGCGAGAAGTATCTCCGACGTTATCTGTACGGTGAATTAGAATCACGTTCTTGTTTCCGTTATTGCGACTTCGGGAACTTTGCAGGCCAGCAGCAGCCCACGCGAGCGAGAGGGCCAAGCCAGCTACAATTACAGCGAGCGGCCATCGACGGCATCCAACATTTGTAAGTACCTCTCGAGTACTTTGCCTCTCCTGCGTGTGCAATCGCGTCTCAGAGTGATTGAGCGAGTGTGTCCGCGATTGCGCTGCTGCGTCCGCATTCGAAGCCTTATTAATTAAATATTATATTTTGTAATTCAATTCCTTTATTATTATTTCGGCAACCCCTTCCCGTTAATTTACTTCCTAGGTTGAACCACGACGCCGCCGCGGTCGGTGCGAATTGTCGCACCGAGTACTGAGCCAGCCGGCGATCAGCGCGAGGACGCGCATCGCCTAGGATCCAGCATAATTATAGTAGCGGTCACGGGAACGTTAAGTGTATAGGAGCGTAAGGAAGGACACAGTGTATAAGTGTATAATATTGTCTTTATTATCTCGTGCGTCTTGGACCACGCTCCGAGTCAATCTGACTCTTACAGACTGTTGCGACTACGCGCTGGCTCGCTCGCATACTCATCCATTGTTACACACACACACACACACCTTGCGGCTCGCTGCGTACTCGCATAATGCGTGTACATTACAACCAGCATAAGGGGGTGTTTTTGTAGGTTGTTTGAATAAAATTTTGATTGGGGTGCAAAATCTCCAAACCAAAAGCTCCAATCCAAAAGATCCAGACCGTAAGATCCAACGGCAAAAGTAGGTCCAAAATCCAAAATATCCAAAAAATCGCGAAAAAATCAAATATCCACAGGGAGAATAAAAGAAAGATATGTATAAAAAAAATCCTTTAAAGGTGTAGGTAATGGCCAAGGTCCTTGATATATTTTAGCTGCGAATCGTCCTCCACGTATTCATCATAACGCATCACGATGTTCATTATTCGATCCTTGACTGCGACGAAGTGACCATCAGGCTTTTTGCGAACGGCTTGGCCCAACTGAATTTGACGCAGGAGTGTTTCGGTGTCGCCTTGCTCATGTTGCAGCTCCGTGAGGAAAGTATAAAGACTTGGGTGTTTCTTGCCCACAATCACCTGGAACCGATTGTGCCAACCTTCTGGCGCGTTATTAGTTCTTGCGGTACCATCAAGCACAGCCTGATAATGATTCCATAAGACTGGTGCGTAACGGACTGCCACTGCCTTTGCTCTGCCTCGGACATACGTTTTCTGTAATGATTTAAAAAATTAAGTAAAAGAGATAAAAAGTTAAGAATATACGACTTACCTCGAAATACGGTACAACTTTGATCCTAAAGACTTCAGGCAATTCTTCTTGTTCCTTGAAAAGATCAAAAACTTCTACAACGTCATCCACGGGGACAAATGCCAAGGCGCACATCATCCTTGATGCTGTGCGTACGGAGTCATCATTTGAATCTTTGTAGGCGCTCTGAAGTCCAACCTGGAAAAGTATAAAAGTAATAGAAGTGAGTTGATAAAAAGAAAGAAAGAAAGTATAAAAATCGTACTTCACAAAGAAAGCGATACACGCTTTGACAGAGATGAAACAGGCATAGATGAACATTTCCTCCCAACTCTGCTGCTGCATTTATGATGGCCAGTTCGAAGTCCGACATAATACGAGGCGGTTGACGAAGTTGGATTCCGAATTCGCGTCCACGGTCACTGATAATTTGGAAAATTTTCGCGTAGCCATTTTAGCGTACCATCAACGTACCAAAGCGGAGATCTGAAAAGAACTTTTTTTCTCGTGTGGTGAATATTATTATTCGGCCACATGTGAGAGTAAAATCATCGTCTTCAAAAGAGTCATATAAAAGAAAAATATCACCCATCTTCGTCCTCCGGAACTTATCAGGCACGCTTTCCAAGTCCTCGATGTCTACGGGGTTCGACGGCATTTTCTTGAGGCGCTCCCTCTGCAGTTGCTTCCTGACGTTCATCCGATCAGGAAGCTGAGCCAGCACAGCAATGGAAGCATCCTGCAACCGTCGTATTAACCTGGACGATGGAGCTTCGGGATGCTCGCGTGCTTCACGCTTCAGGTCCGATAGAAGTTTCAAAGCTTCTACTTCTTCTGGGTTTGGTGCATGGTTCGGCACGTGGGACTCCGCGTCATCTCCTGACTTCACGATGATATCATTCCCATTGTGAATTATAGTTATTTTGGCAGCACACTGTGGTTTTCTCTGACATCTCCAATAACTAGTTGAACCTGAGAGTAGACAGAGCGCGAGAGAGAGAGTAGGCAGAGCGCGCGAGAGATAGACAAAGAGTGAGATAGAGTAGACAGAGAGTGACTTACCTTTTCGAGAATGACGGAGGTACAAAAATCCATCGTAGGGGAGATACGTAGTGCCGCCTTTGTGGATAAGTTCAGCCGTTGGTTGTTCAGCCATCACGAAATTTCAACACAAATTTTACACAACACAAGCGTAACGTAAAATTTAAGCGAACAAAACTAAGCACGATAAATCAATTCAAATTAACTGCGACATGATTTAAATGTACCGCGCAATAATCTGATTAACCGCGACCGATCGTGGCGAAATCGTACTGTAAGTGACGGGGTAACTACGCCGATAAACAAACGTAGTTACGTACATATACATATGTATATTATATATATGTATATATATATATATATATATATATATATATACATATGTATATTATATATATACATATGTATATGTACGTATATTATATATGTACGCATGTGCGTGTACATACGCTGCAGCTATGCATTTTTCATTATTGGACTTTTTTTGGGTTTGGGCAAATTAACTTTGGATATGTATTTGTTGGACATCAGATAATTGGATCTTTTGTACATTTGGACATTTTTTTGAATTTTGGGTTTTGAATTTTTGGCATTGGAACTTTTGTTTTGGAGCTTTTGTCTCCCTACCAAAATTTTATGTAATAGCAAGCAAAAAATACTTACTACATAAAAATACTTAATACATTAAAAAACGAGGCATTTTACTGTACACTAGCGTCCAAAATGCCTTTTGCGCACTGAAAGTAGGCAAAAAGAGGCATTTTTCGCTGTACACTAGACCTACTTTAATTCTGTCCAGACCAAATCCACATTCCGCCGACACGAAAAAAAACTTCAGACCACCATCTATCTCTTTTCATAGTTTCAGATGCTCTGCGTAAGGTAGATAAGGCAGTGACGTTACTTATCTACCTTACGCAGAGCATCTGAAACTATGAAAAGAGATAGATGGTGGTCTGAAGTTTTTTTTCGTGTCGGCGGAATGTGGATTTGGTCTGGACAGAATTAAAGTAGGTCTAGTATACTATTGGATAAATATATAACGCAAAATATATTTTTTTATTATAGTACGTGACTTACTGTACATGTATTGAAAAAATTTGCAATAAAGGCAGCCTTTTTCTATTTTTTGTAAAAAAAATTTTTTTAGAATACTTATGATTCATAAATTAATTATGATTTGGATTCAGTGTCCTTAAAAACATACGCATAAGTTTTTTCAGATTTTTATCTTTTTTTTTTATTTTGACCTTTAAATGACCTTGAAAATGAGCAAATCTAGAAAAACTGATACAAGATTCGGATTCAGCGACCCCTAAAACATAAAATTTACCAGGTTCGATCTTTGCGATTTCCCTGCCACTGCGCAAAGCCAGGAAGAGCGATTTTTGGGCCACTGTATATGAAAAATAGTATACAGGCCTATGCCGCGAAAAAAGAAAGCCCAGAGCACGTGTTTATCGGCCTCAGCAGCGCCTCGGCCCTAATTACACGTACTCTGGGACTTTTCTGTTTTTCGCGGCCTAGGGCAGTAATATACTATTTATTTAATCGTTTTTTATGATAACTCGCAAGCAGAAGCAGTTTAGATTTTAATTTTTTCATATTCCTTAATTTTACGTACTAAGGAATCAAATGGTGTAAGCAGAACTTTTTCCCATTGCGGACGGCTTTTTTTGGGGTTCAGGACACCTGTGACCTAGACGATTCTTACTTATCATTGTATGGTAACTAGTTATCATTGTATGGCTAGAGTTATTTTCCATTGTCACTTAAATAGTGAATTAAGAATTACGTCAATAGTGAAAAGATTTTCAGAAAAAACCTTGTCAGGAAAAAAGATTTTAAACTTATTTCTAATATTTTAACATATGCAAAACCAAAGACTCGGCCTAACCCTTTACGTTATTATGATGCTTTTGAAAAAATTCAGAAAATACAGCCTTATTTTAAAAAAAACATTTTTACATAAGATATTGCATGGGGTTTATTGCGAAATAATTCAAGAAATGAAAACCACAATTTAGACACAATAAATCAATGTATTCCTTTATGGACAGGATTTCACACGAAAATTTTTGATTTAACTAATTGCAAGACTGTCATTACCTATTTACCTTCCATAGATGAAAAGCCATCATACCTCCAATCTATCTACACCGTTTTAAAACGTGGTATAGAAACAGCTAAATTATGCAGTCAAAATTACAATATTCACACGTTGCATCTGACGTGTATGCTCGAAAATCGTCAGAGGAAATGCTTGAAGGAAAGCACGTCTATAGATCAGTTCGAGCATTAACAATAGTTTATGAAGCCTTGATGTAGTTAATAATTTTCTTCTTTATTTAGAAAATGAAAGTGAATTTTTAGATCTTATTAAAAAATGTGGAATTGTTTATCACCGATTATACGAAGAATCAATTTTCAACTTATGAATATAATAATATCCTTAACAAGATCAATGAAATATTTCTTCCGGCTTTAGAAAAATTCAAGCAAAAGAGAAGATCTGTTTCACCTACTTTTCGATTTTGGGATGACTGCTTAAATGCGATTCAAAGACTTTTGAGTTTTATTCGTGCAGAACATAAAAGCAATTGGGAAATTCATTTATCAACATTCAGTGCAATAGTACCCTATTTTTTCATTTTCAATCGCAATAATTATTGACAATATGCTTCTTTATATTTACTTCAAATGCTTTGCGATCTACCTGAAAATGTGAAAAAAGAATTCGACAATGGTAAATTTACGATAAAGTTCGCTCCACATGTCTTCCGAGGTATTTGGTTTGATATGGGTGTAGAAATGTCAGTGACAAGAGACAATAAAAGTGCGTGTGGTATTGTGGGACTAACTAGTTGGTGAAGCTGTTTTGCGATGGTCCCTTACAAGACATATTGTTGGTGAGTATTCAAGAAATATTCGATTACGGTCCTGTGATAGTAATGCTCAAGATAATTTTATAAATAAACAAGAACGTCCAGCTCAATTACTCCAAGATGAAAAAGATCTTATCAAAATATTAAACCATATTATTAGAAATATGACTAATCCTTTTGAGTTAACAAACTACAATCCATCGTTGATAGATATTTCAAGTGGTGTTGTGGCTGAGGAAAGTCTTTGTTAGAAGCCATCCCTATTGGTTAAAGTATGTTAAAAGACTTTGTTTGTGGACAATTGGAGAATAATGATAAACCCGTTGATTTTTAAAATTCTGTTGAACGATAAAAACTAAAGACATCCTCAGAAATGCTAAAAAAAGTGTCATTAAAAGAAGATAATACTTCAAGTAAACAACATGTTTCTCCAGAAGAAGTGTATCACAGAGCACTGATTTCATCAGAACAAAGAACTTAAGTAAGCTTTGATAAGATTTTATGTCCCAATGTATGGAATTCCTTCTGCTCTATTTAAGGAAGATGTCAGTCGGCGAACAAAACCTACGCCCGATATTACATGCGATCAAAAGTAGTATTCAAGCATCTGTAATTATAGAACCATGCTGCTAGTGTTTCGATACAAAATATATGAAATGCTTCGAAGATAACCGGTAATATTTTTTGAAATATTCGTTAAAATTATTTGAAACTTTTTCTTAAATACATGTAATTTTCGATCGCTATAACAAATGAATGCAACCTAAAGCGCACGACCGAAAAAGATAAAAAAAATCACTCAAGTTTACGACATAAATCCGAGTCGATCTATTCCAGATTGAGATGAAAGTATGTTCACAGATGCGAATAAGAATGCTTTAAACTTATTTACATGCGATTATATTGAAAAAAATATAGAACTTCCTGAAAGCACTACACCTAAAAAATTATATTTAGCTGGAGGATACGAAAATTGTCTCGTGACCAAAGAAATAACTCATTCACTCAGTCTAGAGATCACAAATTTATTTTCAAACGATACTGAAGCTGATACACTCATCATTGCTCATTTGTGTTACTTTCTTCTCAATATTTAGATAATCAAGATCTAACATTAGTAGTAAAGTCACCAGATACCGATGTGTTCATTCTTTTATTAGTCATTACAGTAAAATAAGTCCAAGAATTCAAATATGTGTTCAATACTTGTTTGTTTTTAATAATATTAATGTTTAGGCCTTGGGTTTACCCCAAATAGCCTAGGAGTGCCTTTTGTTTCTTTCTAGTAGGCGCGACTATTTTGTGTGTGTATGTATATGGGTGTGCGTATATGTATCGTGTATATATGTTAGGGTGGTCCACTTTTTCAAAAATTTTTTGTATCTCGGGGGATCCATCGGAATCTGAAAGTTTGAGGTTTAAAATGAAGTTTCCTTAAAACGGGAACTCAAAAAAATTATTTAAGATGGTGTCAATGGATTTTTGAAGTTTAAAAACGTGCTCCTAAAGAGGAGCAAAATCGGGCAACCATTCGATTTATTTCAAACTCTGTTCAGAGTGTAAAAATAATCTTAACGATACATTTTCTTACGTGTTTTTGTCTGCGAAATCGAATGCCGTAGTTTTTTGACCTAGGAGCACAATTTCATTGAAAAAAATACACTTTTTCGATTGTTCTTTTTCGCAAATTTCGCAAAGTTCATTTTCGAGCGAGCGGCAAATGAACAGAAAAAATCTAGAAAATTTTTTGACACCACCAAAATTTAGGATTTTCTATGACAAATCTAACGGTATATATTAGTATACACTTTAAAATTATTTTAATGCAGAAAAGTACGACTTTATCCCAAAAAAATATTAAAAAATGGAAAAATATATTCGTTTCTTCAAGAAAATGGCTGAGTATAATCACTCATGAAAAAAAATTGCATAGAAGTATCTGATAGGTTTTTTCTCTTTCTAACGCCGATTTAAAAAATTTGCAAGTTTCGCTGAGATACAACCCTAGTGTATATGTCGAGCGACTGTGCGGTCATGCGTGTCGGTGTTGCTCTCTGTGCGTCGGCGCGGGATTGTTATAAATCCCGGGGCCAAGCTACGGTGCTGTTATAGCAGCCGATACACGCATTCTCAGTAGCAAGATGTGCTACGGAATACGGTTTGTCTGTTCACTTGGTGAGCAAGTGTGCTTACAAGCAACAAGAATAACGAANATCGTCCAGGACGTGGACGTAACAATTATTACCATAATTAATGTAATTAACTAATTAAACATACTCTTAACATAAATAATAAACCTCAACAGCAATATAACTTATTTGATTGATATTTATAAATTTCCTTATAGACAAACTTTTTAGTATAATGACTTGATTTATCAATTTCCTTTTACCCAATCTAGCGCTGTTATGCGTTTTGACATTATTGTGCTGTAAAACTACTTTAATTCCTGCACGTGATCTTACTCTAGACAAGGCAACGTATAATTGTCCGTGACCAAATACTGGGGCTGGTAACATAACTCCGACTTTTTCGAATGACTGTCCTTGTGATTTATTGATGGTCATTGCATAACCTAATCGCACGGGTAATTGCCGTTTGACCAGTTTGAATGGCATTTCTCCGTTTGCTGGAGTTAAATCAATACGTGGTATAATTACTGATGATCCTACTGCATTGCCGCTTACAACTTCAGCCAAAATGCTATATTTCATTAACGTCTTTATCTTCAAACGTGTGCTGCCATTACATAATCCATTGTTGATGTTTAAATTTCTCAATAGAATAACTATGGCGCCTACTTTCAGTGTTAAATTATGCGGTGGCAGTCCGTTTGGTGTTAACGTATTTAAAAATTCTACCGGCATTGAAGTGTTCATTTCCTTCGTCGTTATCATCGACAGCCACATCTATACTTAAATATTCAACTGCTTTCCCTTCAACTATAGACAATATTTCCTTATTTAATTCTATAACATCAGCATTCGTTGGGGCTAAAATCACTTTATGTCGCGAACGCATGTCCTTTACATCGATTTTCGTTCCATAAATTTGATCAACCAGACTTTCTTTCGTACATAACATGTCTTCAGGAACAAGGATTGATTCAGTTTCTTTTTCGTACTGGTTTTTAAATTACCATCTCCTATATTTAATAACCATTGTTGAAACTGTTCATCTTTATCTTTAAGTCTTTTATTTTCGAATAATGCAAATGATCTAAATTTATGCCACATGCTACTGTGCTTCACGCAATTCGCAATTATGTGGGCTTTAGTTCCATGTCGCACTATCGGTAACGTCTGCCTAAAGTCGCCGGCTACAACAATAACTTTTCCGCCAAATAATTTATCGTTATTACTAACGTCTTTTAATAAGCGATCGACTGCTTCAAATGCGTCTTTTGACGCCATACTAATTTCATCCCATATGATGATTTTAAATTGACGTAAATAATCTCCATAAATTGAATTTGGCGATACATTACAAACGCAATCTGACGTGATGTCCAGGTAATTTAAATGCTATATGAGACGTCTTGCCATTTTTTAATAAATTGGCTGCTATACCGGTCCAAGCAACTGGTAATACTTCCACATTTTGTTCTATCATATAATTAATGATATAATTCAGTAGAAAACTTTTACCGCTGCCTCCAGGTCCGTCAATAAAAATCAATTTTCCATCGCTCGATTCGCTTAGACTTTCAACAATGGTATTAAATATTACTTCTTGCCGTTGTGGTAGACGTACATCTTTAACGTTTGCAACTTGATGAGATAAGTATGTAACACTTTCTTCGTTGTTATAGTCGACACACTCTTGCTTTGTTATATCAGGTAAATTGAAATCTTTCAACTCGTAGCCGTGATTTTGCAGCGTTAATTGTATTTTGCCTAAAGCCCAATTCTCACCATCTTCGCTGGACATATGCGGAAAATAAAATGTACTTTTATATTTGTCATATAAATCTCGGCTATTTATTGGATTATGATGAATGCAAATGAACGCAAACAATTCACAAATGGCATGCGGGAATTTAATCTCTACTGACTCAGCTAAACACAAATCCCATTCATTGTCGAGTTTTATTAAATTTCTGGCTCTGACGACTTCCAAATACGTATTATACTTTATTCCATCGAATGTCTTCAAATCGTCGAACGATTTTGCTCCTCGGGTATGCAGTTATAACTACTCGCTTCGCTCGGCCGGTAACATCACGCAGGGATTAAAAGTCGCACTTTCGTACCTAGGAACGTAATATAATATTGTTGTTTGCCTCCAAAATTAATTGCAGTTTTTGTTGTTGTTGCTGCATCACCGAGTGAAAAACTACTCCGACGTTGTGTAATCTCTACCGTCGCAGAGCAGCGGCCAAATAAAGAGTGTCATTTCATTTTTTTCTCTCAACACACTGCGTCATCATTCAGTCAGCCGGTCTTCCCACTCCCCCATCTTCCTCAGGTTTTCAAAATTGGTCCTTCGAGCCGGATAACACAGCAGGACGATGCCACAAAGGTAAGCAAGTGGTGTGGATGACCGTGTGTGCATTGCGGCGTGTGAGCTGCTCGTGCGCGCGTGGTCTGCATGCGTGGCGATGCCCGTGTGTGTGTGGGCTCGCTCAGCCGCCATGTCGTGGCGCGGCGAGCCAGCCTGCCGCGCGACGCGCATCGCATGATCAACGACCGTCTCGCTTACACGGTGGTCGTCTCTCGCCTAGTCAGAAAACGTCGACTCTGATTCGGCTCGTGAGCTCGCATCATCATTCGATCGAGTGTGCCGTCAATCACCGGGTGCGTCGACTCGCTGGCGCCGAACCGAGTTTCGCTCAGCTCGAGAGCAGCCGTGTGAGTCTCGCGACGCTGGTGCGTAGTGCCTGCTCGCCACGAGCATCGATCGGGCCGCCTGCAGCCGCGGCAATCATGATAACTGTCCACGCGCTTGATCGAGAGTGAGAGAGTGCATGAGAGTGAATGGTACTCCGCTGTGATCCGGCGTCGAGTCTACCGCTAATAATTCGTCCTCTTTCTCTTTGTCTACGACAGAAATCGCCTAGTGACGACCCAGATCGAGCTGATCAACGTGATCACAGAGCTGTGCGCAACAATTCAGTCGACCGAGCACGATGACTGGACACCGGGGAGAGTCCAGGCCCGACGGCAGCTGCTACAAGGCTACTGGGAAGACTTCATGGGCAACCACCTGGGGCTGATGGAGCCAGACAATGACGACCTGAGCTAAGACCGAGCCTCCAACTACGCCCTGGTCCAAGACAGTACGTCGACGCAACAGGCGTCCTCTACGACGTTCAGAGTCAATTACAGCCTGAGCCTCGTCGACCTAAGCGTGTCATGGCGCACTCGGAAGCCCCAGCCTCCGCCCAATCGCACTCGCGATTGCCGCAGATCAACGTCCCCGACTTCTCTGGACGGCGCGAGGATTGGGAGTCGTTCCGAGATCTTTTCAATGCTCTCATCCACCAGAGCTCACACCTGAGCAACGTAGAGCACCTATATTACCTGAAGACTCTGGTCCGAGGCGACGCCCGTTCGTCCCTGGACTCGCTGCAGCTCACTGGCGAATACTATGACACCGCTTGGAAACTGCTGGGGAGCCGCTACGAAAATCGTCGACTCTTGGTACACGAGCACCTGCTCTCGTTGCGATCGCTGAAACCGCTACGAGAGCCCTCAGTGAAGGCGTTTCAACAGCTCATCGACACCCTGAGTCGACATCGTGACCAGCTCCGAACGCTGAAGTGCCCAGTGGACACGTGGGACGCTTGGTTCATCTCCATCGCCGCTTCTTGCATGGACCCCATTACTCGTCAAGCTTGGGAGACTGACATGGAGCGAAACGATGCCGAAAATAGCGCTGACCATGCTGCTAGGAAAGGAGATCACCTGGCGTCGTTCGACGACCTCAGCACCTTCCTGAACAGTCGCTGCCGCATGGCTGTCGCATGCTCCTCAGGGACAGCAACGACAACGAGGCAGTCAGCCCCATCGAGCGACCACAGACCTGCACGTGCTTATGCAACTCGACAAGGCCGCCAAGACTGCGTCCGGTGCGGAGGTAAACATTATGTCGGGCACTGCGACGCCTTCACCAGCATGAATTCGGCCGAGCAAAGAGAGCTCGTCATGCAACAGCGTCTATGCTTCAACTGCTTGCGGACAGGTCACGCAGTCCACGTGTGTCCATCGCGCTCGACGTGTCAGACGTGTGGAGCGACTCATCACACACTGCTTCATGAAGGATCACGCAAGCGAGCCACTTCAAGCCACGAGCCTGGGCCACCTGCTAAAACCCACCCGATGTCCCTCGCGACACTCGAGAACGCTGCCCCAGGTGCACTTCGAGGTCGAAGTTCGAGAGCTGAGACACTCTCGACCAGTTCCAAGGAAGAGCCCGCTGGCCGTGCTCGATCCATTCCTCGATGCTAAAGGGATCCTCAGGGTGGGCGGCAGGCTGCATCACTCCGCGCTGCCGTTTCATCTCAAGCACCCACCCATTCTAGATGGCTCAAGCCATCTAGCAATTCTCGTCATCGACTGGGCTCATGCGAGATCGATCCATGGAGGATTCAAGGCCACTTACGTCCAGGTTTTCCAGCGCACGTGGCTCATCAATGGGAGGAGGCGGATCCGACGTGAGCCATTGCGTGATATGCGCTGCCGCCCGAGCGCGAACAACGAGCCACATCATGGCTCCGCTGCCAGCGAGCCGTGTCACAGCTGCCCGGCCCATTCATTGTTCGCCAGGGCAGAGGCAGGGGAATTCCGACAAGTAAAGCCTGGGTGGCCGTCTTCGTCTGCCTGGTCACCAAAGCCATCCACCTCGAGCTAGTTGGCAATTTGAAGACGGACAGCCTGCAGGGCGCACTCAAGATTCGTCGGCCGCTGAGGTCGGCCAAGGGAAATGTGGAGCGACAACGCGACCAACTTCCACCGTGCGGATTTCGAGATACGAGCGGCCATGAAGAGCGAGCAGATCAGGTGGCCCCGGTTGGCTGACTACCTTGCCGAGGAAGGCATCGAGTGGAAGTTCATCCCTCCCAGCGCGCCGCACTTCGGCGGGCTATGGGAGGCGGCGGTGCGATCGTTCAAGTTCCACCTCAAACGTGCCGTGGGCACCCGGCACGTCACCTACGAGGAATTGAACACGCTGATCATCGGTGTCGAGGCAGTCCTCAACAGCCGCACGCTCAAGCCGGTGACCGGCGATCCCGATGACCTGTGTGTGCTGACACCGAACAGTGAGTCCACCGGCATGTCGCTGTTGACACTGCCTGAAAAGGGGCCGAGTGAAACCCCGCTCGACAAGCTGCAGAACTGGAAGCTGGTCGAAGGCCTGCGTGCAGACTTCTGGAGCAAATGGAGCCGGACCTACCTCAAAACACTGCAGCAGCGGCACAAGTGGCAGCGCCGGCGGGCATCAATCAACGTCGGTGACATAGTCTTCATCGTTGACCCGTCACTTCTGCTGCCCTGCGGGAGATGGCCATTGGGCCGCGTCACTCATACCTATCCAGGCGCCGACGGGCAGGTCCGAGTGGCTCAGGTGCAGACAGCCAGTGGAAGCTACAAGCGGCCTGTGGTGAAGCTAGTTTCGCTCCCTGTGAGGACCAGCTCGCCTGGTCCTGCGAGTCCGACCCCTGCCCAGGGTGGGCGGTAGCTGTAACTTGCGTCGTTCAAGGAACGAGGTGGGCGGTGGTGAGAAGAAAAGCCAGTGACGATTCAAAAAATGCCGCGTCATGCGCAGATGTGATGCGCGCCGCCGATGCGCAGTGGTCAAGGATGGCCGCGCGTCAGCGCCACTGCTCAGTTGCTCTCGAGCTGCCGACCGGAACGGACGTGTCCGGACGAGTCACAGTGAATTGTGTGAAGATTATTCTTTTGTTGTTCGTCTCCGAAATTAATTGCAGTTTTTGTTGTTGGTGCTGCGTCACCGAGTGAAAAACTACTCCGAAGTTGTGTAATCTCTACCGTCGCAGAGCAGCGGCCAAATAAAGAGTGTCATTTCATTTTTTTTCTCTCAACACACTGCGTCATCATTCAGTCAGCCGGTCTTCCCACTCCCCCATCTTCCTCGGGTTTTCAACATATACTAACTACATTTGCAATGGCAAATACGTCACAATCAAAATTATTTGTTTGGGTTGAACGTTTTCAAATATTATATATAAATCGTCCTTATTGGGAAATAATTTATTTATATACAATTTAACATCATCATGAATATACCTTTTATTTGCACTATCATATACGTGAAATATTCGTTTACTGTAATAAATAGCTATGCAGTGACCTGCCACTGATGGACCACTAAATAATATTTGCACATATGATCTTTCTATATTGACAGGTGCAATACATTCTAATCTCTGCAATAAAATTGGTGATTGCATCTCATAACATGAATATAATCGTAATAATTGATTAAATTGATCAATATGCTCCGTAGCCAATTGACTCTCGTAACCAGACGACAACACAATCTGTATATCGGCCTCAGACAGCATGATAATGCGCATAATTAATCCTTACTATAATCTAAAAACTGATCTACACTATTAACATGTACCGTATTTCTTCGCAGCTACTATATTTCAACTTTGTTCACTATCACCACCTACGCAGTTGCGTCGTTTATTTCGTAGGTAAATGTTCGCATTCACCCTTGAACTATAATAAATTAATTCACACTCACCACAGCGCTCACTTTTTATTATCGTACTATCTACTATAAAAATTATAACAATGTATGTACCTTGATTTTTAATCTAATAATAATATGTTATTGCGTTGATATAACCACCACGTGGATGTTTTTCCATATGATATAAATCGTCTGCTTTATCATAGATACGAATTACATGATCCTACTGAATAAACGATGTATCGATCGTATATTCAATCGGTCATATCGAAATCGAGACATTTATCGATATCGATCGGATTAAAGAAAAATGCATTATATGTCTGCATAGTTTTTCATAAACATTTACTGGCCTTACCGAAAAGATTCGAATAAAATTTTATGTGTATCATAATAAACTATCAAAGAACGTACAGTTCAATTTTCGTAGACATTGGATACCTTTTTAATGCTCAATTAATTAAAAATAATTAATTGACACTAATCTAGGGACATTTGACGTGGAATTTCGCTGGAGGGAGCAGATGTCATAACCTAACATTTTTCAATTTCTCAGCGAAAAGCAAATATCTTATATTAACCGATCAAATATATGGACCAATAATTGATAGAAATTCACAATTAAAATAAATAATGGGTTATTTAATTTTATATCAATAATGTTTTATTCAATATAAACATTAGTGTTGCATATTTAATTTAGTGACACCAGCCGAGCAGTATAAATATTTAATTTTTCACAGTTGGTAGTTCTGCTCGGTGTTCACTCTCGATCGATACGTTTTACCATGTGAGCGCACTTGGATATTTATTATGACGTCTTTAATGTTCACTCTCGATCGGTAATTTTCACCACGTGAACGCATATGCGCACACGTCAACGCACATGCAACACTATGACTCGACTTTCTTATGCAGTTCGATCCATTCAAGATGCTTGATACAGTACAGGCAACAGCTATTCTTCTAACCTAAACCACTCGTTCGTTGAAACAATTGACCACGTGCATCTTCAGAAGCAATCAACTTATTAACCATGAGTTTGACGGATTCGCCAGTTCCGACGAAAAAAACTCAGCTAACCGAATCAGTGCAATCACCGATATTGTTAAAATCAACAGATTTCACTCATTTACACCGAAACATCAAGAAGTAAGTGGAGTGATTCCTACACTATTATTACGCTACGAGTCTGATTGCACCTCGATTGCACGTTGCGATAAAATTACACAACGTGATACAATTTTCATTTCCGTAATTTTTTTCATTTACAGATATCAAATTGAATGTCGGGTATTATTCAAGTCATCACTAATTGATTCAAGATGTCGGATGGTGTTGAAGGCAATCAGGTCATGTTTTTCATGACACTGCTTGATATCGCTGGTGCGAAACTTAAAGCCACGGTTTCGGTTTATGCAAGATCTCATCACGAGGCCATTAAAGTATGCTTTATATATTTAATCTCATTATATTCATCCAATCAATGCAAAATAAAACCTCTCTATCGTTTACTTTTCATTCCAGGTTGATAATGTTATATCAATTTCAAAAATGTTCTTTTCGCCGCCAAATACAAAGTATAACAACACGGGGTTTCCTATGGAAATTCATTTTGGACCCGAAACAACAGTCCTGGACGTGACATCAGACCATCCTAACTTTTCAAGAGCCCTGATCGAGTTCAACAGTATACCGGATGTAAAAAGAATGACAGCGAAAAATACATGCAGTAAGAAAATACACTTATTATTCATATTTTATCGTTTTATTTATTGATAGCGAGGATGAATGGAAGGGCGTCCGTTTCAAAAGCCTATTCATCGCTGATGAAAATGATGTCTTGGCAAGTATCATTATCATCATTATTTAAGATATCATTTTTGCTTTTAATACGTTCTACTTTTATTACTATTTTTTCTAGATTAAAGTAACTATGTGGGGCCAAAAAATTATTCACTTCAAGTCGAAAGATCGAATCGTCATTTACAATGGCGTTACGACGACTTACAAGCATGCGACCGCCATTAGTGTTAATGCATCAAGCGATATCCAGTACGTTTCTATACATTTATGAACTAATACTTTTCATTTTTAAAAATTATAAATATTATAACCATTACAATTTGATACATTTCTTTTTCTTTTTCAATATAGGCTGGAAAACGCATGACCGATCGCTTTCCGACTACTGATCCCTGTGAAAAGATGGAAACTTTTTTTCAATTTATATTTTTTAATATCTACTTTATTCTACCAATGAATCTGAACGAGCATTTTCATTCACAATGATCATATTTATTTCTACATATAATAAACTGTTAATTTTTACACTCAAACTTTTTACTGTTTTTGATTCATTAATATATGCATTCCTTATATAAATTGAATCTCCTTCCTTTAATGTAATGATAATTCATTCCACAAGCTTACCATCATCTGCAATAAATTTTTAAATACCACATTATTATTTACCATGAATATTTACCTGCATAAACATAAAATTATCATCAACCTCATCATCGTTTTCATTCTTTAACAAAATTTTTCTTCGCGCAGATTTCATCCACTTGTCGCATCATACATCTTTAAATATTTATTTTAATAACTATTTGCAACTGTACATATAAAATAAAAACATACCGCACGTATTATTTTTATACATCTGCTTAATATCGTTAAACCACACGTCATTACGTTCAATTGGCATAAATGATCGATTACTTGTATCGTCCTCTTCATTTTCGGATCTAAATAACATGTCTGTTAATTCATACACTCCTATCATTGCGATTATATCCGCTATCTTATACAATAACTATTACTTAACAACGTACACACATATTTACATATAATTAATCATAAAGCGTCTGCACAGTTTCGTACGAAAATTTTAAAAATATGTTTCTCAATCCACCACTTTATACAGTGCATGCAAAAAAACCTTATACAATTCTAGCTCCCCCGAAAATTCTATTATATATTTCATTCACCCGAGCGAGCGTTAGCGAGCGAGGACAGCGCTAGTCTAACTATTAATGAGATTCTATGATAATTCAGAGTGTTAACATAAGAGAACAAGTTATAAAGAGAATCAGCTCGAAGCGAGTTGTAGGCGCGTTGCCGGCTTGAACTAGAGTGAGGCAAGCGCGGTGCACGCATGAGAGAGAGACGACTCGTGCGCTATATAGTTCGCCACATCCACGCCGCGCTCTTTTGCCCAACGCACACTCGGCCTGCCACTAGGGTGACACCTAGTTGTCGCTAACAAAAACCCATAAAAATGATGTTATCAGGCAGTAATCATGTCACTGTGCAAAAATAAATGTGTTCATCTCCTTCTATTAGGCCAATATTGTAATATGTTCATCGATACATCAAAATACAACTTCTGATAAACTTTGATTATCGGCAGACAAACAGACTTCATTATTGAGCTTAATATGAGTCAAGAATCAAGGAAAATTAGAGAAAAACCATGTTTCTTATTTTCTAAATTTGGGAAGCTATAGAGTATATAGCTAAAGAGAGTATATAGAGTATAGAGTATATAGATAAAGCCTTAATTAGGAAAAATTCGAAAAATGCACGCTAAAATTAGGGTTTTATTTGTATTTGTAGCGCCTTTAAAATGCCCTTGAAAAAAAATCAAAAGACATAACCTGACTTGAAATTTTCCGCTCTTTTCGAATCTGCAATAAAAAATGGGGTCACCGGGAAAAAAACGATTTTTCTCAATATTTTGTTCACTGTAGCTTTGAGGTTATGTTCAAGGTCAAATTCAAGGTCACCAATCGATTCCCCGTCAAAAAATACATGGGTTCGTGAATTTTTTTCAAATTTATTCATCATTTTTATCGCTAAGAATCAAATTCTTAAATTTTTCCCATTTAAAATACATGTAAGCTTAAAGCCGCTTGGAGGCCACCTTAAAATCATTTTTTTGAACTCTATACACCGGCTTTCTCATTGCCTCATCAAATAGAAGACATCTAGGTGGGGGGAGATGCAATATATAAAAGTCAGGAAATAACGGACACCCTACTGAACGTACAATTCATGTTTCATATGGTCCATCTGTTATAAGGTTATTTTATATCACCAACTTTCATAAGATCAAATGGGTTTTTAAAGCGTTTTTTTTTTTAAATAAACTATAAGTAGATGTATGAAACTCTGTTATTTAATGCTTTTTAAAAATCAAATGTCCAAAAAAAGTTACCAACAAACATGAGGGAATATACATTCTAATGATTATTGTATATTTTAATGTAATAATTTGTCGTTTATTCTTTTTATTACCCATTAGGAATTTCTGTAGGGATATAGAAATTTTGGAAATCAATGTTGTTCAGTGCCACTTATCATATATCAACTTCAAGTAGGAACTGACGTAGTTTCCCAAATAAGAGTTTGTCCAGGAAACTCATATAAATGTATATGGAAACCAGGTGGCTTTCTTGATAGTTACACATATGGGTGACCTTGAAATTTTTTTCGATAGGGTCATTTTCAGGATTATTTGTTCAGTTATATACCTTTGTCGGCTGAAAGCCTGAAAGACATTGTCATTTCTCAGGGTCACTCATCTATTTTAGAAATGCCAGTTTCTGTCAGCTGTGACTGACTGAAAGTTTAAATTTATCACAGCTCTCAGCAAAACTAAACTAGTCTTGCTGAGGCCAGCCAAAGCAATAACTCATAATATTATACGTAATCTTACTTTCTTGTTACATGGTATATAGCTATAGCTACTATAGCTCATCATTACATTCTATGTATTACACTATAGCGCCTTTTTTATTGATCAAATCTTCATTTCATTTTATTCGCTTTTTATAACAGCTCTTTCGTTTCTCTCTCTTTCCTACGCGTTAATGTATTCATTGGCGATGAGCTGCTGTGATGAATTCTAGTTCAACTGTAACAATTTTTATTGTAGCTGTTACAATACCTATTAAGTGATCATCAGTAATTCAAGAAATTATTATACTTTATTTGTTTTTTCAGACATCCAGGAGAAATAACATTTTACAGTAATATAGACAGTATGCCGGATATTCGACCTCGACGAAAGTCTGTTCCATTAGTCTCAGAATTGGTAAGTTATCCAAACAATAAAAAAAAAATTAAAACAAATTTGTATTATTTAGAGTTTTCAATAATTTTATTGGGTATTATTCTCGTTATGTCTTTAAAAAGTAAAATAGAACACTCATATTCAGTTCCTACACATACATAACTGAATTTTTCCCTCATCAGTGGATAATCGGTGCCCTAGTACCTTCGTCTACGTCGAGTCAACCAATCACCACCCCGGTGGAGTGAGCACTTCGAACTTATTGAGTTCGTGCGCTCAAACAGGCAGCTTGAGAATCAGTGAACTTGCAGAAGCAATTCCTGTCGTATTTTGTTGTTATTTCTACTAATATCAACAGTTTGCTGGGTATTCATCATAATGTCTGCGCCAATTAATCTTCTTTCTATGATCAAAGTACTCTGATATGGATTTCCGTTCAAACAATGAAGCACTATCTTTGAATCGCATTAAAATTACATATGTCCTTACTATTTCTCGACATTGCATAACATCTTTTTGATCTAATTGACCAATAGCGCAGCTTACGCTCGTTACAGCTTACAGCAAGCATTTCATTTTCTAACGAAATATCTTGGTATATTATACCGACTGTGTCGGGTAAGGTGTTCTTACCAGACGATGTCTTGGAAAAATCCCCGAAGGGCATACTGTACGCCTTGACGTACATGAATACTTTGAACTTGCTTCAATTTGTAGAATACTAGTATAGCTGATACAATAGTTTTGTCGATTTAAAATTTCTATAGCTGTTCAACTATCAGTTATGCTTTTCATAGCCAGACCTAATAGAATATGTTTTCTCGGTTTTATTTTATCTTTATGTATGCTGAATATGGAATCTTGAGAAAATGAAAAAGAAATTCGAGTCTACTTCTCACTCTTTCGATACTTCATTCGAGCACCATCTAATACAGTTGTCCAAAAAGCCATTTAGGAATCTCACATTCTCCATTATCTAAATTATTACTATTGTAATGTCACCTACAGACTGTAGGAAGTAGTTGTCCACCACAGGGTTCGGCGATACTCCTTCCTTATCTTAGACTAAAACATCCTTCCGTCGAGAGAGAAAGAGAGATACGCGAAATAACCGAGCCCATTGCTAATGGTACATATCGGCGCTGTGTTTCTATAAGCGCCGAGTTTGAGAGAGAGAGAGAGAGAGAGAGAGAGCCGCGACCGACGCTGCTAGCGTCGACAGGTCAAGCGCGCGCTGCTTTGTGAGCAGACGAAATTCTGTCAAGGGAAGGGACCATATTTTGACTGATGGGCTGGTGAGATCAAGACGAGGCTGACACTCTGTGTTGGAACGCACGTGAAGTGCCATCGTCCTACCTACTATCTAATCTTGCGTGTGTGGACATGTGCCAGTATCTGCGAGTGTGAGCGAGCTGCCGTCCTGGAGAGTGTCCGCTGCACCTGGCTATCCTCTCGTCTGCCCTCGCTTCGTTGCAGTCCGTATCTGGCCCAATTCTCAACTAACCTCAATCATCAAGTCAACCAATGTAAGTCACTCGATTCTCTCTCGTATGTTGCGCCATTTTGATAACTTTCCTACTGCTCGATCTCTCTCGACGTCGTCCCCGCATAGCTCGTCCTACGACCTACCGCTGTATCTGCCAAACTAGCCGAGGTGGCCCGAAGCCATGTAAAGATTGTACCGGGTGATGTATTCGCGAGCCGAATGGCAAAGATTAAACATCATTTGTAAACGTCTATGTCTTCTTGTATAAATTAATTATTTAGGCGCCACAGTCGTGACTGGTGCCCTTCAATAAAACCAAGCCTAATTCTTATTCTTATTAAATGAAGATTACATAGATTCATTTCGGCACACCTTTTGTGTTTTTCCCCTTTACAGGTCTGCGTAGATGTGTATCCGAACGCTGTTACACGCATCCCGAGTATACCCTGTTACAAGACAGGCCACGAAATTTCAAACTCCCAAAACCTCCTAAAGCGCCTACACACAGGCAGCCCACTATACATACAGCGAGACGTGAGCTACTCGGGACTTCCCAGACGACTCGAAGCGTAGATCAGAGAAAATCTAACACCTTTTTTTTACGACCGCCATAAAAAATCGACGGTTACTTATTTTCTCCTTCGAAAAACTCCATCGAACGATCTAGAATTCGAATATTCGAGAACATAGAACACATGGAAAATACTTTTATTTAACATAACCAATCTCTGGTCTGGAACCGGTCTCAAACTAAGACCAATACAGTTCGGCGTCTAAATCATCGCTTTTTCTTCACAAACGCCTCCTTTCGTCTCCCCCAATAAACAATAACTTAATAAACAACCAATGTAAAATAAACAGCCAATATTAGTGTGCAGTATAACAGGAGTTCCGAAACAGCAACGAACAGCTAAGTATAAAATTTACCCCATAATGTATAATTAAAAGAACAATTAATAACAATCATTTGCAACAATATACAAACATAATTACATCATCATAAAAATATAAGTACAATGTTCAAGAACTTTCGACGTCCGTTGAGAAATTGGAAAAGACATAGAGAAAAATCTCGGCCCTACGCCGCCGTTAGACAATTAGACCAATCTCAACTCTTAAAAAGCAATAAAATCACAGCCACCGAAAGGCCACATAGACCGAGTTATCTCAAGACACAGCCTACTCGGCCTATTCAAACTCCAACAGCCCAGAAGTGTAGTCACTTTTAAATTGTGCTCCCTAAGTGTAAAGTACAGTCCTCTCTGTTCAATTCCAGATTCTACAACGGCAGTCCAGTTCGCAGTTGTACCATAACGTGCTCAACAATGTAAGTCAAGTCTCAACATGTTACAAATAAATTCTCTCTCCTTTCTAAAACTCAATTTTTATTCATTTACTATCAACCTGGAAATATGCAACGCAATATGAAATACTATTTTTCCTAATGTAATTGCTGCTCGTCGAGTAATGAACGGGAACCCGTTTTGCCCGACTTAAAGTGACCCTCCTCCATACACACACGTCGCTAACAAGTCACCGGTCCTCAGATGACCTCCCGCGTTTTGTCTCTTCGTGGACGTCGCACGAGAAAAGGCTAGAATCGTTATCCAAGGCCACGTGAACCTTCAGTTCGCAACCCTGTGTCCCTTCAGGATATTACACTATAGAAATATTCAGGTAAAGGTCTTTTTTGAATTTTTAATATTTGTGACCTATATTTTAGGGCGAATTTCTTAGCTTCTTCAGTGAATATTTGCTGAATTTTTTCATCGTTAATATTTTCGATATCTATAGCCGATGACATAACGTAAAATTGGCCTGATATGGTAATCCATTGGAATGTTCTTTTTTAATTCATTTTCAATAAATTTTTCCTGAGTATTGGTAGTAAAAAGATTACTACAATAAACTTGTTAAAGTTGATACAACTTTTTTAAAAACTCTATACAATATTGTTCTATACCTTTCATTGATAGAATTTTTAAATTATTAATAACTTCTTTATTTATATATTTTAAAATTTTATCACGTGAAATTTTATTAAAGTCACGCGTTTAAATCCAATCATTAGTATCTGGTGTTTTTTTTTAAATTTTGATATTTAGCAAAATATTTTAAATTGCAAGCATTGTGGTAGCATAGTTTAGATTCTTTTTTAAGTTCTTTTTCTGTCATTTGTAAAGTAATAAAGTCATTCAACTTTGTAGCATATTTTTTTACTTTATGAAAAAAACTATATTTATTTTTTATGGGACGACAAAAAATTTTTTTAAAATCACGTCTTATACTGCAAGAAAAGCATTTTTCGGCAGTTTCTCCGCAGTTGAAACTTTGTATACTTTGTAATGGAATTTGGAAATTCGATTAAAAACCGCGGGCGCGAATAGATCCGAGAGAACGAAGCTCGCCGTGCAGAGAGCACGACGAGCAGACGACAGCAGCGAACACGCGAGAGCCGAAGGGCCAACGAAGGAGAGAACTGAGAGTCACTCTCGACCCGCGCGCCAGCGTGACTAGTCACCGCGATCGATCGATATCTACTTTGTAAATCGTGTGCAGTGCCGTGCGTGTAAACCAAATCGACCCAGTGTCCACGACACTGCAACCTACCAAACCGACGTTGTACCAACCGGAAAGCGACTCCCCGGGCCCGACGAACTAACGCTGTATTTACGACCCTGCAAGCGAGTTCAACCAGCCTTCGGTGATCGACAGCGAGTAAGCTATTATAAATTGTATTTGCGAGCGAGCGAGCGGCCCCCCTTGTACTTTGTGAATCTAGTGAATTATAAATTCGACGGTGTAAAATTACGTAACATTCATTTCTAATAAATTAGAGTCTTTATCTATTTCTTTTATTGTTAAACGCGAGTCCTTCTTTTAGTCGACCTCCCTTTCCAGGCACCGAGAATCTCGACGAGTAGGTGACTCGCCGAGCAACGACACACGAACGACTCCACTGAAAGTAAGTAGCTCGTCGAGCGACTGGCCCGACGAGCAATCATTTTGTGACCCGGGATTAACATCTCCTTTGTTTCACGCCAGGTGAACTAGCCGGCCTTAGAGGCAAACTTATTCCCCGTTACATAATTGGCGCCCAACATAATAATCCACGTAGTAATAATTCAGTGGTTGAAGGCGTGTGTCGTCTCGGCGAAGACGGAAGAAAAACGTTCGTTCGAGGTGTAAAGCGAAAGCCCGCCGAAATTGTCAGTGCACGTGTACTCGGCCAGCCGTGAGGTAAACAAACGGAGCCGAGCGAGCTAGTTCGAACGCGCGACAGTTCGACAAGCGTGTGCATGCGTACGGCAGTGCGAGAGAGACAGCGTGAAAACATCGCAGGCGAGTCGACGTTGTGTGCCGAGCGGGTATAGAACGGTACACGCTGTTGTGGTGAGCCTAGCGCGTATTGCTGTTGCTACGAGTATATTTATGAATAATTTGGCAAGATTCGAGCTGAGTTAACGAATTAAAAGTACGTGGATCGTACAAGGTGATTGACCTGTTTTGTCGAATCAAATCGCAGGCTCCAGTAGCAACAGCGTGTGAAGGTTGGAACTTCGAGTATTGAGATAGAATCGACGCATTGTAAATTGAAATATTCGTAGAACAGAATTGATTGGTTATCCTCTCGTAATTTTGCGCGTAGTTGACAACAGCACGAAACGTCGACGCGCGATACATTCGGGGTCGATAAAGTCAGTCTCTCTCGATACCGCTAAGATTTGCGAAGTGCTCACGATAGGCCGTGACTCGAATTTAAATTTACTGATGTACAGGGCTGAAACGCGTATGAGACCCGAAAAGCGTTTAACAGCGTAGAGCACGGAGCAGATATCGATAAATTCGGAGCGAAATTGTAGCGTCTCCTAGATTTAAGCGCGAGAAAGGACTCGCTGAGAAATTGAGCTGAAAGGGGACCAGTAGAGATATCTCTACTGGTAACAACAAAACAGTTCGGTGTGTTTTTTTTGTTAAAGAAAGAGTTGATTGAATTTCTTGATAAATCTCGGATAAAAATTTGTTGGAGCTCAATTTCTCAAGGTCTATTTTGGTGAATTTGAAAATACTAGTTTTTTTTGTTTCAATATACATAGCATAATTGGCATATTTGGTAAATTAAATAAGTAACTTATTCGAGAAAGTTTATATTTTTTTTTATTTTTTTTACTGCTCTGTTATTTTGATTTTGCTGGTTTTGATCTTCGACCTTTGGCGATTTGTTTTTTTTCTTCTCGATTGTAAATTTTCTTTTCACCGCGAGAAACTAGGAAGATAAAGAGTCGGCAAAGATGATAGAAGAGCCAAGAGATGACATGTCGGCTGGACAGGAAGAAGAGAAGACATGGGAAGAGGTTGAAAAATGGATATGCTACATGGATAGCGAAGAGCTGGGAGAGGCGCTGTGTCAACTTGAGATGAAGGCAGATGGGTCAGTACTACAAAGAAAAGCAAGATTGTTCCAATGGCTGAGTGGCGATTATTCAGCGAATGATTTCATCCAAACGAATTTGGGTGAGACGGATACAAGAGAACACCACGTGAGCTTACGAGCAGCCTTTATAAATGCGACATGCTGGGAAAAATCGGGCGATACGATGATCGATTGCAACATTAATAATGATCAACCACACCCACTGATAGGCCTCAACTCGTCCGAGCGAGTACGCCAAAACTTGGAGAGATCGGTAGGCCAAGCGGCGGCAAAGCAAAATCAGCAGCCGGAAGATAGAACCAGACTGGAAAAAGAAAAAGCCAGTCTGGATACAAAACGGTGTCCAGCGATGCAAAAAGTATACAAGAACAGCAATGCGCAGAGACGTCAATGATCGTCATGTCATCACAAATCGAAGAACTCAAAAGGCAAATGGATAATCTACGTTTACAACAAGCAACCACGGGAGTGGCTTCGAGTACAAGATTAGACCCAAGAGCCCCATCGTTTCACGTAAGAACGTCACCCAGCAATCCAGCCTACCCAAATCAAACAGCAGATCACAGAAGAGTAAATTTTCAAGATACAATAAACTATGGGCCAGTCGCCGCCGGCGACTGGCGTGAACCTGAAAGCAGACAAGGTTTACCAAGCCGAGATTTTGAAAGCTCGACGAACACAGGCCCTTTGAAAACAACATCGAGCAGATATACACAAGAGGGATCTTTTCGGTATAACAACGACATCGGCGAAACAGTAAGACGTTGGAAAATCCAGTTTGACGGATTTGGCCAAATGAGCGTTGAAAGTTTCATCGAAAGGATTGAAGAGTGTAAAATCCTGGCAGGTTTGAATGAAACAGATCTCCTACCAGCATTGTCAGAGACACTAACGGGTACAGCGGCGAAATGGTACCGCTGTAATCGGCACAAATTTCAAACTTGGAACGAATTCTGCACGATGGCGAGGAAAACGTTTGGCATGGATCAATTTACCTATCAACAACTACTTGAGCAGATTAAAAAGCGCACACAAGGCAGAGAAGAAAGAGTAATAGAATACATTATATGCAGCAAAGCACGCTGAGTAAACTGAGGCCAGAGCTCGATACAAAAACGCAGCTGGATTATTTGCATGGCGGGATGTTGCCAGAGCTTCAGAAAATGGTGCGTCGTAGATATCTGCGGTCGATCGATGACTTGGTGGACGACGCGGTTGAAGCTGAAGGAACGATTTTAAAGGCTGAGCAATATCGTGCCCCAGGATCAGATGAAACGATTTGGCCAGAGCTACGATACAAGGCAGGAAAAGAGGAGCCAAGGTACACGATATCGGCAGCAACAAATCAAAACGACGCGATGGCAACGCTTATGCAAACGCAAATCGAGGCCACGCAGGCACTAGCTACATCGATAAAAGAATTAAACAGCAAATTACCGGCGTTTGATGAAAAGCTCGGTGACAAAAGTCAGGCCGAGCTGCTGCAGCAGATGTCAAAATCCATAGTGAAGGAAGTCAACGGTCAACTAGAAAAGCTGCAAAAGCAAATTACGAGCCAGTCAGGAAAACCTGACGGACAAAGGTATAATAACAAGAAAAACGAAAAAAGAGAAGCACCTACGAAACAACTAGAACAAACGCAGCAGGGGGAAAATAAGGAAAAAAAAGCTAAAGATTTCCACTGCTACGGGTGCGGAGCCCCGAACGTAATTCGCAAAAATTGCCCGAAGTGCTCGGGAAATGGCGAAAGCAGGGAATAGGCGAGGTCGCTGTTACCCTGGATACGGAGCGGGCCTCAGCACAGCTAGGAGGAATTATACCCGACGAGCATGATACAACCCAAGACTCGTCGGGAAATCACCGAGTCCGAGGAGATAGAAGGGCATTGGTGGTTGCAAGTGCAGATCGGTGATGATGAAATGCGCGGATTCTACGACACCGGTGGATCGCGCACGACGATGAGAGAGATCGCCGTGCAACTCGCACGGCGATATAATCGTAAAATTATGCCGGCAAGAGGCAGAAGAACAAGATGTGCCAATGGTTCAATATCAATAGTGACAGCGTACGTCGATTTGCCTTTCACCATTGGAGGAATAACTCGGGATGTAAGAGTAGATATAATGCCTGACTTATGGACAAATTGCCTACTGGGGTCAAATTTCATTAAGATATTCCAAGCTACGCACAACCCAGTAGCAAATGAATGTATAATTGGATTGAACGGGTCATCGGTACCAATGGAATTTGTGCCGATAAAAGCAACGGATCCATCAAAATTGTCAGCGGTAGGGCTCGTTGAGATGACTCAACGAGAACGCGAAAAATTAGAAGCCTTGTTGGGAATACTGAAGCCGAAAACGGGTCCACTCAAGCACACAAATTGGATTGAACACAATATTAATGTGAAAGAAGGCACGAAGCCGATAAAACAAAAATATTACCCAGTGTCGGAAAAACGGCAAGAAGAGTTACACCAGCAAGTAAAAGACTTGCTGGACGAAGATATCATCGAACCCTCAAAAAGTGGGTGGTCAAGTCCTATAGTAATGGTGAAGAAAAGTAACGGAAAGTACCGAATGTGCATCGACTTTAGAAAGATCAATGCGATATCAGAGCCAGACGCATATCCACTGCCGTACATGGACTCAATACTAAGAAAATTGGCTAAAGCAAAGTATATTTCAACGTTAGATTTGAGCAGCGCATACCACCAAATTAACTTAAACGAAAAGTCGAGACCAATGACGGCGTTCACAGTGCCAGGGCTTGGGCTGTTTCAGTATAAACGGATGCCGTTCGGATTATCCTATGCAGGTGCAACGTTTCAAAGGTTGATAGATATGATAGTTACACCCGAGTTGGAGCCGAACGCGTTCGCTTATTTAGACGATATCATAATAGCGACGGAGACGTTTGATGATCATCTAAGAGTGCTCAAAGAGATTCAAGGCTGAATGATGCAAATCTCACGGTGAACAAGGAGAAAAGCATTTTTGGCCGCTCCGAGGTGAAGTACCTTGGAGTACTGGTAAATCGCGACGGGATAAAACCCGACCCGTCGCGAGTCGAGCCAATTTTAAATTTTCCAGTACCGAAGTCGTTAAAACAGCTGAGAAGATTTTTAGGTATGTCTTCATGGTACAGGAAATTTTTAAAAGATTACGCAACCCTGGCCGAGCCGTTGACGAAATTGACGAGCTCCAAAGTCAAATACGTCTGGTCAGAGGAGCAACAAGACGCCTTCGAAAAAATCAAGACCCTCATGGCGGAGGCGCCGTTGTTGAATTGCCCGAACTTCAAAGAAAAGTTCATAGTTCAGACGGATGCAAGCGATACCGGCCTGGGAGCGGTATTGTTACAAATAATAGACGGCGAAGAAAGAGTACTTGAATTCGCAAGTAGAGTACTTTCATCGGCCGAACGGAATTATACAGTAACCGAGCGCGAGTGTCTCGGCGTGATCTGGGCCGTAAGAAAATTTCGTCAATACATCGAAGGGTATGAATTCACCGTGGTCACGGACCATGCGAGCCTTCGATGGTTGTGCAACCTAAGAAACCCAACGGGGAGATTAGCCCGTTGGGCACTAGAGTTGCAAGGACACTCGTACAAGGTAGAGCATCGAAAGGGGTCGTTGAATCATGTACCGGACGCTCTGTCGAGAATGTACGAAGAGGAGAAAGAAAAACGGCGACTTTATCTTTCGTGGCAAGCTCAGAAGATACGTGGTACACAGATACGTGGCAGAAAATAGCCAAAGACCCGAAGGAGTACCCAAGCTGGAACATCCGAGGCGGACAGTTGTATAAGTTCCGCCCAGACGCCAACGATAAGAATTTAGCGGACGACGATGAAGGTAAATGGAAGCTCGTCGTGCCGCGTGAGCAAAGAGTCGTCGTGCTGCGCGAATGTCACGACGAGCCGACAGCGGGCCACCTAGGCCGAGAAAAAAATACGAGCGCATTGCAGAGAGCTATTTCTGGCCTCGGATGTACACAGACGTAGCAGACTACGTAAGAAAATGCCAGACTTGCCAACAAATTAAAGTAGAGCAAAGAGCTCAAAGGGGCCTGATGGGATACAGAGCGATACCAAGACCGTGGCATACCGTAGCAGCCGACATCGCAGGACCATTCCCCAAAAGTTACAACGGAATGGAATACATGTTAATTTTCGAAGATTTATTTTCGAAATGGGTCGAATGTATACCGATCCGACAAGCAAATGGAAGGACAATATTGAAGTTTTTTAAAGAAAGGGTAGTACTGCGGTACGGGCCACCAAGAACATTACAAACAGATAATGGCACGGAATTCAGAAATGAAGTAATTGACGATTACCTACGTACGTTGAACATTACGCACTACTTCAATCCGGCATATTACCCGCAGGTCAACATCGTCGAGCGCACGAATAGGACGTACAAAACGATGATAAAAGCGTATGTAGAAAAAGACCATCGTGAATGGGATGAAAAATTACCGGAGCTTACGTTTGCTTACAATACGGCAAAGCAAAGCTCGACAGGAATGTCGCCTGCCGAGCTAATTTACGGTGTACAACCCGAGCAGCCAGGGTCATTCAGAAGAGAACTCGAGATTGAAGCCCAAGACCAAGAGCAAAAAAGCAATCACAGCGTGGAAACCAAGCTGCAAGAAATTCCGAAAAGGCACGAAAAAGCGGCGGAAAACTTGAAAAAAGCCAACGAAAACAGGCGAAATACTACAATGCCGGCCGACGCACGACGGAATTTGAAGTTGGAGAAAAAGTATGGAAAATTTGCAAGACATTATCGAACGCAGCCAAGGGAAAATGCGCCAAGCTTGCGTGGGATTTCACCGGCCCACTAACGATTACGAAAAAGCTCGGGGCAAACACTTTCGAAGTACAACACGATAGGACCGGAAAGATATTCTCGCCAGTTCACGCCAGTCAATTAAAACCGCACAGCGCCGACGAAGACAAAATGAAGAGCGTAGAAAAGCGAAAGAGACGAATGAAACAAGCGACGAAGAATGCGAAATAGGTGTAAAAAAAAACAAGCGAAACAATAGTTATAAGTAATGAACCTCGAACGAACGTCGCGACCGAAAAACGTACAACGGAAAAACATATGACAAAACGCGAGGTAGTAGCGAGAGACAGGCCGGCCGAGCAAAACGAGCGCGAGCTCGACCGGAAATCAAACAACAACGAAGTAGGCGATTTCGAGCCTAGGCAGACGCGTAGCCGTACAAAAGCCAAAATTCCATCAAATACATAAATCATTAAGTTCGTACACATACACATTCAAATTAACCTAACGCGAAAATAAAACAACCCTCATTACTACAATTATCGCACAATCGCTCATAGTAAAACATACAAAGCCATTCAATCACCCTACACGAAATCACACGCACATCATTAACTCTGTTTCAGCATGGAAGCCGAACCAGTACAGCAGAAGTTGGAGGAGATGGTTGCGCAGCTGACAACGCAATGCGCGAGGCATCCGGAATGGACGGCGATACAACTTTGCAAGGACATGGCAAAGGGCATCCCGTCATTTGTAAAGTTTTTCATGGAAAAGAAAGAAGATGAAATATCGATCGAAGAGATCTACGGGCAGGGGACTATGCCAAAGTACCCCGGGCAGGAGAAATTCCCGCCAACATGCGGAAACCACAGCCAGACGGGTTACCCGTCTGGCAAGAAAATGAACCCGCCAAGACCAACATCGGCTGAGGGCCAGTGGGCCGAAATCGAAGCCGAGTTGCAAAAAATGTGGAAGAGAGACGACCAGCTAGATGAAATGCTAGCTGGAACTTTCGAGAAGTTCCACAAGTTCGAGGCGGAATGGGGCGACGAAGGCGCTAAGTACAGCGCACCGCATCGCCGCGACATAAAAGACTGGGAAGATGAGCGCAAGGCCATCCAGGAGTTTCGCGAAGAGCGTGCGAAGAAGAGACAGCGCCAGGACGAGACAGCCGCGCAAGCAAAAGCGGAGCTTAAAGCGAAGCGCGAAGCAATGGAGAAGCTGCGCAAAGAACGCGACGAGCGCGAAGCCGAGCTGAGAAAACTCCAAGAAGAGGCTCGAGAAACAGAAGAGATACTCGAGAGAGCACAGGCTGTAGAAGTGCTAGGGTCAATGCGCGCGTGCTTCCGTTGCCAATATCCGGGGGTGCGCAGCGCGTATAACTGCCCAAGAAGAGACACTCACCACAAGAAATAGACGACAAGCTAGAGAAAACCAGCGCGTCGCCTCACCAGAACATTTCTTTTTCAATAAATACTCATCCTAGTTTCAATCACTGATTCACTAATTTAAGTTCAAATGCCCATGGCACCCTGGTTAATTTTTTTTTCATACATAAAGTACTACCATACATAATCATAGTAATAAATTATTTCTCATACCTCGATCACAAAAATACATAAAATACACATCAGGCATAGTGGAAAAATGTACACGACATATTCGCACCCACGAGCGTCTCGACTGAGAATCGCGGGGGCGATAACTCAGTCTGGGGGAGGGCTGTAATGGAATTTGGAAATTCGATTAAAAACCGCGGGCGCGAATAGATCCGAGAGAACGAAGCTCGCCGTGCAGAGAGCACGACGAGCAGACGACAGCAGCGAACACGCGAGAGCCGAAGGGCCAACGAAGGAGAGAACTGAGAGTCACTCTCGACCCGTGCGCCAGCGTGACTAGTCACCGCGATCGATCGATATCTACTTTGTAAATCGTGTGCAGTGCCGTGCGTGTAAACCAAATCGACCCGGTGTCCACGACACTGCAACCTACCAAACCGACGTTGTACCAACCGGAAAGCGACTCCCCGGGCCCGACGAACTAACGCTGTATTTACGACCCTGCAAGCGAGTTCAACCAGCCTTCGGTGATCGACAGCGAGTAAGCTATTATAAATTGTATTTGCGAGCGAGCGAGCGGCCCCCCTTGTACTTTGTGAATCTAGTGAATTATAAATTCGACGGTGTAAAATTACGTAACATTCATTTCTAATAAATTAGAGTCTTTATCTATTTCTTTTTATTGTTAAACGCGAGTCCTTCTTTTAGTCGACCTCCCTTTCCAGGCACCGAGAATCTCGACGAGTAGGTGACTCGCCGAGCAACGACACACGAACGACTCCACTGAAAGTAAGTAGCTCGTCGAGCGACTGGCCCGACGAGCAATCATTTTGTGACCCGGGATTAACATCTCCTTTGTTTCACGCCAGGTGAACTAGCCGGCCTTAGAGGCAAACTTATTCCCCGTTACAGTACTTCTACGTAAAATTGAATCTGTATGTTTTTTCATGTGTTCTAGGAACGTAATCGAGCTTCAAGATTTTCACACGCGAAACTTTTCACACAAAATTTAACTTTAACCATTGCATTATTATTTTATAGAATTAAATTCAATGCACAATTTAACGTTTTATTATAATTTCGAAAAATAATTCATTTTTGGAAATAATCATAGTACAACTAGAAACCGGACGCTTTTGCCTCTTCGGTCTCGTATTCTCAAGATTTTCTTCCTAGAAAAATTATAATTGTTTTCGAAATTTAAATAAAACAATAAGAGCATCGTTACGGTAAAAAGTAATCTCACTGGCAGTGGTGAGGAATCGTGTGATGATTCATCGCGCAATTCTAGGTTTTCGGGTGGATTTTCATCAGAAGGTGTTCGTCTTTTTCTGCAAGCTGCTCCATAGTTGAACATTTAACTGTTTTTCTAATAATTCATCCTGTAATTATACATTAACATAATGATATAATCATCTTGAAGTCATGATATTTCCCAAACATGTATATTTACATTAAATAATATAATTCGCGGCAATATTAGGAGTCGGCATCGGTTCTTCATTTTTCTTGCATCGAAGTAGGTCTGTAAAAGCTTTTTTGTCAAGAAAAAGTCTTTTTAGATGGATGATTGCCCAGTGCTTGAACGTATATGTTATTGATCAAATCGAGATGGACAGATGGTTTATCCATTTTCAGTGATTTGATATGAGTCACCAACTTAATTTTTTTTTTATTTCATCTTCTGATAGCGAGGCAGAACGATGTCAGATTCAGCACTGAAAAAATATATCGAGAATTGATAATACGCCAGTAATTCTATGAATGCAAGCGAGTGAGTTTGTTGTATTAATACTCGAAGACTACAGAAATTAAAATCGATTTTATGTATGTATGCGTATGGATAAGAGTAACGATTAATAATAATGAGTATAGAAGCTTTAGTTGGAGAAAATTTCATAATTACCTCAAATGAAATGCAATTTCATTATGATGAGTCTTGAGGAAACTACGAAGTTGCGCAACCTCGGTGGTTGTGCACGGCTCACGGAAAAGATAACGATGGATCTCTCTCAGTTGCGCCGCATTAAAATTCTCACTACTCACACTTTTCCTCTTTAGGAAAGTAATAAGATCATTATACTTATCCGGATTGTCAATAATTTTTGATGCTGCAGCGCACCTTTCGGCTTTTCGTACACCAACAATTCAAATTGGGAAAGGTTAAAAATAATATACAGACAAATGAACAAAGTGAACTGAGTCACTGTTCTAAACCCAAAATTATACAAGAGAAAAGAAAAAGCCAAACGCAAATTCATGAGTCGAGAAATTGTTTGAAGAATTATAAGTAAAAAGTACTTCATTTCGCTCTTGAACCAATTTCAAACCAAACTCCTACGTAGATCATCAATTTTTCGTACTAGATGCACGAAACAGGGTGAAAGACAAAAAAATACAAGTTTTGCTCCGAGACTTACCGTTCTCCAGCTCGTAGGAGTTTGAGATTCTAGCAATCGTATTTTTATTTAAATTCGAGCCCTAGTGTCGAGTGTTCAGCTTCATTGCGTCGAAAAAAAGCGCAGCTGGCACTCACAGCTTAAATTTTCGATATTTTTCGAAAAAAACACTCCGTTTTTCTATCTGCATCGTCAAAACGGTCTGTGATTCGAGCCAGAGTCTAAGTCCGTCATTTCAACTCAGACTCTTTGTAGAAAATCGATTTTTCGTACTTGACGAACGAATTAGGAAAAAAGGCAAAAAAAAAATACAAGCTATTCTCCGAGACACTCCGTTTTGCAGCTCGAACACTCGTAGGAGTTTGAAATTCTGGCAATCGTATTTTCATTTAAATTCGAGCCAAAGTGTCAAGTCTTTAGCTTCGTTGCGTCGGAAAAAAAGCGCAGCTCGACCTCGCAGCTCTGATTTTCGATATTTTTTACGAAAAAAACGCTACGTTTTCCTATCCGCGTCGTCGCAGTAGTCTGTGATTTAAGCCAAAGTCTAGGTTCGTCATTTAAACTAAGACTCCTATGTAGATCATCGATTTTTTTTACTTGATGCACGAATCAGGGTAAAAAGCAGAAAAAAATACGATATAAGTCTTTCTCCGAGACACACCGTTCTCTAGCTCGAACACTCGTAGGAGTTTGAGATTTTGGCACCCGTATTTTAATTTTAAGTATGTTGATTCAAACTACTTGTAGAAGAGCGTACAAGTTTATTTTTATAAGGCTTTGGATTACATTTCTATAAGTATGTAAATATTTCGCAGATGAAGCTGCTTGCCACATAACTTCGATACGCACATGATTTCGAGGGAATTTATTCGTTCAAGTCATCGTCCCTGTGTCCTTTTCCTTTATGCAAGTCATAGGCATTATTTCATGTATATTTTATGATGCAATACCTTTCAAGTTCATTCAAAATATATGTCATGAGACGATGTAATGAGCGATATTAAATGAGACGATTGTCGCCGTCACGTGCTATATAACCGTCGCGCTGACGCGTAACTGCAAAAGGGGGTTATGGCGTCGAATCATAAAAAGTCGCAACTTTGATTAAAGATATCTTTTAATCGGCGGACTTTTGAGAGTTGCGGCAAAGTTTTTATTGTTCAGGAGATCAAATTTCATGGGGGAAAATTAATCGGGAACCAAAGATCGCGGTTTTTTGCGGGGTCCTTTCAAAAGTTATTTTTAAATACTTTTTTAATGTAAACTAAGGTTTTTACAAGGCCTTTAAGATACAAAAATGTGGTTTTAGTACCTGATATCATGTTAAGTAGTGCAAGATTCATCCATGATGACATATAATTTTTAAGTCCTGTGCCGCATGATTCTGAATGCAATTGTGGACCATTGGGGTCTTAAAAGCTTTGTAATAACATTTTTTCCCCTTAAGTGTAACAGAATTTTAAGGGGAAGAAACCTGGGTAAAAAACAAGTGAAAACCGGGTGAAAATCAAGGGACAACCCGGGAAAAAACCGAGTAATGAGTTTAATCAATTTAATTAACGTGAAATTGATTAAATTTTATGAATCTGTAAAATAATTAATTTTCATTTTAGAATCATCGAGTATCCAAATTGATGGGACCCAGAAAAATGTTGATACATCGCAACCAAGCTACGATGAATCATTTTATAATGCTACTGTATCAGTTTCCTATGATGTGTCTTTAATGCGAGGAATGGATCCATTATTGATTGATGAGTCGATTAATAACAATCATGATCAGAAGAAAATTGAAAAAGAAAGTGGTTCTGAAATCCATCTCAAAACAAGTTTTGAAAAAAAGAATCAGATCTGCACGAGCACTCCTCTAACAAACCGTAAGGAAATTATTTTAGGTATTTAAGCTTTTGCAAATAATATTTATAATGAAAATGAAAACAATTTTATCCGGTTAATCATCTAGACATGATTGAATGTATTTTTTTCTACTTCCTGCGCACTTTTAATACTATTAGTTATTGTTCGAGGAAATCTTTCCAAAACGATTTCGAATTCTAGAAAATTTTTACTTGAGTCATGCTCCTTTTCTCGTGATTGACTGTTAATTTATTGTTTGATGAATGAATTCTTTAATGAAGCCTCTAATCGAAAAAATTCATTTACATTTCATAGGCCTTTGAAGACACGTTTCAGCTTAAAATTTTCCTCTTTGTTCAGTTCTTTTTCTTTAAGAAAACTAAAAGCTTGTTTTTAAAAAATCACATTGAATCCCTCTTTCTTAAAACTAAATAAAAATGTCTAACATCGCATAAAAATTATTGATTATTGTCCAAATGATAATTCACTATTTAAAATCTGTCAAATGTGGTATTTTTCTTTTTTCCACTTTATCTTTGATATTTTCAGAAAAATTGAAAGAATAATTCCTAACGCCATATCCCAGTATGAATTTAATATTAATTTATTTTTATTCTGTTCATCTTGGTTTCCATCGTACCTGACCTGTTTAGTAGAACTAAATGGGCCTCGAACTAAAATTTTTTGTATGAGCACTTCAACAGAATATCTCAAACTTTTTGAAAATTGCCTGGATCTATATTTTATAAAAGCCTATAATCAATTTATATGGTCGGGAAATTTTTTTCACATGAGGTTTAAAAAATATCGTAGTATATATTATGAATAAAAAGCCTATTTCTGCCAAACCCAAATAAAGGCTTATCCGGCACTAGACCTTCCCTAATTCAAGCTTGCTCCCTTCCCTGCTTCTGACGCATTTTTCTAGCTTATCTAATAGTCCTTAAAGTATATCACTTGAAAAATAATGATAAATTTTTTCTGCCCAAAGATGCTGTAGTTCAACTTGAAAGATTAGATGTTTCACTTTTAAAAAGTCAAGATGAGGACAAATCAAATTCATCTAGTTTCGATCCATTTACTGGTAAATTAATAGTTAAATATTTAATAAATAAACTTGTCAATTGAGTGCAGAACATGGATGCAAGATTGCAAAATGTATTATTAATATCACAAATTTGAATTTATAGATACATATCTACACTCAACTTACCATATAAACGCGTTAAAGACCAGTCATACAGAATGAGTCGATAACGCTCGAGTACCATTCTATACGTACAAAATCCGAAAAAATTTGGAATGGTATGCACCCATTCTTAACTCAACACGCACTTGTAATCCACTAAGCATTGATAATTAAGTGTAGATTTTGTTTTCCTTCTTAAGGTGGTTGGGGGATCTCTGAAGAGGATAAAGTGGGACACTATGGGCTCCATTGTTCACCTCATTAAAAAATCAGAACTGCCTACTTCGAAATAAGACTGTATTTTATGTTTTTGCCATGAGTGGACACACGATTATGGATTTTACTTATAATTATGACATTGCAACGTATTTCTTGCAATATTTGAGGCTTAAAACAATATTCTATGTATCATTATAGTCGAACGAGCACATATTATTGTTGCTATAGCTCATTTGTTGATTGGAGTATCCAATGACCCACAAGTTTTTACACATAACAATTGAAATCTTGATAGCTGAACGGTTGATGAAACTTTTTTTGCAGTGAAATGACTTGTTATTAAATTTTCGTTGCATACGAATTTTGTTTTACTATTTTGTTTGTTTTTAAAATTATTTTTATGCTCATTTACAGTCGAAAATTCTTAATTTTCCATAAGAAACCATGTTAAAAATACATAATAATTTTTTGGTTTTTATTAAAATTTTATGGTGAAAAAGTATATTTTGTTTTTATCATTCACAATAAAAAGTTTTAAGGCAAACAATTAGTTTTTAAAAACTTGGTTGCATTTTGAATGAGCCCATCGCACTATTGTCACCGTCATAGAATTGTGTGAAACTCGAACAAAATATTGCGCGGTATATTAGAAATATACATCAACTCGAGAATTGGCACTTATTATTCCTATTTCTTCCAATTTCGCATATATGGTGTAGTACTCCAGCATTCAATTCAGTGAGACTGGCTATTGCGGAATACGATATAAAACATGAACATTTTCAAACGGATATGTAATTATGTTTCACGCCTCGTTCGAGAGATTATACCAGGTAGTTACCTCAATCCTACGCTAGATGGCACAGACTTCAGAGACTGAAAAAGGCTTGACGCCTAGCTACGTCCGTGCCGGTGCGCTCCATGCTCATACCTCTTTTCTGTGCGCTAGAGTACAGACGTGTTCGAAACATAGTTTTTTCACTTATTATTTAGAGTGTTCTTGCGACGATCAAAGTAGGATCTGAGACAATGGGTAAACGTAAATCTGTTGACGTGGAAGAAATGCAAGCAAAAATGCAAAAAATGCAGGAGCAAATCGACGAAATTAAACGTCGAAACGAGGAAAGCGAGATCGAGAGCGGGGAAGAGAGCGAGGAGCTCGACGAGACACGACCTAAGTTAGACGACCCCGACTCGGACAAAGAGAACGGTAAGACTCTTCTCGTATATCGTACGAATCATGCACGCTACGGGTGCAAAAATAAATGCATATGGCATAACATTGCCTCTTCGGATCATACAAGTTATGCCGAACATCTCAGAGAGAGAAAAAATTTAGTAAAGAGAGCGCGGGCATACACGAGGCGCTCGTAACCTCCAAAGAGAGGAAAAATCCGTACAAGATACGGATGACGCAATAATGCCTGCACACGTACAAGATACGTTTCTGACCGTCGAGAAAAACGCCGTCACGAGGTGCAACTCTCGTTATGGCAGCGCATATAACCTCCAAGCGAGGCATGACATGTACAAGGTACATCAACTGAAAGTCAGCCCGGACAGCCAGACGAGGCCGTTTTTGCCCACTTCTTACTAACTTCTATCTAGACACACAAGTTGTGTAATAAACATAAATGACACATTAGCTGAGATACAAGCTGTGTCTAAAAAATAATGCAATGTTATATTATTTGACACACAAGTTGTGTATTAAACATAACAAAAATAAACTGGTTGCATAAAAGTGCGAGCAGGTTGTAATTTTAATGGGCATTGTCATGATACAGGTACTGCTGGCAAGGGAGACGAGAAGGGGACTAAATCTCCCACGACAAACAACAGACTCTCTGCCATGGGGGATGACCCAACTCGCTCAGACCAAATAGAAGTGCCCATAGACGAGTACATGGTCAAACTGTGGTCGAACTGGACTAGTAATGGGCTTGAGTCAAGTACTCTGGACTTTCTGATGCAACAATACAAGCTACCCGCCTTCTTGGTCACACCTGAAGTAAATCCTGAGATACAGGAAATCATGGAACCTAATGCCATCAGACGTGATTCATATTTAAAACAGGCACAAGAACTGTCGGCCAACACAATCATCACCACTGGCTCCTCATTAGTCGTATTAATGGATGATGAGGTAGCTCTGGACGAACAGACAAGGCTAAACCTAATCAACATGACATCTGAGGCAATTCAACTTCAATGTCAACTATACTTTAAACAATCTCAGTCTAGAAGAGCTTTGATCCTCACATCAATCAAAGACTCGTCTTTAAAGGCAATGCTTGAAAAGCAGAAGGCTGACAATCTCCTGTTTGGCTCGAACCTACCAGTTGCGATGAAGCAGCTCAAAAACATAAAAACAGTAGCAAAAGAACTGAATGGTAATACTCAGCAGAAAAAAAGCTCAAAGTCGAAGACTTTTTTATACAAGCGATCCCTCCACCCCTTCCGCAACAAACAGCCTTGGTCAGGCCAAAACCAACAACAGAAGCGGTGGCAAAGCAGGGGCATCGCAGTATTACAACCAGATGAGTCAAGCCAAAAAGAACAGTCACCACCAAGGAACGAACAGGAAAAATCTGAATCAGAGGAATTAGCTCTGCAGGTGGGTGGTAGATTGCATTACTTCCATAATGAGTGGAAAGAGCTCACCTCGAATACTTTCGTTCTCCAAAGCATTCGAGGCTACATAATACCTTTTACTAAGCCTGTACAACAAAATAAAAAGCCCAAAGTGCTCTTCTCAACGGACAGTGAAAGGCGGCAATGCGGAGAAGCAATACAAACACTATTGGCCAAAGGGGCAGTCAGGAAATGCAAGCCAATAACAGGACAATTCCTGTCCTCTTATTTTTTAAGACCAAAGCCAGACGGCAGTGCAAGGTTTATTTTAAACCTAAAAGAGCTGAACAAGTTTATTGACACAAACACTTTAAGACACTTTAGGAAGACATCAGAAGCTTGTAACTTGCTTACAAAGAACTGTTATATGGTCACATTGGACATCAAAGATGCATACCTGACTGTCCCCGTAAACAAAAGATATAGAAAATATCTGAGGTTTGAATTTGAAGATCAAACGTACGAGTTCGAAGTCCTTCCGTTTGGCCTCTGCACTGCGCCGTATGTATTTACCAAAATACTAAAACCAATTTTGGGGAAACTAAGGAGACTGCATTATATGTCGGTAAGCTACATAGACGATTTCCTGTTAATCGGCGAATCGGAGTCTATTTGTGCAGAAAATTTGCAAGCAACCAAAGCACTACTAGTTAAGCTAGGCTTTATCATCAATGAAAGCAAAAGCTCGGAGACACCGACACAGCGCTTGGACTACCTAGGGTTCACACTTGACACCACGAAGTACATAATTGAGCTTACAAAGAGAAGGAAAACAGAGATGAACACCAAGCTAAAAAAGTTCACAAAAAAGAGAGCATGTACAATACAAGAATTTGCTTCAGTTACTGGATCAATAGTCGCCACCTGTCAAGCCGCCAAGTACGGTTGGCTACACACGAAATTCCTCGAACGGGAAAATCATCTCGCGCTAAAGGCGAATAACCACAACTATAATGCTCGTATGACAATATCCGAAGAAAGCATCAACGAGCTGCTATGGTGGCAGGAGAAAATTGTAACTATAAATCCCTAGAAAAGATGAATTTCCATCTAACTATATTCACGGACGCTTCAAAAACCGGCTGGGGAGCGGCAAGTGACAAAAACAGGGCCTGGGGATCATGGAACGACGAAAATCAACTGGAGCACATCAATTTATTGGAGCTATTAGCAATAAAAAACGCATTATTAAATTTGGCCTCCTCTGAGGCAAATATAATATATTGCTCAGAGTAGACAACACCACCGCACTATCTTACATAAACAAGATGGGCGGCATACAGCATATTAAATTTCTTCGATTGTCACGCGAAATATGGCAGTGGGCTGAAGAGCGCAACATATTTCTATTTGCGTCCTACATAAAGTCAAGTGAAAACACAGAAGCGGATTATCTATCTCGAGTAAACAACCCCGATACGGAATGGAGCTTATCGAACAATGCGTTCAATAAAATAGTAAGGTTTTTTGGGCAGCCAGAATTCGACTTATTCGCAACAGAGCATAATGCCAAGTGCGAAAATTACGTCTCTAGATTTCCCGAAAAAAATGCCGCAGAAATTGATGCTTTTACTTTCACCTGGGAAAACATAAAATTATACGCGTTTCCTCCATTCGCCATAATACTCAAAACTTTGAGAAAAATTGAGGAAGACGGGGCCCAAGGAATACTCGTGGTGCCTGACTGGCCCAACCAACCTTGGTACCCGCTATTCTATAGAATGCTCGTTAAAAAACCTCTACTGCTACACGGTGATAATATTATTTTGTCCATACAGGAGAACGCCAATGCCAGCGACGAATTTGATTGCGGGTCTAGTCTGCGCGAGGCATATACAAGAAAGGGTGTCCCACAGGAAGCCATGGAAGTCCTTCTCTCATCAATAGCACCTTCCACGCAAAAACAATATAAATCTGCACTGAAGAAATGGTACGAGTTCAGCTTGGGACACGACGATGTAGATTTCTTCAAGCCCACACGAAATTCACTGTTAAAGTATCTGGCTGGCAAATTCAACGAGGGTGTATCGCACGGAACGTTAAACACGTACAGAAGTGCAATTCTCTCTCTCTCTCCAGACAAAATTGGAGAAGACCCGATAATTTGTAAATTCTTAAAAGGAGCATACAGGCAGAGGCCGACGGTAACAAAATATAGCTGTATTTGGGATGTATCCATTGTGCTTCGATACCTAGAATCGATAGATATTACCAAGCCAGATCTAACTATGAAGCAGATAACGGATAAGACGGTAATGTTAATAGCCTTGGCGACAGCCCACAGGGCTCAGACAATAGCCGCTATCAATATCGATAACATCAATTATCGCCATTCGGCGCAGAGATTTTGATCACGAAGTTAATTAAAACCTCAGGCCCTACCAAAGCTCAACCGTGCTTGAAACTGCCATACTTTCGAGGCAACGCGAAATTGTGCGTTGCAAGCACGCTTCAAAAATATATTGAAGTAACGAGTCCAATTAGAAATAACATAAAGGAACTTTTCATCTCGTTGAAGCAACCCGCCAAAGCGATAAGCTCGCAGACCATAAGTAAATGGTTAAAAGGTGTAATAATGGACAGCGGTATAGACACAAATATCTTCACGGGGCACTCGGTAAGACACGCTGCGACCTCACGAGCCTTCAGCAAGGGAATAGATATTGAAACAATTAGATCGACAGCAGGTTGGTCCAATGGCTCCGAGGTGTTCGCAAGATTTTAGAATCGTCCGACAATCGAGAAAGGTTATCAATTCGCCGAGGCTGTCCTTAATGGGACTGATACGTAATAACTATAGACTTTATTACGATAAAGCTGTTGTATGTAAATTTAAAAGCTATTAAGTAATATTAAAAGAAAAAGACATCCTAGACTTTACGTTCTTTTATAGATTAAAGTATTGTTTTCTATTTTATAATGTTACTAATTAATTATTCGTAGCTCGATGTAATAATTTCAACATCATGGTATGACTTAATAATTGTATGAATTAGTTAGTGTACAATACATTCTAGTAGAATTAAAAAAAAAAAAATGAAGGTAAAATTGCTTTTCAAAGCTCTAAACAACTACCTGGTATAATCTCTCGAACGAGGCGTGAAACATAATTTAAAGATCAAACGAACTTGTGAAGTTCGATCTTAATTATGTGAAAGCCTCGTTCGAGAGATTAAACCCACCCGACCCGAACAATTTTTAGAAAAATTTCCCAACCCAAAGTCATTCAGCAATTTTACAATCATACTACAAGACTCTAGCTTTTCTCTGAAGGTATGAGCATGGAGCTTGTGACGGGGCACAAGATAGCAAAACGGCGAACCGCAATTTCTCGCAGGCCTCGCGTGAGCATGTGTGTGTGTATGCGTGTTTTCGCGATCCACAGGTCCACGCGGAGAACAACAACAGCGGTGGCAGCAGCAAGCAACGACGTTCGGCACGTGCGACGGCGTATGTGTGCGACAGAGACGCAGAGCGGCGCGACGGCAGACCGGCCGGCGCGCAATAGATCGCGGCAGATTAATCCGAGCAGGCAACACGTGGAGACGCGAGATTTTTTTGCGCGGAGTAAAGAGAGTTTTGGAGGTTAACCAAGCAGCCCGAGTGAAAAGAAAGTTCGACGTTCTGTGCTCGTGGAGCACGATATATTTAAACACCGACGTGAATCTGTGGTGGTGTACGTGCTCGGGAAGCCTGTCACCTGTAAGGGGGGGAAGCCTGTCACCTGTAACGAAGGGCTCGTGTTTCTGAGTGCGGGCTCGCGACGCAGTTCGCCCGTGAGGCAAGTTCGCCCAGAAGGGCTCGTGTTTCTGAGTGCGTGCTCGCGACGCAGTTCGCCCGTGAGGCAAGTTCGCCCGGCCGGGCCTGTACAGGCCGGTGTACCAGTGCAGATTGCGACCTTGTGGCCCGTGTGCATCTGACATCGCCGCCCAGACGTGGGCATAAGACCGCATCCCGTTGCAGGCGACCTGGCCCGTCAGATTAGGGCGATTATCGATGAAATGGACCTGCGTCAGGTCGTCGCGATTTTGGACGCTCGTAAGTTAGCGAGGACCGGGACAGAGATGGCTCTGCGTAGCCGACTGTTCCGCTCTGAGATCCGAGCAATTCACCCTGAAGCACTTCCACCCTGGTTTCCGGCGGATGACGAAATCCTGGGTGTGTCTCCTCTCGACACACTCGAGTATGAATGTTTAATTCCTCATTGCCGATTGTCTCGACGAACGGGCCAGCCGACTGGCTCAGATCATGAGGACGGGGAAGAGGATGAGGGGGAGGGGGCGGCGGGTGCCACGATGGACGCGCCGGCTGTGGGATCGGCGTCGTCACCGTCGTGTGTGGTATCCACGAGCGCGACGACGATCGCGACGACGAGTTCACCAGTGACGTGTAGTAGTCGGACGATCCCGCACTTGTCCAATACGGCTCCGAGGGTGGTGACGGCGTGCAGCAGTCCAACCACCACCGTGTCGGCGCCATTTAGGATGTCACCATCGATGGCGCTGGCTCAGGCGATGGCGGATTTGAGCTTCGGTGGGCGAGACAGCATCTGGGCCCAGACGACGCCGCCAGGGGCAGCGAACTTAGGGGCAGTTGGACAGGGCTCCTCGCGTTACGATCTCCCGCGCTTGGGCGCTGGGGTGAGGACTTATCCTAGCAATGCGACACAAACGCCGTGGGGAACTCGTCCAAAGGAAATCAGTCACACCCAGAGTAACCATCAAGACCAATCGCGAGTGCAGGTCAATGACGAGGAGCATGAGCGAAGAGACAGGCGGGAGCCCAAGACCAGATAGGGCAGATGAAGATCGGGTGAATCGCCAGACGACTCGGGAACGGTCGGACGATCGACAACCGGAACCCGAAACAGAAGACGAGGGAGAGCCGAGCAGAGGACGAGTGGGGCTCCAGAGGACGGACCGATCTAGGTTGGGCCGGAGAAACCGACGAGACGACCGGGACGTTTCCCACGAACGCCAAGAACGGTCGCCTTATCGGACTCCGAGCCCACCCACTCGAATGACGGGCCTACAGGCCACGAAAGTCCTGCAGAGTTGGCACTTGTCGTTCGATGGCGAGAATAGGGAGGACGCTCGGAATTTCCTGGAGAATGTGCGGGACTGCAAAGAGCAACGACATCCCTACCGACAAGCTCCTGAACGCAATGCCCGCAATCCTCAAGGGCAAGCTCAACGATGGTTCCGCGAGAATAAGCGAGATTTAACGACTTGGATCCAATTTCGGAAGGCTTTCGAAGATCGATACATGAAAGTGCTCCGACACCACGATCCGGCGGGATATTGACCACCGCACCCAGGCGAAGGGCGAGAAGATCGCCGATTACGCAGACTGTTTCCTGCAACTTGTGAGACATCTGAAACAGCGCCCGCGGGATGAAGAACTGGTGGAAATGTTCCTACAGAATGTGCGGAATGGATATCGGCGCTTTATAGCACCCCATCGATGGACGATTGCCGAAGCCGTAGAGATGGGCCAAGAGTACGAGCGAATCCTCGAGGATGAGGAGAAGTTCGAAGAACCGTCCACCAGCTACAAGCTCAGCATCCCGGAAGCTGGTTTCACTCCAAGGAGGGTGGGTAAGATAGCAGCCATGACAGAAATCGATGACTTCAGCGAAAACGAAGAATTTGACAAAGCCGATAACAGCACGCCCAAGAACGAGCCGAAGCTCAATGGGTCTAACCATAAGAAGGGCGGCAAGAAAACATCGAAGAAAACGCCCGAACCGAACCAGCACAGTCCGAGCCCAGCAGGGTCGATGGCGAACGTCGCTCAGGGCCAATGGCAACAAGCGGTAAGGCCTGAGGACTGGAATCAGTACGAGATGTGTGCCATCCAGCCTTACGCCCAGAGATCGGGCCCAGTATATCGCTGCAGTCCAAACCCCGATGAGTTGGCCACACCACCCCGCCGATGCCACAGTGGTCACCCCAACCTTCTCACCAAGGGGGGGGGGGGGGGTCCGAACCAGTGGCCCCCAAACAGGATGTCGCCGGCAGAGACGGCCCCAGCGGCGGCCAACCAACAGGATCGACAACCCAAAGGGAAATTTGTGGGGCCTTGTTTCCACTGCCAGACATCAGACCAGGGCATCAGGCGGCGTACTGCCCCGGGGTCACGTGCAGGACCTGTGGCTAACAAGGACATAGCAAAAGGGTCTGCCAACACAATCCGCAACAACAGTCCCAGGTCAATCAGAGTGAGCCTCATAAGCAGTGCGTTGGCTGTCATGCGCAAGGAGTTCTATTGTGGACATGCCCAAAGTGTGCACCCGTGTTACAAGCGCTGGGAAACGGATTGGCGGGACCGCTGGCGGGCCAGCAACAGTCCCCGATGTAACAACAGAGGCCCGCGAAGCAATCGAAGGGGAGAGAGCGACGACGAAGATCTGTTGGAACATGTGATTTGGGTACCCGACGAGAACGATGGGGCAGCGGAAAATCTGGCGTGGGAGTCGGACTCGGCAGAGAATGAAGATCAAGTCCGAGAGACCGATCGGTCGAAGAACGGAGCGGAAGAATTCTCAATACAACAGATGAGTCAGCTCATTGAGCAAAACGTTGCGAGAATGATCGAGGAAACTGCTCGGATGGCTCTGGAGTCACGGCCGTCACAGGGGTTGGCTGAAGACGGGCAAAGACAGCTGGTGGGACTGGACGAGGGCGAAGAGCCACTCTGGCGTGAGTTGGAGCCCCGAGTACATCATTCCGCACCAGAAGCTGCTCCAGCGGGCGAAAACGACCCCAAGATCCCGGAGATCGCGGGAATGTGCCATGAAAATCGCCACTATGCCAAGTTCTCGATAGGGGGACAAGAATATATTGCATTGCTCGACCCGGGGGCGAATATAACAGGTATTCACGCCCGTGTAGCTGACAGGTTCCCTGATCGCTTGGAAAGCAAAGAGGGATGGATCGAAGGTGCTGCACGGGGCACAACTCGGACCACGGGTGAATTACGACTAACGATTACCGTGGACGATACGACTGATAGGATTAAGGCCCACGTATCTCCCACGTTCAATCACGACCTGATATTGGGCATGGACTTCATGCTAAAATTTGATATCGACCTTCGCAACGGGCGATACTTGTGGAGGGTGAAAGGAGGCCCTTGTCACTCGTCCAAGTCCAGCCGAATGCGCGGGGATATCTACGTGCGGCCCAGACGAGGTACACAAAGTGGAACAACTAGTAGACCGTTGTTTGCCAGATGATGACCCCAGCCCCGGAGTAACGAACCGCTCGGAACATCACATCCGGGTGAACACCAGCACACCCGTACGTCATCACCTCAGAAGAATGTCCCCGAAAATGGAAGAAGTCGCCCGGGCAGAAGTGACCAAGCTCGCGGCTGAGGGCTTCATCGAACAGTCCGCCAGTGATTGGTGTAGTGCACCCGTGCTTGTAAAGAAACAAGACGGGAGTTACCGGTTCTGCATCGACTATCGAGACCTTAACAAGGTTACGGTGCAGGACCAGTACCCGATTCCCAATATGGACGGGATCCTCGACAAGTTACGGAAGGCCCGGTACTTGTCAAAGGTGGACTTGAAGAATGCGTACCATCAGATTCCGATGGAGGCAAACAGCAAGAAATACACGGCTTTTGCTATCCCGGGGTCGGGACTTTGGCACTATACTAGGATGCCGTTTGGGCTGTATAACGCCCCACGAACCTTTCAGCGCCTTATCGACTCGTTATTTGGGCCTGAGTTCGAACCTAATATATTTGGCTACCTGGACGACATCATTGTGGCCACCGATACGTTTGAGGAACACCTCCAGTGGCTAGAAGTCGTCCTAAGTAAGCTTCGAGAAGCAGGGCTATCGGTGAACCGCAAAAAGTGCGAATTCTGCTGCCAGAGGCTGACGTATTTAGGTTTCGTGCTGGACGCGGAAGGCCTGAGGCCCGACCCCGAACGGGTGGCGCCGGTTTTGAATTGTAAGCCCCCCCGTAACCTCAAGGTACTCCGTAGTTTCTTGGGTTGTATCTCGTGGTATTCTCGGTTTATTCGCATGGAGTCGTCCGTGAAAGTTCCCTTATTAAAATTGACAAAGAAGAATGCGCCGTGGTTGTGGGGACCCGAACAAAGCGAAGCGTTCGAAACCTTGAAAAGGGCCCTGATTTCCTCTCCCGTTTTAGCTCGCCCAGATTTTTCTAGGCCTTTCAAGGTACAAAGCGACGCCAGTGCGTATGCCATTCGGGCCGTACTGACCCAAGTCCAAGATGATGGCGAACACCCGATAGTCTACATCAGCCGGGTGCTAAACGCGGCCGAAAGAAATTATTCAACAACCGAACGTGAGTGCTTGGCCGTGGTCTGGGCCCTTAAAAAGTTTCGCCCTTATTTGGAGGGCTATGAATTCACGGTCGTGACTGACCACGCCGCCCTAAAAAGCTTGCAAACGGCCAAAGAACCAGCGGGCAGATTAGCCCGTTGGGCATTAGAATTACAAAATTGGTCGTTTAGAATCGAACATCGTAAGGGAATTCACATGAAAATTCCCGATTTTCTTTCACGCATGCCTACTCAAGGGGAGGGGGAGATCGCCGCATTCGCGGCGATTGAAGATCCTTGGTATATCTCGTTGGTCGCAGAAGTGGAACAAGCGCCCCAGAAATTTAAGAAAAAGTGGCGAGTCGAAGATGGCCTACTTTACAAGTTCCGAGAAGACCAATTGCTAGACCCAATCGAAGATGGTATAGACGGCTGGCGATTGGCGGTACCAGCAGAACATCGCCAACGGGTGCTAGAGGACGCCCACAACGAGGTAACCGCAGGCCACCTGGGTCTAGAGAAAACGTATGATGAGTTGCCCGGGAGTACTACTGGCCAGGTGTTTGGCATGACGTGAAAGCTTTCGTGAATCATGTGAAACCTGCAAGCGGTACAAGATTCCACAAACCGGGCCACAGGGCTTGATGGGCCGTCGTATAGTTGAACGCCCATGGGCTGTAATCGCAGCTGACACGATGGAAATGCCTCGATCGAAAGGGGGTTTCAAGTATGTGTTGGTGATACAAGATTTGTTCACGCGGTATCTTGAATTGAAGCCCTTGCGCCGGGCGAACGGTAAAGCGGTAGCGGATGCTCTCTAAGAGCTAATTTTCTTTCGGTGGGAGGTCCCAGATTTTCTGCTTACCGATAACGGCCGCGAATTTATCAATAAGACCCTTAAGACCGTGTTGGACGAATACGGGGTATACCACGTGACGACACCTCCCTATCACCCGCAAGCGAACCCGGTAGAACGATCGAATAGAACGCTAAAGACACTAATCGCGATTTACTATCCTTAGATAGATAGATAGTTAGATTTACCTCTATATCGCGAGTGGGACCGTCATTTGCCCGAGCTGCGCCAAGCCATTAACACCTCCGTGCAATCCACGACCAGAGTGTCACCGGCATACCTGAACTTTGGACGTCACCCACAACAGCCTAAAAGTCTCAGGCGAGAAGTGGAAGCTCGCGGACCTAAGATCCGAAACGACCCGAGCGTCTGGGCCGACTGAGTCCGACGTCTAGATGCCTTGCGAGATTTGGTAGCCAAGCACATTGATAAGGCTTTCGCAAGACAAAAACGGGCATACGATAAGGGCCGGAAGGTAGTGACCTTCAAAGAAGGGGATCTCGTCTTGCGGAGAACGCACCCGTTATCGGACGGGCTAAAAGGCCGCTCGGCGAAACTCACTCCTAAGTTTGACGGGCCGTTTCGAGTCGCGGAAGTGCTCGGCCCGGACACGTACGCCCTCGATTTGAAAGGCGGACGAAGTGTCCCGAAAGTTTACTCCGAGCACTCCAGCTCTATGAACCCGCGAAGTCTACACCCAAGGTCGTCGCGAACCCCAAGCCTCCCAACGCTTCGGTGACGGATTAGAAGTAGTTGTTTATTTGCTCTTAATTCTGCTTGGTTTTCTTTTTCTGCTTTAGTTTGGCCTGGTAATAGAATAGTACATAGGAAATTAAGTATACTGAGTCGCGCGGTTTTCTTGTTTTTCAGAAGCAGCTTCAGAGTTACTGGGACGATGGCTGATGGTGGGCTGTCAGACAGCCAGGACAGCACCTGCCGATGCATATGCCCGACCAACCGGGCTGAACCAAAGCGAAGCAGGGGCGGAAAGCCACGTACCAACGCCACGGCGGCATCGCCGACAGCGCTGCTCGTATGGTGGAGGACCTGGCGTGGCAGGCCGAGACGGACGATTGGTGGCCACTCAACTGTTCGCGCCACAGTCGGAGACTGTTCCACCAACCAGCGATGGCACGGATGTCGGATCTTATCGCCTGTGCGACAGATCCGACCCAGAGCGAACCGGCCGTGGTGTCGATCGCCCCGCAACGTCGCCATCGGGCGAACCGACCACCATCGGGGCAAACGCCCAAGGAGATCGCCCATCGGGCTCCGACGGAACGGCTCCGGAGAAGCCACCCTCCATGCGCCAAGCGAGGGCGGGTGCTCCGAGCGAGGAGGCCGTCCGTGTACGCGCCGCGAGCAGGCCTTTGCCAAAATGCGGCTGAGAGCTCGGGAAGTTTGGAGGAAGAGTCCCGCGAGCAAAGGACGAGCTCGCGTCTCATCCGGGAACGGAAGAGGCCGTCGAGGAGGTCGAGAAGCTGCGGGCCGAGGAGGAGGCCATCCGCATTCCTGCAACGGCTGGCCAAGCAACGAGCGGAGCTCGAGGAGCATCCGGCTCAAGGCCGGTAATCGACTTCGCCATCAAGCAGGCCAACCACCTCGATGACGAAGCAACCGGCGCCCGCAAGTTCTTGGCCGAGCAGGCCCAGCTGGGCGTAAGACCCGCTAAGCCGCCCCAGGCTAAGTCGGCTCCAACAGCTACCTCGAGACCGGCCGTGACCGCCCAGACCAAGGGGGCGATCAGACGGCAGACAACCCCCGCAGCTGCATCTAGAGCCCCTCGGGCGAACCAACCACCACCCCCGCAGTGGCCAGAGAAGCGCTACAAACAATTCTCTAAGGTGCCACCCCCAGGGTACCTGGTAGCGCTTCCCGGCGAAACGCCCAGAGGGCGATACGAGCGGATAATGCGCCTTTTCGAGGAGAGAAGAACGCCACAGGAAGACCGTCGACGAATCCTGAGGGAATGCTTCCCGAACGGGAAACCAGCGGTGGAGGAAAACCAGCAAGCCCAGAAGTAGGGGCAGAGCGCCCGTTCGGGAAAGTTTTTTTTTTGTTTCAGTTTAGTCTTATTTTTTTTATTTTAGTTTATTTTGTTGTTGTTGTTGGCTATCTCTCCTGTTTCTTTTTTTTGTTTTTGTTCTTCCTAATTTAAGTAGTTTTGGATTTTGTTTGCTGGGTGAGATCAGGCATTGACGCCATAAAGTGGAGATTTTGGGGGACGAAACCGGGCCCAGACGGTACACCCCCATCCGTACCTAAATCAGGCATTGACGCCATACACGATGTGATTGGGAGAGTCTCCCACCAGGAGAGATAGCCCGGGCGCGTAGTCCAGCGAGAGTTCGCATTCATCAATAAAAAGAAATAATTTCCTAGTAAAACCCAAGTTGTTACCGTGTTCACTCCTTTCACCTTACCACCCACCTTTGACTCGGCAGCAGGTGTCCCCATAACAGAAGTAAGTATGGGCTTACGCCCCGAAACATATCAGGCGATAGTTTGTATTACATCGGTAAAAGTGACTTTCATACGATTTTCTTGAAATTTGGAGAGTAGTTAGTTTTGGTCAACATAGGAATACTCTGCAAATTTCAAAAAAATCGACCGTGTAGTTTACGAGATATTGAATTTTAAAAATTTTAAATTAACGTGGGCAAGATAGGAAAATTTCGACAATGTCGCACAGAAAGAAAAGTTTGCATACGATTTTGATAAAAATTTAACTACAGGTACATTAGATCATAAGGAATACTGGGTCGAAAGATTCGGAAAATCGACCGTGTCGTTAATGAGTAATCAGCTTCGTAAGGGTTCGCGATTGGCCGCTGCGTGCAACCGGACACGCTCGGACATGCTTGTGTGGCACACGGATACGCCGATCATGCTTGTGTGGTATAGTCACCCATGAAATTTTGAGACTGTACCTCGTGCGCGCGCAGTGTTACCCGCGCGAAGCATGTGGTATAACTTTTGGCTCCGATTGTAGCCGATGTAATACCTTAAGGGGGGGGGGGGGGGGGTAATTGTGACGGGGCACAAGATAGCAAAACGGCGAACCGTAATTTCTCGCAGGCCTCGCGTGAGCATGTGTGTGTGTATGCGTGTTTTCGCGATCCACAGGTCCACGCGGAGAACAACAACAGCGGTGGCAGCAGCAAGCAACGACGTTCGGCACGTGCGACGGCGTATGTGTGCGACGAGACGGAGAGCGGCGCGACAGCAGACCTGGCTGGCGCGCAATAGATCGCGGCAGATTAATCCGAGCAGGTAACACGTGGAGACGCGAGATTTTTTTGCGCGGAGTAAAGAGAGTTTTGGAGGTTAACCAAGCAGCGGGGGAAAAGAAATTTCGACGTTCTGTGCTCGTGGAGCGCGATATTCAAACCCGACGTGAACTGTGGTGGTGTACGTGCTCGGGAAGCCTGTCACCTGTAAGGGGGGAAGCCTGTCACCTGTAACGAAGGGCTCGTGTTTCTGAGTGCGGGCTCGCGACGCAGTTCGCCCGTGAGGCAAGTTCGCCCAGAAGGGCTCGTGTTTCTGAGTGCGTGCTCGCGACGCAGTTCGCCCGTGAGGCAAGTTCGCCCGGCCGGGCCTGTACAGGCCGGTGTACCAGTGCAAATTGCGACCTTGTGGCCCGTGTGCATCTGACATCGCCACCCAGACGTGGGCATAAGACCGCATCCCGTCGGCACGTGGATCATCGACGCCTGGACGAGGGCCGAATTACAGCCGAGAAGCGGAGCCGATCCAACGCCGAGGCACCGAAGATTTGGGGTTAGTCTTAAGTATTTACGAGATTATTGGTCGACGCGACTGCCGGGTCGCGGGCGTATATGTTCGTGTGTGTATGTGTGCTCGGGTCCGATTGACAAACATTGCAGCGGCGATAGTCGGCCACGGGGCATCGGCGTGTATGCGTGAGTGACATTCGGCATCCGGGCCAATAGCATCAGACGGCTTGCCGCAAAATAAGACGAAGCGCGTCGCCGGGAGCATTGCGTGTGGCCACGTCGCCGTATATGTGCACTCGCCACCGTGGCGTAGATCGCGCGCGCAGTCGCCATATTGCCGCGGCCGATTAGGGTCGCATCATGAGAGACGATCGACGCGAGCGCCGAGCGCGCCCCTGGTAGGCAAGTCGGAACTAAGGTTAGGTCGAACTTGTGCCTCGTCGCGTATTATTGTAAGTTATCGCCCGTTGGGCAACTTGAAGTGGTTTTCCGGCCGATTGGGCCTTACATTCAATAAAGAATACGATTAATTGACAACATAGCCTTCTTTCGCGACCGTTCCTTTTCGCGGATTCAGCGGAAGTTGCAGTGGTTCAACGGTGAGTCAGCGAGTCTACAGCAAGCTCGCACTGACGACGGGCCCAATATCCCCTCTGGGAGTACTCGACCAGGTAAGGTGGTCCTATAGAAAATTTATTGGACGGCAGGTGATTTGCTGCTTTCTCCCACCCAGGGGTCAGCCGTCCGTCGCAATTAAAGTATTGTTTTCTGTTTTATAATGTTACTAATTAATTATTCGTTGCTCGATGTAATAATTTCAACATCATGGTATGACTTAATAATTGATGATTAGTTAGTGTACAATACATTCTAATAGAATAAAAAAAAAAAAAAAAAAAAAAATGAAGGTAAAATTGCTTTTCAAAGCTCTAAACAACTACCTGGTATAATCTTTAACGAGGCGTGAAACATAATTTAAAGATCAAACGAACTTGTGAAGTTCGATCTTAACCCATTAAGTCCGGGACGGACACTTTTCGATACTTTTTGAGGCGTTATATTTTGATGAAAATGGGTCCTTAAAAAATTGCGAGTAAGCATAATCTACGCGAAATTTAATGAACTTTTTGAATCCGGTGTCAGATTTCAATATAACCAACTGGTCAAAAGTTATGGATATTTTCATCCAAAAACGTGGTTTTGAAAAAAAAATTTTTTTTCTTTTCAAATTTTTACATGGAAATCGTTGAAGTCCTGGCGTCTCGGGTGAAAATTAAGCGTCCATGGACCCTAAAGTAAAAGTTATCGGGATTTAGATTGGAGAAAATAAAGTTTAAGTAAACAAATGGCGGTTGGAACACCAAAATTTGTTTAAAAACTTCTAGAATTTTTAACTCAAATAATAAGGGCTTAAGGAAAAAATTTTACAAATGAAAAAGTTCTTAGAATTAATCACAAAGTACACTAGAATTTTCCAGATTTTTTGAATTTTTTTTGATTTTTCAAAATGTTCAATCTTCAAAAATTGAAAAAATTATTCAAAAAAATCTGAAAAATTCAAGCGTTTCTTTGATCAATTCTAAGAACTTTTTTAACAGTATACTTTTTCCCTCAAACCCTTATTTTCGAGTTAAAAATTCCGAAAATTTTTCATATATCTTTTGGTGGCGGAATTTTTAATCGAAGAATAAGGGTTTAAGGGAAAGTTTACTGATAAAAAAGTTCTTAGAATTGATCAAAGAATACGCTAGAATTTTTTCAGATTTTTTTGAAAAATTTTTTTCAATTTTGAATATTAAACATTTTGAAAAATCAAAAAAAATTCAAAAAATCTGGAAAAATTCTAGCGTTTTGTGATTAATTCTAAGAACTTTTTCATTCGTAAAATTTTTCCTTAAGCCCTTATTATTTGAGTAAAAATTCTAGAAGGTTTTAAACAAATTTTGGTGTTCCAACCGCCATTTTGTTTACTTAAACTTATTTTCTCCAATCTAAATTCCGATAACTTTACTTAGGGTCCATGGACGCATAATTTTCACCCGAGACGCCAGGACTTCAACGATTTCCATGTGAAAATTTGAAAAAGAAAAAAAATTTTTTTCAAAACCACGTTTTTTTGGATAAAAATATCCATAACTTTTGACTGGTTGATTATATCGAAAATCTGACACCGGATTCAAAAATTTCATTAAATTTTGCGTAGAAAATGCTTATTCGCAATTTTTTCAGGCCCCATTTTCAACAAAAATATAACGCCTCAAAAAAGTATCGAAAAAGTGTCCGTCCCGGACTTAATGGGTCTATGTGAAAGCCTCGTTCGAGATATAACCCACCCGAACAATTTTTAGAAAATTTCCCAACCCACAGTCATTCACCAATTTTACAATCATACTACAAGACTCTAGCTTTTCTCTGAAGGTATGAGCATGGAGCGCTCCGGCACGGACGTAGCTAGGCGTCAAGCCTTTTTCAGTCTCTGAAGTCTGTGCCATCTAGCGTAGGATTGAGGTAACTACCTGGTATAATCTCTCGAACGAGGCTTTCACATAATTAAGATCGAACTTCACAAGTTCGTTTGATCTTTAAATAAATTGTAACTTCAGCTATACTAAAAATTAGCATCTTCTGTGGCCAAAATTGAAACTTGACACATGTGACTCAAAAATCACGCAACTCCGGAACGTCTAAAAATGAATAATATAATAAAAACGTTCAAGTAACTTGTCAAATGAATTATTTCTTGAAATTTCCTAAAACATGTTTGAAAATTTTCATTTTTTAGTAATTAGACATCATTCCTTGAACATTTCGATCCAAGATAAATCAATTTTTTCTTTGATTTTTTTAGATACTCTAGAAATCAACAAATATGATGGAACTAATACTCATCAACGTAAGTCATTATAACATGATTATTTATTTTAAAAAAATGTATCATTCATACACGAAAAAAACTTATTAAGATGAATATTGCAACTTATTTAACATAGTTTTGTTTTAGTAACATGGAACAACTTCAAGTAGCTTCCTTTCAAAAATTTTTACTTGATATCTTTCAATAAGATTTTCAATTTTCTAAACTTTTCTTTTTTTTTCCTAAATGTTTTTGCTGAAGTAAATTACGCCCCTACGGAAATTTCAGCGCCACTCTAATTCTTAAAAACTCTTAAAAACTCTTTAAAAGTCTAAATAAGTCTTAAAAATTCTTATAAATGTTCGGATTTCATACCATGATTTTTAAGAGTTAATAAAACTTTATATATTTTTAATGATATAAATAAATTTTTTAAATTTATATGAACTCTGATATTTGGTTTCCGAAATATTCAGACGGGTAAGGCAATCAATTACTGAATTTTAAAAAATGTTTTCTAGTTACAATAATTTTTATAAAGAGTTATGAAGAGTTATTCAGAGTTATTGAGTGTTGATGAAAGTTTTCAATATTTTTGAAGACTTTTTTGATCGCTATCCACGCTTGCCAAAAGTCATGGTGAAAAAACTATACAAGCAACTATATGAACAATATAGAAAAAATAAAAAAAATTAAAAAAAAAATTAACATTTATGCTAAAAAATCGAGTCTCCACAAGGTTTTATAAATTTTGAAAAACTTTAACTCTAACTATTAACTCTTTAAAATCATTAATCAGGTGTACGAAATCTGAACATTTGTAAGACTTTTTAAGACTTTATTAAACTTCTCATGAGGAAAATTTCCGTCGGGGCGTTGATTGCATTCCTACAATTATTCAGAATAAACCAATAAAAATGAAAGACTCTTTTAAAAATCAAAAAACATTGATAACATACACTAATACACGCACACACTTTTTAACGAATGTATTTTCAATTGTATGAATAAATTTATTTCTACCAATTTATTTAGGATCTCCAAATGAAAAAAAAATGGAAAAAAGCAGTATCTCGAAGAAAAAAAGAAAGAAAAAATTGTTCAATGATACTAATGTACAAGCATCCCTTGATATTCGCGGGGGTTACGTTCTTGAAAAGTACCGCGAATATCAAAACCGCAAATATAAAAACCTTGCGCTTATGGAAATTGAGAGTTACGTTCATAAAAAACAAATATATTGTCAAAAATTCATCATACAGAGCAATATTAAAGAAAAATTTGTATCAAAATTAAATAGTCTTAAAAAAATCTGTTAATCGAGATTTTTTTGATCGTCGTAATGCGTCTTTGTATAAATCTTCATATACTTCCACAGCTTTTTCACAGTTGTGTTTGAAGTGCAAACTTCTGACAACTATAGGATCGAGTTGCATAGCTGTTTCTACAGCTGATTTTAATAAATTTATAATTTCTAAAATTACTGGTCCTCCAAAGGAATCTTCTAAAACGATTTCGTCGTCAAGATGCTCTTCTTCGAGTGGTGGCACTGCAATCTCTTCTGCTTCTTCAGCACTGAGATTTGTGTTGTTTTTTCTTCATTTGCTCGAATAGAGCGAATAGTTGATTCCTTTATGTCAAATTTTCTAGAAATAGCAGCAATTTTTCACCACCTCGAAGAAGATTTAGAATTTTAAGTTTATCTGCCTGAGTGTTAATTTTTTTATTTCTAGTAGATGGCGTTTGAGGCTTTTTATTTGCTGGTGCCATTTTAATCTAGATAAATTTACAACAACAAAAAATTTTCAAGGTTATCAACCAAAAGTCTAAGTGTCAGTAATGAATATTACTGGAAATGAAACCGCGAATAACAAGAATTTATCCGCGATTAACAAAAACCCGTTGCATTTCGAGCAACCGCGAATACGGTGAATCGCGAATATCAAATCCGCGAATATCAAGGGATACCTGTATCTTCATTCGTAAGTGTGGCTAATGATTCATCAATCCCGAATGATGATGCTAGAAATGCTACAGTTTTAGAAAAAGGTGAATATTTTTTAATTGTTACTCTTATCTTTTAACTATTCAAAAATTATTTGTTCAATATGACCTATTTTTACCGAAGGTCATGTCTTAAAGGGCTATGACAGTTTATCGCCCAAAAAAGAAAGGTATTTTTCGCGACTTTTTTTACAGCAAACTATAACAGATCTTTTTGGGCTTAATAAAGGCACTATTGGATCACCTCGCCCGAGGTTGTGACCGTAACCATTGATGTTCTGAAGAAGTGTACGTGACCCTGGCGCTGTAACTCAATCGGTATGCTCTGAATGTTACGACAACTGAGCTGCACTTTGTAAAAACGTAAAACGCCAGAAAACGCAAAAGAAGAAAAAATTTAACACGCAAAGTATACGAAAATGGCTCACGGAAACAGCTGTATCGCACAGAATGATCAAAATTTTGAAGTTTCGAAAAATGCAATGGAAAGGGGACAAAATCCTATTCGAAAATGAAATATATATTTAACCTTAACCTTAAGCCCTTAACCAGTCGGCACTTTATTTTTTTTTAAGTCTATTTTTGGCACTTCTTAAATGAAAAGTAATATTATGTGAAACTCTCAAGCCAAAAGAATATTTTGTGAAGTGCATTATTATTTCTTTACTTTATTTCAGACTTGAAAATCATGACCAGTTCTGATGGCGGGTACTGTCGTTTGTATAAAACATGTCATACGCAGCTCGCCAGACATTTGACGACAAAACATAAAAATCATAAAGAAATCAAGCCCATTTGTAACGTCCCAAGAAAAATCTCGTCAACGACGAAATATGATAAATAAAATTCGTTTGGAAGGCTTGAAGTTATTCAATGAGAAATATAATCAAAAGATTCCAGTTAGACATCGAACATCGAAGAAGGCTGATATTGCAAAAAGTTTGTGTAATATTTGTGGCAACTGGTACTCTTCATCTAAAATTGAAAAACATACCAAAAATGGCAAGAAGAATTGAAAATCATTCAAACAATGTAAATGGCTGATGGTTGTGATTGTTAATACATATATTCTCAAATATTAACACATTTTTGTTTTATTTTTTGAAGCTTGATCTACAGTATTTTTAATAATGTGCAAAAATAATTTACTTGTATTCTTGGTAAAACCTATAATCGTTCATGACTCGAAAAGTTTGTGTGAATACTTTTTTCGCAGAAAGAGCCGTTAAACAAATAAAAAGTTATATCTTGTTTTAACTTTCATGTTTCATCATGGAAATTTTTAGATAAACAAAAGAAAAACAGTCCCGTGCAAATGTTCGTGGAATTATACTTTCTTTTTGTAATTTACTTTGACAATTTTGATTAGTATGTAAGAATCGAATCGTTATTATTTATTATCAGTGAAAAAAGATGGTCGTTCTCTAAACTATAAATAATATAAGATTTGACGAGGCTTACTCTTTGGTGTACCCAAAATGCCCGTAAAATGTTCAGTTAAATAAAATTTAAGTTAACAAGCACTAGACAGAAAAAAAAAATTAGTAGATTTTATTTTTGAAGGCGATTCTAATCTCAGAACTCTATTCACCTGCTCCACGGTAGAGTGGTGATTTGATTTATTCTTGATTGAATTGTTCTTTTAACAATTTTGGAGAATGTGGGTAACAGACTTATAGGCCTAAAAGAGTTAACTCGTATTGGGACCTTTCTAGTCCACCTATTCCGTTTCCTCCTTCCGGGGCTTTCTTCTCCTCGAGTGACCTGGTGATTACTACCACCTTATCATAGCTATGATAGCAAGGGTATACCCTTGCTGAGATCTTCCGGATTTTGTTGGTCTTTTGACCCCAATAATCCCTTCTCGTCTTTGTAACTTACTACAGCTTCAAGAGGTTTGAATATGCCAGCGAAGTATAGAGCAAACTTGAGAGCTTTTTCACTGTCAAGTCTGGCCCAGCCTTCTTCGTCCTGTTTGAGTATAGAAGAAGAGTGTCGTTTTGAGAGGTTTAAAGCTGACTTTGCAAATTAAAATCTCGTTAGCTGCCAGTTCCGTCATAATTTCTTTATATATAATGTGAGACTCTCATGTAGTCTCCTTAATTCTGATGCTTATGACTTGCGCGAGAAGGGACAGCAAATCAAGTGCTGTCTTTATCCCGCTGTAGTTGTGGAGTTAAATTTTCGGACCCAAGGGATTGGAAATGGAGGGTCAAATATTTTTTTTTTATCCAAGTGTTTTATTTTACAAAAAAAATAATAATAATGAGTTCTTTATTATTCTGACGTCTCTTAGTGATAGCCCTGTGAAGGACCATTTATAAATTAATTTTTATATTTCAATTCTAGTGGACTTGTTTGATTTTAATTTAATTTTACTTATGGTCTTGAAAAAGGACATTTACAAATTAATTTTGTTTGTATTTCAACTCTACAGAGCTTTATTTGATTTAATTTTTTATTCGATTTTATTTATGGTCCTGAAAAGGTTGTCACCTCTTATTAGTGTGCAAACAAATTGTTCCAGTTCGCGTCAGGTAGGGCAGCCAGCCTGATTATCCTCGCTTGATAGTTGCGAAGAGGATGACTTGAATAGGATCACGCTCGGTTATTTATACCATCGACCGAGCGTTTAGCTCGTTCAGCGGAGATTGTTTAGTGGAGACCAAGTCAGCGAAGATTTTTGCGCATCCCCCCTTCTCTATGAGAGCCAATGAGCGGCTAGCTCGTTTAGCGAAGATTAGCTCACTAAATATAGCAGAGATTATATCGCTATAGTTAGCGAACATTATATTGTAAGGTTCTTTTATATTTTTCGTGACCCTGGAATGGTGAAAGGAGTAAATAAGTGAGCAGAGATATATTTTATTTGGCAGCTTGAATATTAATTTTATTGAACGGAGACACTTCACATCAGAACTCTCGCCGAAGTATATACATGCTTAGTGCTTTGCGATAATGAACAAGGGGGCGCATCGTGGGGTGGCTACCTGGAATAAACGGGATAAATTCTCGCTTTTCTCTCGGCAATCCGGGTGAATCTACTCGCGGAAAAGTGAACACACACGCGAAATCTAGTTTCCTCGAAATAATACGAATCCGCGATTCCTCGACGCACTGGCACGACACCACCCAACACACAGTGGGTCGAATGGCTCCAAGGTGGAATTTCGTCTGCCTCGTCTCGTCGAGAAATTGCACCAACTTACGCATGAGTCGAAGTAGCTCTTGAGCCCTGGTCCATGTTGCTGTGATTGCTTCTGGATTAAAACTCTCGCTCGCACGTAAGTCTGCTCTCACGTGCGAGTCGGTGGCTCTTCCTCGGCGCGTAGCATCGCGATCTGTTCGCGCACATTGTTTACCGTGTGACAACATGTGTTTCACGTCGCGATGTGCGCAATCAAAGATTCGGCGCGAAAATATTATCGTCGCAATATACTACCTAAGTTAGCGATGATTCTGTCACTAACCTTGACGAAGGTCGTCATACTAGCAGAGATTATCTCACTAAAGATAGCAAACGTTGTGATACCAAAGTTAATGAGGGTTGTGTCACTAAATTTGGCGAAGGTCGTCATACTAGCAGAGTTTATCTCACTAAAGATAGCAAACGTTGTGATACCAAAGTTAATGAGGGTTGTGTCACTAAATTTGGAGAAGGTCGTCACGCTAAGTCGTGTTGGTTCAGCCAAATTCAAGTCGGCGCAATTTTTTTTGGCAAATGGAACTTTCTGCACAATCATTTTAATGATATATTATCACATCATTTTAATTAAATCGTGTAATATATTATCTTATAACTTTAATGATATATCTAGAAATAAGTTTGGGTTTATACTGATAGGTGATGTGACTTTTGCTTCCTCATAGAGGAAGCTCTGTGATAGGCTCGAAAACGAGATTTTAAACCAGACCTCGTAGGACAATTTGGTTTACATATTTGTAAACTTGATTGAATTCTCAACAAATGTCCGTATGTATGTATTTTTTTTTTTTTTTTTTTTTTTTTTTTTAATGTATTTTTTACATTGGTGAAATTAGAAGTGAAGTGTAACATATTGATTTAGGGTACATAGTGTATGTACATACATCCACGTCGGTTTCCCTTTGTTCCATCCCCGCGGAAACCGCCGTTAGGCATTACTTCACGGGGATGGAGGGGTTGGCGTTATGCTTCATTGAGGTGGCTTGGGAGGTGGCGTCTTCTTCCAGCAGCATCGTCCGGTCGTCACCTTCTGTCTGTTTCCTCGTCTCTCAGTCTTGTTACGACTGAGTAGGCGAAGGAAGCAACAGCGAGCCAGTTCGGCTCGTTCGCGAGCATGAGCCTGGTGGTGTTTTCCGGCGTCATGACCTCGTGGAGCAGGGAGTGTAGTCTCGCTCTCTCCTCGCTGAACCTCGGGCAGTGGTAGAACACGTGCTCCGCGTTCTCGATGGATGAGGGGCAGACCGGGCATTGTGCGCTTTGATTGTGGTCGTAGCGTCGGCTATGGTGTTTAAAGAAGCCATGCCCGGTCAAGAGCTGCGTGAGGTGGTAGTTCAGCTCTCCGTGCCTCCTCTCGATCCACACTCTGATACTTGGGATCAGTCGGTGCGTCCATCGGGCCTTCGTCGACCGGTCCCATGCTTCCTGCCACTTGCTTAGCGTTGCCAAGCGTTCTTCGTCCTCTGCGTCCTCTCGGCGGCGGCCGTAGAGCCGCGCTCGCTCGTCCGCAAGAAGGGCCAGTGGAGGTATGCCGGCAAGGACATATGTGGCCTCGTAAGAGACATGCGGCCGGCCTCCGATCACACGCAGGCAGGCTCGTCGGTGGGCTGACTCCGCCTGTCGAATGTAGGCTCGCTTTTGTGCTGCTGTGCTCCAGACGGGGGCTCCGTACAGGAGTATGGAGTCGACGACGTAGCATACAGCTTGCGTCGGCTGCTTCTGGGCCCGCCAGAGTTGGGCATGATCTTCGTAAGGGCACCAATCACACCGGCTGCCTTCGCGCTGACTGTTCGGAGGTGGTGGTCGAACTTCAGCTTGGCGTCGATGTGCAGGCCCAGGTAGCGGATGGAGGGGACGAGCGTATGCTGTGGTCGCCTACCGTGATGGTATGGTTTCCACTTTTTCCTGCTGTGATGAGCAGTGCCTCCGTCTTTGATCAGCTGTTTGCAAGCTGAGAGCTGGAGCGCGCCTCGCACCTGTAGTATGCAGCGTTCAGATCTGTTCGATCTGCCATAGCTGCTTGGCGACAGCCACCACGCGATGTCGTCCGCGAAGCCACGATACGACATCGCCATCGAAGTTGAGGCGCAGGATCGCGTCATACATAACGTTCCACAGGATCGGGCCCAGTACCGACCCTGTGGACTCCTGCTGTGACTTCGTAGGTCTCCGGGCCTTCGTCCGTGGTGAAGTCGAGCACTCTTGCCGAGAAGTAGCTGGCGATTATTCTCAGCAAGTAATCGGGTACGAGCAAACGGCGTAAGCGGCGAGGATGTTGTCCCACCGTGCCGAGTTGAACGCATTCCTCACGTCGAGTGTCACCACGGCGCAGTATTTTTTGGTGCCGCGGTACCATCTCTTGCCGGCGATGGCCTCACGGGCGGTGGAAATGACGTCTTCGATGGCATCTATCGTTGATCGCCCTTTCCGGAAGCCATACTGTCGCTCCGAGAGGCCTCCGGGTCTCTCTGTGAAAGCTCCAGCGGTCGCATATGATTCTCTCGAGAATCTTGCCCGCCGTGTCTAACATACACAGCGGACGATACGAGGACGGCTCGTCGGGAGGTTTGCCTGGCTTTGGGAGCAGGACGAGTCTCTGGCGCTTCCAGCCAGTTGGAAAAACGCCGGTCTCCCGACATGTCGTATACACCCGCAAGAAGATGTTGGGTATGGCCATCCGGGCCGGGCGCAGAGCGCTCCTTGATCCTCGTCTGGGCTCCTCTGAGTTCCCCAAGGTGACGGCCGGTATAAGCTCCTCCGCTCGACGCGCAGCTGCAGGGCGGCCCGCTCGGCACCCGCGGGAACAAGCCGCCACCGCGCCGCGCACCAGGAGAGGGGAGCTGGGCTGCCTGGTCTGCGGGCATCGCAGGCGCGACATGGCAATCTTGTATGGTTTGCCCAAACGTCGCTGTTGACCTCGTCGCAAAGCTGCCTCCAGCACCGACGCTTGCTGTCTTGATCGCCACGCGCAGAAGATGCCTGGCGGAGGCGTAGTTCGCGCTGAGGGTTTCTTCGTCATGCCGGCCTCGCGATCTCTGGGAGAGTCTGCGAGCCCGCAGGCAGGAGCGCCGGAGATCAGCGATCTCGGCCGTCCACCAGTACACCGGCTCACGACGGCGGCGAGGATTTGCCTTAGACATCGAGGCATCACATGCGCTGGTGATGACGGACATGAGGCTCGACGCCATATCCTCTGCGGTCCCGGGAGCGACCGACGCGCCGGACACGGCGGCAGAGAAACGGTCCGCATCGAGTGTACGGCGTTCCATCTGCAGCTCCGGCGCGTCGAGGGCCTGGTGGAAGTCTCGGTGTCCTCGATCTCGAAGACGATGGCCTGGTGGTCGCTGTGCGTGTACCACTCGCTCACCGTCCATGATTTTACGCGGGGCGCAAGAGTCTCGCTAACGAACGTCAGGTCGACGATCGAGCTGCCCTGCCTGCCGTTGAAAGTTGGCGCATCACCGGTGTTAAGCAGCACCGCATCGAGGAGAGCGAGCGAGTCGAGCAGGATGGACGCCCGTGGTCTAGTCTCCCTACATCCCCACGCCGTTGACCATGCGTTGAAGTCCCCTGCAATAACAAGGGGCCTTCTGTCACGGGCCTTGTTTTTTGTAATGAAAGGCCAAAAACAATAAAACCTTTTTTTTATCTAAATTTGCTGTGATGGAAAGAATTAAATGAAAGATCTTACAATAATTTATTTTCAGTAAATATATGATTTATTTAAGTATGAAAGGTAATGAGTATACAATGTATAAAGTGGTCAAAAAATAGTATAAACTGTCTAATTATTTGTCAGTACGCTCATTACACTCGCGATCCTCAATCTAATTTCAATAATTGATTTTTCGGCCTCGCCGAGTGTATATGCAGCCGCACGTTGCTTTTCGCACGTCGGTCTGCTGCAAAATAGCCGACCAGCACAGAAAACACTGATCACCCAAGCGACCGCGAGCTAGGAGTTGCCCTCCTTCGACGGTCAGCTCTCGAAATCGTCAGCGCGCTAGAAGACGAATCATCCTCAGCCGACAACTTCTCGACCTTCGCAGCGCGCTAGAAGACAAGTCTTCTTCAGCCGCAAACTTGAGTTCGCAGTGGGTACTGCTACTAGCTTTCTCTAAGTGAATGAATGCTACGCCGGTAGCCCGGCTTACTTATGCCGCGAACTCGACTTTTCTTGGCGCGCGAGCGACGATCGGCGTCGCCGCCGCCTAGCGGTGACGAACCGAAACAGGCCTCCTCGGTGATGTTGGCAAGGAGGGCGGAAAATTCCATTCAGAGAGTCTTGGTAGCGTAGACACTGAAAAAGAAAATTCCGCCGATTCGGGCCCACGCGAAGTAAGGATGTACTCGCGCTGGACGCTCCTGCACCGGAATTCCTCCATGCACCCAGATAGCTGCTTGGCCGTCGGCATCGGCGAGCCATGTATTGGGTGGAGCAAGGTTCTTGTATTGCTCACACAAGATGGCCACATCGATGCGCAGCTTGCTGATGGTATCGCAAAGCAGGTCCTGGGCAGCCTCGCAGTGATTGAGGTTGAGCTGGAGGATTCTCATCATCGGCGGTCCTGGGTGATCTTCCGGACCAGGGGGCAGCTCGAGCTTGTGGACGCGTGACGATGGTCGTCAGCTCTCGTTCCTGGCAGAGAACGCATGATGGTTGGCCTCTGCAGTCCTTTGCCTGATGGCCCTTTTGGCCGCATCGATGGCAGAGCCCCGTGCGGTCGGGACCCCTGCAGCGAGCGGCCATGTGGCCAGGGCTCCAGCAGCGGTAGCAGCGCGCAGCCTCCTGCGAGCACGGATGCGGCAATTCACCCAGCCAATCCGCACGTGGCCGAGCTTCAGCGCTGGCGGCAGCCAGGTCATCCGGGAGCGCGACCACAGCCACCTGTGTTCCTGCATATGCCTTCCGCAGAGACTTCACAGGGTCGCGCTTAGAAACCGGAACGCCCAGGAGAGCGTCCAGTGCCGCGGTAACCTCCTCCTTGGTGGCACACTCGTCCAAGTCAGCAGGGCACTGGCTGTAGCCGCAGTGCCGAGCACCCTGCCTAGCTCTTCGCCTAGGTCGGAGGCGTTCTCTACGCCTTTCTTTCAGCTGCAGCACTAGGGCTCCAGTGGCGCTGCGTCTGATGATGTTATTTACGCTGCTGCCGACTTTCTGCTGCAACGTCGGGTCCGACTTGAGGATCGCAGGATGTCTGCATACTTCAACGCATCCTTCGCCTTGATGACGATTGCGTCTGATCGGTGATGAGCTCTACGCTGCACTGGCCGTGGCTTCGGCTGTTGCCGGGCGCGGACCGCTCCAGGTGTCGCCGCCGTCTGCTTACGCTGGCGATGGCGTCGGCGGTCGACGAGTACAAACCCGTCTTGGTCTCCGACCTCGTTGTTGTTCTCGTCATGCTGCTTGGGTGCGGCTGTCACGGCGTGGCGCTTGGGTGCCGTATGTATGTATGTGTGTTTTTTTTTTTTTTTTTTTTTTTGGACGTGGGCAGAGTGAACTCTGCAGCCAGTGGCCCTTCGAAATGAGTACCCCACCGGGAACCGTCGTTAAACATTACTTCGATGGGACTCTATAGAGCTTCTCTGCTACATCTGTGTCTTTTCCGTACATCCCCCGTCCACCTTACGGTTATTAGGGGTTCGGGAACCATAGCATCGTCTTCTTCTTACAGCATCGTCCGGGTCGCTTTTACGCCTCTTGTGCCTCTTGTGCTCTTGCTTCAGTCTGGAGACGACTGATTGCGCGAAAGACGCTACCGCCATCCAATTTCCTGCGTCTCGAGCATGAGCCTGACGATGTTTTCAGGCTCGATTTCTTCTTAGAGAACTTGTTGGAGTCTCTCCCTCTCTTCGGGAATCGCGGGCAGCGAAAGAAACATGCTCCGCGTCTTCTACTGTGACTGGACAGGCCGGGCAGAGAGCGCTAAGGGTGTTGTCATAGCGCTGGCTATGGCTTATGTATGTATGTGTGTGTGTGTGTGTGTGTGTTTTTTTTTTTTTTTTTTTTTTTTGGGAAGGAGGGAAATCCATTTACGGATTCAACGTGCGACTCTTGTGTCGCACGGATATGTCGGACTCGAGTAGTGTACTGTTGTTTTGTACAAAAAGTTGTGTGGGCGTGTAATGTGCCTCTCTACTAATACCGACTAAAACCCATCCTTATCTCCTGCCCCTTTTCTTCCCCGCGGGACCACCTTTAGGCATTACTTCGCGGGGGAGGCTCGAGCTGTGTGCTCACTTCTGAGGGGTTATCTACGTATCTTCATCGTCTTTTTCTCACCGCATCGTCCGGTCATCTTCTTCTTGCCCTCTCTTCGCTCCTCAGTCTTGTCATGACCGAGTGAGCGAAGGTGGACACTGCCAGCCAGTTGGATTCAGCCTCAAGCATGAATCCCACCAGCATCTCAGGCTCCAAGGGACCCCCGAAGAGGCGGTGGAGCACCTCTCTTTCCTCCGTAAATCGAGGGCAGCGGAAAGCGACGTGTTCGACGTCCTCCACCGCCGCCGGACATACCGGGCACAGGTCGCTTGTGTCGTTATTGCTCCGACACAGGTATGACCTGAAGCAGCCGTGACCGGTCAGGAGTTGCGTGAGGTGGTAACTCACCTCTCCGTGCCTCCTCTCAATCCACGGAGTGATGTTCGGGATGAGTCGGTGTGTCCACCGACCCTTCCTCGAGCGGGTCCATTGGGCCTGCCATTCCTCGATTGTCTTGGCCCGTCCTCACTACCGACGCTTTCGAGGCGACGTGAGTACAGCCTCGAGCGTTCGTCGATGAGTAGTGTGAGCGGTGGTATGCTCGCGAGAACGTATGTAGCTTCATGTGAGATGCTGCAAAAACCGCAGATCACTCGCAGGCAGGCACGACGATGAATCGAGACCGCCCGGCGGGCGTAGCTCTGCTTCTTCGCGGCCTCACTCCATGCCGGGGCACCGTATAGGAGGATCGAGTCAACCACGTTGGCGTAGAGCCTGCGTCGACTGCTCCTCGGGCCTCCAATGTTGGGCATAAGACCCAGCAGGGCGCCTGCAACCCGGTTTGCCTTGTCGCTGACGATGCGAAGATGCTCCTCGAATCGTAGCCTGGCGTCAATGTGCACGCCTAGGTACCGGATGCAGGGAGCCGACGTGATGTAGTGGTCGCCGGCTCTGACGGTGATGGTCTCCGTCTCTTTCCTACTGGTGACCAGAGAACCTCGGTTTTCTGGTCAGCGGTCTGTAGCCCCAGTTCAGTTAGGGCTGCTCGCACTAGACGTATAGTCTCGTTTGTGTAAAACTCGACGAGGTCTAAGTGCTTGGCCACCACCGTGATTGCAATGTCGTCCGCAAATCCGACGATTTTTGCGGACCTCGGTAGCTCGAGCCTCAGGATCCTATCGTACATGACGTTCCAAAGAATGGGGCCAAGTACGGATCCCTGTGGCACGCCAGCCGTAACTTCGTAAGTCTCTGCCCCATCATCCGTGGTGAACTCCAGCACTCTGCCGCGGAAGTAGTTCGAAACCATCCGCTGCAGATAAGCCGGGACCTCCATTTGGCTCAGGGCGGTGAGAATTTTGTCCCACCGCGCTGAGTTGAAGGCGTTCCTCACGTCCAAGGTGATGATGGCGCAGTACTTCTTGGTACCCCGATGCCATCGTTTGCCACTGATGGCTGATCGTGCAGTGCTGAGAACGGTCTGTATGGCATCAACAGTTGATCGCCTCTTACGGAAGCCGAACTGCGAGTCTGCTAGGCCAGCAGGCCCTTCAGTGTGGGCCTCCAGGCGACCAACCATGATCCTTTCGAGGATTTTACCCGCTGTGTCTAACATACATAGCGGGCGGTACGACGATGGTTCGGCGGCAGGCTTGCCTGGTTTTAGCATCAGAACGAGCCTTTGCCGTTTCCACCGCGCGGGGAAGCACCCCTCCCTGAGACACGCCGTAAAGACGCGGCGAAAGCTATCGAAACAAGCCTCGACCGCCGCCTTGAGGGCAGTGTTAGGAATTCCATCTGGACCAGGGGCTGCCCCGATCCTCACACGCCGATACGCCCATCGGAGCTCCTCCACGCCGACCTCGGGAATCAGGTGCTCCTCCAGTACCGGTGGGGCACCGATTAGCCGAGGAATGACCGACGGGAACAGCGTAGACACCGCTCGCCGCACCAGGTCAGGCGCGGTGGGGGGCGACGTCCTGGGTGCCTTGAGGCGGGACATGACCGTTCTGTATGGTTTACCCCATACATCGCGGTCTGCCTCGTCGCAGAGCTGCCTCCAGCAGAGGCGCTTGCTCACCTTTATCGCATCGCGTAGCCGCCTCCGGGCGTCGGCGAACTCCTCGCGACGTATGACTTCGTCAGGACGACCGCGTGCTCTCTGGGCGTACCTTCGCGCGCGGATGCAGTCCCGTCTACACTCCGCGATGTCGCCGTTCCACCAGTAGACAGGCTCGCGGCGCCGGCGATAACGCGCTCCGGACATGGAGGCGTCGCATGCGCGCACGATTGTGGACATGAGTTCGTCCACCATGCCCTCTGCGGAACCCGACCGGATCTCCATCCCAGACACGATCTCAGCAAAGCTGTCACCGTCGAAAGTTCGTGCGCTCCACCTACGGTTGCCCGCCGGAGCACAGCCAACACCTTGGTTTTCCTCAAGGAGAATCTCGTACACAATAGCTTTGTGATCGCTGCTCGTGTAGATATCACTTACCCGCCAGGATCCGACTCGATTGTAGAGCGAGACACCGGCGAAGGTAAGGTCAATTACAGATTCTCCCTTTCTCACCAACAAACGTCGGTTCGGAACCGGTGTTCAGCAGGCGGACATCCAAGGTGGCGAGGGCATTTAGCAGCGCCCTGCCCCTCGGCTTCGTCCCCCTACTGCCCCACTCCGTTGCCCAAGCATTGAAGTCGCCAGCCACGAGGATTGGCGTTTTTCCTCTGGCCTCGTCAACAATGTTGTTCAGCAGGCCGATGAATTCCTCGTGGGAGAGTCTAGGGGGCGCATAGATGCTGAAGATATAAATTCCCGCGATCTGCGCCCAGGTGTAGAAGTGACTCTGCCCAGAGGAGCACCGTTGCACAGGCACCCCCTTGCGCACCCAGATTGCCGCTTGGTTGTCGGCGTCCGAGATCCAGGTGTTCGGTGATGTGAGAGGCCTGTGCTGGTCGGAAAGGATTGCCACATCAACCTCCATCTCCCCCACTGTCTGCAAGACCAGGTCTTGGGCGGTCTTGCAGTGATTCAGGTTGAGTTGGAGGACGCGTATCCTTTTCTCCGTCATTTTGTACCTCGCACGAACTCCTTAGCGAGCGGGCAGCCCCTGCTCAACGAAGCATGGGTCCTCGCATCGTCACCGTGACAGAAGAGGCAGAAGGGCTCATTTTGGCATGTCTTGGCCATGTGCCCATCCTTGCCACACCGACGGCAACATTTGCTGCGATTTGGACCTGGGCATCGGGCTGCCAGGTGCCCCGGCGCCCAGCACCGGTAGCATCGAAGGACCTCGGTCCTTTCGCGAATGCGACAGTTGACCCACCCAATCAGGACCCGACCCAGCTTAATAGCTTTCGCAGCCAGCTGGGCCGGCAGGGTGACAACGGCGGTCTGGGTCCCAGCGAAAGCCTTTCGCAGAGACCTGACCGCGTCGGGACCCAACTTAGCGGCATCTAGATGGGTCCGCAGGGCCTCGCAGACCTCTTCCTTCGTTGTGACCTCGTCAAGATCTTTAATCTCAATCGCTGTCACTGGGGAACGATGGTCGCTGACCCTAGCTCACCGATGGCATCGTTCAACCTCTGGCCAAGCTCGCCGGGGTCGACGCACGCCTTGGTGAGCTGCAGTAGCATGTCTCCGTTAGTGCAGCGTCGGACCTTGTTGACGCTGCCAACTGAATCCTGCAGCGACGGCTCCGATCGTAGAAGCTTCAGGATTTCCGAGTATGACTTCGGGTCCTTCGCCTTTACGACCACTACGTCATGGCGAGGGCGCCTATGCGCTTTCACTTTGGGCTTCGGGTCGGGAGCCTTAGCCTTTGGGGTGGCCTTCTCTTGCCCTTCTTCTTCTTCTTCCTCTGGACCTGCTGCCAGTCGTCATCGACTGGATAAGAGGCCTTTGCGGCATCTTTCTGTCCACTCGTCATTGTCCTCGGGGCGGGTGTTGGTGGGTTGTCGCCTTTACCACCTGAGGCCTGGGGCACCCGAGACTTTCCCTTCGCGTGAAGAACAGGAGATGTTTGCACCTCCTTTTCCAGCGTGTTCTGTCGGGGAAGATGCTCCAGCGCGTCCAGCGCCGTTAGGCAACTCAGATGAATTTTTGACGCCTTCGCCAGCATTTCCTTCAGTTGCTTGTGGATGTTGTTCTTGGGCTCTGCGAACTCGATCATTTCCTTGATCTTGTCGCCGAGCCGCTCCAGGTGCTCCATTAGGCTTAACGTCCTTTCGGACCTTTCGGACTCCACTTCGGATTGGACATCCGACACCGAAGTAGATGGGGCTCCAGAACCCGTGTGTCTGTGTCTGAGCATCAATGACCTCCATATGGCTTCGTGCTCTTTCAAGCGCTCTATCGTCAGCTCGACCTGCGAGCTCAACTTTGGTTTACTTTTAAGGTATTGGTCCATGCTTCGATTTGTTGTGTTCACCCAGGTATGTGCCCCCGTGGTAGCGGCCATAACCAGTCATGTTCTGAAGGAGTGTACGCGACTCTGCTTTGAATATCTCAATCGGTACCCTCTGAATATTACGACAGGTGATCAAAAACACGACTTTCCAGAAAACGCAAAAAAAGAAAAAATTTAACACGTAAAGCATAGAAAAAAGGCTCACAGAAGTAGCTGTATCTAAGTAAAAAATCAACATTTTGGAGTTCTGAATAATGCAATGGAAAGGGGAGGAAAAATCTTACTCAAAATATCAATAAAAAAATTTTTGAGTTTAAGGTGTATATAAGCCCTTAATTTGAGAGACTTAAATTTGACGCTATTTTTTACAGATTTTAGGACGTATGAAAAAGGTTGGTGGATGGTCCCAAAAAATCTGAAAAAATTCAGTCAGATTCTTTCAAAATTAAAACATTTTTTTGTATTTTGCATTTTGTCGTTTAAGTGCTCCTATCTCGAAAAAGAAAATTGCAAAGACTTTTAAATAAAATCGAAAACGCTTTGAAAATGGGCCTCAAGGATTATGGGATAAAACTAAGTATAAGGAGCTTCATTATTATGTACCAGGAGACCCCAAAAAATTTTTGGAAAAGATTCTTCACTCAGAGCTAAAGTGGTCTCCTTGTAAGTGAGCCACTGCTGCAGCGTATCTAATTGAAGTTGGATTTTTTCGGAAGCTGCATGTAGATTAACATTTGATGCAAGAATGGCTGTGTTATCAGCATAATAATGCACCTCCTTGAGACAAACCTGCATTTAAACGGGAAAACAGCTGAATCATTGAGCTTTTCTTCGAATGATTACTGGACTTTATAGGTTATTCGATTGACTTGCTCTATTGTTGTATCCTGGCTTCTGAATCTGAATTGTCGACAAGGAAAAAGCTTTTTACTAACAATAATTACTACCTCCATTCTGGTTCCTCTTAATGCCTCTAAATAATTTAATTCTTTGGAAAGTTGTATTTTGTTCTGTGGCGTGTGTTTCCGCTTCCCCAGGATGCTTGGGCACCCTCGAACACGTATAGACGACTATGATATTTCATTACGACGTACTTACATTACCCCTGTTTAAAAAAAAATGTTTTTTATGTGTTAAGGACTATTTTTCAGCGTGTTCTAAAGCGGAAAATTTCAAATTATAAGAGAGATTAAAGTTGCCGCAAATTTTTTTTCGATTTTTATCGGTGTAAATGGGAAGTTTCGGAAAGCTTTTTCGAACCATCGGACCTCACAACCATTGACCTCTCCATCTATAAGCTGAGGTAATTTCCATCGAAAACTTAAATCATATATTGCTCTTAGCGCATTCAGTGGCTTTCCTAGTCATTTAAAAAAAAGATGATTTTAAAAACAACATTTAGCTGGAGATGCTTAAACGGTTCATGAATCTTTTTAAAAATAAGGGTGGGCAGGAAATATCGTAAGAAAATATCTTCCCAAACATCCCAGAGAAAAACACTCACCATATAACAAAATACAACTTTTTAAAGAATTTAATTATTTGCATTCAATTAAATTACAGATTTAATTCAGAATTGATCTTCAATTCTTAATTAACTTAAAGTTCAACTAAAAATTAAATTTTAAATATTGATTAAACCAAGTTTAATTAAATATTAAAAATAATACTTAGTTAAAATTAAGTTTGATTATTAAATTATTTTTAACTGTTGATTAAAATGTACCATTCTTTAATTTTTTAATCAACTTTTTGCTATTCTGATGTTTGAATAGATGTCGAAGAATCGTATAAAAGTCAGTTCAATTTACGAGTAACATTGCCAATCATCAAATGTACTCCAGCATGATAGCATTGACCTTTGAAGTATAGTTATTTCATACAATATATACTTCTCTTCATGAGTCGTACTAACAAGGAGACCAGCCCAACTCCGGGTCATGGATTTGCTCCAAAATTTTTTTGGAATCTCCTGGTACCCAATACTAAAGCTCCCCGTGCTTAGTTTGATCTCATGGGCCTTAGGGTCCATTTTTTTAGTCCATCTGCTTGAATTTTTTCAGAATTTTTGGGACCATCTATCATTCTTTTTAAGAAGTCCTAAAATCTATAAAAAAAAGCGTCAAATTTGGGCCTCTTGAATTAAGTGATAGAAGGTCCCAAAAATTCTGAAAAAATTCAAGCAGATTCTTTGAAAAATTTTAAAACTTTTGATCGTTGCATTTTTTAGTTTAAGTATTTCTATATCGATATAGAAAATAACAAAGATTTTTTTATAATGTGGAAAATCCTCTAAAAAATGGGCCCTAAGGCCCATGAGATCAAACTAAGCACGGGGAGCTTTAGTATTGGGTACCAGGAGATCCCAAAAAAATTTTGGAGCAAATCCATGACCCGGAGTTGGGGTGGTCTCCTTGTAAGTCATACGAATAATATAATAATAAGTCAAGGTTGCTCGGAATGACTAAAAACAATTTATTGGTATGATTTGAGTGCTTCACTCATTACCTGTAACATTAAGGGTCTGCATGGTCATGTAAGCCTATGAGCATCCGATAATTGATTGAAAAACTCGTTTAGTATGATTACCGTAATGCGGTAAAGATATTTCGAAAGCAGAAGTTTCAATGGTATGTCGTGGAAAAGTTGGTAAAAGCATGTGTCAATACAGAGCTTTTTCTGTAGGCTCACAGACTGACTTATGAAGAGAATGAAAGGCCTTGCTCATGAAATAACTTTATCACTAAGAACAAGTATCTTATGATGATACAGTCAGTAAAATTACATAGTCGTGAAAAAATCAATATTTTGTTCAAGTTACATTAAGGTTCTTAATGGTTATGAAAGCATTAGAGCTCTTAACTGCTGATTAATTACACGTTTTTATAAAAAATCGTTAGCTCAAACGGCTAATATATAAGATGATGAGCACAAATTTCATTCGTATGTCGTGGAAAAGTTGATTAAATCATGGTCAATAAATAATGATGGATGTCTATTCGTCTCGTGAATAATAAATGTGACGATTGGTCGCGCTGTCCAAAATCTTTCATTTTCTAGGCTTAGCATCGTATGATCAAATATTAGCGTTAAAGTCGTGGAAAAGTCAAAATATATTTCCTGTAACATTAAGGGTCTGAATGGTCAAGTAAGCCTATGAGCATTCATAGTGTGTGAAATCGTCCTTGAAAAGAAGGAAGTACTTGGCTCCTCCCAGCGACCGTATGTCCATTTCACCTAGATCTACGTGGATCAAGTCAAGCATGCAACAATGCAGTTTTCGCATTCACTGGATGAGAGCCCGATGCTGCCCGATCCACATAAGAGATGTCATGACTTTTCAATATATCTTTCACGTGTTTCACATTTTGATGTGCAAACTTTTCGTGCCACTGTTTGATTGACATGTTAATCAGACCTTTTCCATCCATTTTTTGGTGAAGATCCATTTCAAACAATGTTCTTTTTCTCAAGGCTCTGACTATGACATTACCTGCACGATTTTTAAAAGTAGACACATCAGCATTTGCATTCTGGATATATCCTTTGTCGAGCATGCTAGTTACAGAGAAGAGATTGAATGGTATTTCTGGCGAGTAAACCACATTTTTCTAAACAATTTCGTTCCACTCTTGACCAATGTAAGCTTCTACATTTATGTCTCCAAATCCAATGCCTTTGATCTTATTGTCATCATCCACGGTTATCAGGCATGGCTTATTCAGCTTTTGATAATTATGAAACCATTCTCTGTGGGAGCTCATGTGTTCTGATGCTCCACAGTCTTAAAACCAACTGTTTTTGAGATCATCTGTTATGTGATTCTTCAGACTTTGAGCGGATAGACTTATTGAGATACAAGCATGTCTAAAATCTCTATCATGACTCTTGACGTCAGACCTGTTATCTTGACTGGCTTCCTTCTCTGGACAGTCTTTGGCAAAATGCCCTTTCCTTTTGCATACTTTACAGCCATATGTATTTTTACAGTATTTGTTGAAAAATCTATGTATATGTGCGTGCGGAGTATGATGATCTACATCAATGTATACCTATGTATATTGTACATCTCCTTATCACCGCACAGGAGTGGGGCTGCGTAGCCCACCGGCGACTGCTCGCGAGTGAACCACGAGATTTTTGCTTAGACAATGCGCAGAGCGCACATCACTTCTCACTTGTTCACCTATATTTACTTTAATTAACATCAATATATTATTATTTTCATTCATATATATTATAAACAAAGTGTTCATTTATTTCTTAATCCTACTCGTTGCTCCACTAAACATCCCAACGTGAAAATCAGAGTGATTTTACAAAATATTGGTGCATCGGCCGGGAAATGGTGCAGCGTAATAGTGCGAATTTTTTTGTGAAAAATTAACCAATCAGTGAATGAAAATTTGTATCGCGATTTGTTGATTGAAAGTGCGACAATTAAAAGGACATAATTGTGTAGTGCCTTTAGCTGTGTCTAACTACGTCAATTATCAGAGACTTTCAAAATCAAGTTAAAAGTGAAAAGATACACGTGGCAAAGCCATATTTGGCCATTTTTCGTTCGGCGCGTACTCCGCCATAGTGGACCATTTGCGTCTGCGCATCAAGTTTGAGCAATTTCCATTGTCTTCACACCTGTGTAGTGTGTTCGTGCTGTGAATATAAACACGTGCGCGATCGGTCGTCCGACCAAAGTGACCTCAGTTCATGACTGGGCACGCTTATCTCTCTGTATAAGTCGTGCATTCCTGAACTCTGTGCTACGCACATAGTATATTACGTTGCTGCTACTTTGCGCAAGTAAAATACCTCTCGTGTTTAAACTGGCCACAAAATTTCTTTACCATGCCAGTCACGGTAGATGAATTACTGGCTGAGCAACAAGACTTAGCAACGAATCTCCAAAAGGCATTGGTCAATTTATCGAAGACCCCACAAGAACGTCGAACCGAAAGGCATTTCGAAGGTCGAAAAAAGCTTATACAGCAATATTGGGATGCTTTCTTCGAAAATCACCGTCTATTGTCACGAGTAAAGAACATTTCTACTACTGCATACGCAACGGAGAATGTTCAAAGTCAAGTCGAAGATACCTATTTGGATGCTATGGCCTACGTTGATAATGCCATTCAACAGCTCAAAGGAGAACAAGATCCTACTGCCGCTCAATCACCTGCGAACCCAACTGCTACAGTTCAAGCGGTGTCTCAACAAATTCAACTGCCTAAGATCAACTTGCCTAACTTCGATGGTGATCCGTTCAAGTGGACCAGCTTCAAGGATCAATTCTGCGCCCTCGTTCATCAAGTCGAAAGTCTTAGTAACGTTCGCAAATTTTTATACTTAAAATCATGTCTTTCCGGTGAAGCCGCGGATGTTATAGCAAATTATGCACCCACTAATGACGGTTATATAAATGCATTCACTGACTTGAAATCTCGGTACGATAATGCGCGTATACTATCAAATGTATGTATGAGAAATCTTTTCGATTTAGAATCGGTCAAAACATCGAATGCCGCGGATTTAAAAACATTGACTAATTCTTTCAAACAAATACTCCGAGCGTTTGAAGGTCTCAATAAGCCAATAGCTTCGTGGGACGAGTGGTTTGTCTTCCTCTTGTCAGAGAAATTAGATAAAACAACGCGAATGCACTGGGAAACGTCATTAGGCAACAGCAAAACTGTGCCGACGTTTAAACAATTAATTGATTTCTTAGAGAATCGCATGCATGCTCTTGAAGCAGTAAATCATTCGAATAAGACAAAATCAAACTCTGGCACGAGTGGAGGCACCACAAAATCATCGGCTGTAAAATTAAACTCATGCGTCACTAACGTAAGCAAATCAAATAATACCTGCGGATATTGTTCTGAGAATCATACTATAAATAAATGTAGCAGCTTTAAAGCTCAGAGTCCGGTCAAGCGTAAGGATCACGTTGTACAAGCAAGATTGTGCTTTCTGTGTTTAAAGCCCAATCATAATTCTCAGTCGTGTACTTCGTCGTACAAATGCAATGATTGTAAAGGAAGACATCACATTTTAATGCATGATGCCTTATCAAAAGGTGTCAAGGGCATGAAAACACAGACAGCTCAACCTGATAATGAACTACAGTCATTTGCTACTACTGTTAATTGTAATCAGGAAATTCAAAGTTTTTCTTCATCTGGCCCGTCAATTTTTAAACATATTGTACTCGTAGCTACTGCTTTGGTGAGACTTGTGACTCGATCAGGTAAAATCATGACTGCTCGCGCTTTGCTGGATCCTGCGTCCAACTCATCATTTGTTTCTGAGCAAGTGGCTCAAACCTTAGAATTAAATCGAATTCGAGTAACGGGAAATTTATTTGGCATAAATGAATGCAAAGCTGGCAGTGTCAAGGAAGAAGTTCATCTATCGGTATCCCCTATTGACAATACCGAGCCGTCATTGCCATTCGCTGCCTTGATTCTCAAGACAATCACTCGCGACACTCCAAGTCGTCTCGTACAAAAAAGAAATTGGCCTCATATCGGCAATCTCAAATTAGCGGATGCCACATACCATATTCCAGGAAAAATTGATGTTGTCCTTGGCTCCGATATTACTGGTTTTCTTTACTTAAATGATTCTCGCTCTGAATCGCTCGAGGAACCAGTGGCAAGATTAACAATATTTGGTTGGGTGTTGACTGGTAAAACCGGCCCGCCGACTACTCAAGTATCAAATGAAATCACCTCTCTTAATTCCATTCAAGGATTCTCTTCTTGCGTAGAATTTGATCCAGAGCTTTTCTGGGAATCATCATTTTCTACTGATGTATGCGTAGGAAGTAGATCAATCAGTTGTTTAGCAAGCGAGCTCTCATCAGCACCGCAATTGAATTCAAATTGCACAGATTTATCTGATCGGTGTGTAAACTGTGATTTACAAAAGTTTTGGGAAGTCGAAGATCTTCACGACTCTCCTATTCCGTCTGAAGATGAAATTAAATGCGAAAGGCTATTTGTTGACTCTGTCCAACGAACCAAAGAAGGTAGATACATGGTATCACTTTTATTCAAATTAGACCCGAAAAAGTACTTGAAATCAAATTACAAAATCGCATCACAACTTCTGTCTAATTTAGAGAGACAGCTTGACAAGAACAATTTATTATCTAAAAATATACGGATTTCATGCTCGAGTATCAAGCTTTGACTCATATGGAAAAATCGAATCATTCGAAAGTCGACGGTTACTTTATACCACATCACGGAGTTTTTAAAAAATCAGACCCTACAGGTAAAATTCGAGTCGTGTTTAACGGCTCATCAAAAACATCATCCGGTGTCACCCTCAATGATTGTTTACATGCAGGTACAAAGCTCCAAAAAGACATATGGGTTGTTCTCTCTCGCTGGCGCTTCCATAAAATAGCATTCACTGCTGACGTTGTCAAAATGTACCGACAAATTTTGATTTTACCTGAGGATCGTGTGTGGCAACGCATCCTTTGGCGTGATGACCGCAAACAGACTCCCACATGTTTCGACTTAAACACAGTTACGTATGGTTTGACCTCATCTCCATTTATCGCCCTGCGCGTTCTCGAACAACTAGCATCTGACGAGGAGAATAAATTTCCTATGGGAGCAGATATGCTGCGACATAATTCGTACGTCGATGATTTTTACGTGGGAGCTGACAACGTACAAAATGCATCTGCTGCTCAGCGAGAGCTCATTAATATTCTCATGGCTGGCGGCTTCTCACTCAGCAAATGGGCGTCGAACGAACCCAGTTTGCGCATCGGTGATAATTGCGACTCAAAGGCTATACCGCAAGCCGAAGGAGTATCTGCTCTCGGACTAAATTGGAACTCTCAGTCCGACTCATTTTCTCTAAAAGTTTCATTATCGACAAAATCGACTGATTCTCCCACTAAAAGATCGATTTTGTCCGATCTCGCTCGTTTGTTTGACCCTCAAGGCTGGTTCTGTCCGGTTTTGATCTTTGCGAAAATCGTTATCCAAGACACGTGGCTATTGAACGTTGATTGGGATCAACGACTTCCAAGCTCGCTGTCGAATAAATGGATTGAATTTCATCAATCTCTCGTTGAGTTGGAATCGATTCAGGTTCCAAGATGGCTGGGCGTGTGCCCAAACAATCGTCATACAATCGAGCTGCATGGATTTTCTGACGCCTCTGAGCGTGCCTATGCAGCTTGTGTATATATACGTGTGTTACTACCAGTGGTAATTACCAATCTAATCTTCTTGTAGCTAAGACCCGCGTGGCACCAGTAAAAACTTTGAGCATTCCCAAACTTGAACTTTGTGCAGCAACTCTCTTAGTTGAATTATTGTCTCGAATCAAATCAGGACTTCAGCTTGATGAAGTGCCTACTTATGGATGGACAGATTCTAAAGTCGTACTTGCGTGGATTTCCAATCACGCGTCAAAATGGACTCCGTTTGTCGCAAACCGAGTCTCAAAAATACAAGCAATTTTATCTGCCAAAATTGGTATCATGTCCCCTCAGGACAAAATCCAGCTGATATTGCAACTCGTGGTATAACTCCGTCACAGTTGCGTAAACACAATCTATGGTGGCATGGGCCTCAATGGCTCACAGACGAAAAAATCAATATACCCTCTCGAATAGAAATACCATCATAATCCCAGAAAAAAGAGCCAATGTTACCGCTTTGACAACTCAAATATATGAGCAACCAGAAATCCTGTCAAGATATTCCACATTTAATCGCCTGAAGAGAGTGGTAGCCTACATATATCGATTTTATCATAACACAAGTGGCAAAAGCTCTCGACGCCTTGGTGCACTTACCACTCATGAACTTAATGACGCAACAAATGTTGTGATTCGAATCTCACAATCGATCTCATTTCAGCAAGAAATTGCTGATTTGACCAAAGGCAAATCTTTGAAATCGAATTCACAACTGCTTCCATTGAAACCATTTCTAGACGAATCAGGACTATTGCGACTAGGAGGACGCATCGATAATGCCCCTCTTCTTGCCTACACAGAAAAGCACCAAATTTTACTACACAAAGACTGCCCTCTGTCAAGTCTCTTAGTGAAATTTGCCCATTATCAAACTCTTCACGGTGGGCCTACACAAACTCGTGGTTTTTTGACCACTCGATATTGGATCATTAACTCCAGATCTCTCATTAACAGAATCATTAAAAATTGTGTTCGGTGCGCACGTTATGCCGCCCGATCGGCGCAGCCTCAGATGGGAGATCTGCCTGAGTGTCGAGTCACTGGCATTCGAGCTTTTTTAACAACTGGAGTCGATTATGCAGGTCCGATTCGAGTTCGGGCATCGCGAGGAAAAAACGTGCAATCGCACAAAGGCTACATTTGTATTTTCGTGTGCACTGCAAGTCGAGCACTTCACCTCGAAGTAGCATCTGACTTAACGTCAGCAGCCTTTATTGCTGCATTTAAACGTTTTACAGCTCGTCGAGGACGTTGCCAGAATCTGTTTAGCGACAATGGAACAAATTTCCATGGCGCTGACAGAGAGCTTCGACAGCTGTTCACTGAAGCTTCGAGCTTTTATCACACTGCTGCTCACCTCTTGGCCAACGATGGCGTCGAATGGACATTCATCCCTCCATCCGCGCCTCATTTTGGAGGCCTTTGGGAGGCGGCAGTACGCTCAGTAAAGAAACATTTGCGTCGCGTTATAAGCGACACGTCACTTACTTTTGAGGAATTCAGTACTCTGTTATGCACAATTGAAGCTTGCTTAAATTCAAGGCCATTGACTCACTTCAGCTACAATGCTATGGATTCTCTTCCTCTTACGCCTGGTCATTATCTTATCGGCGAACCAATGATCTCAATTCCAGAGCCAAATCTCGCGAAGGAAAATATTCCTCCTCTCGCTCGCTGGACACTGCTCTCAAAATTGAGAGACTGTTTTTGGCACCGTTGGCGGAAAGAGTATCTCAATACACTTCAAAAGAGAACTAAATGGCATCTTCCAGAAGCCAACTTAGAAATTGATTCAATCGTCCTTATCATAGACGATAATGCCCCACCATCAAAATGGCCTCTTGGTAGAATAATTGAGGTAACAAAGGGCAGGGACGGCATCGTGCGAGTGGCCAAGCTTAGAACTGCGACATCGACACTTACACGCCCAGCAGTAAAATTGTGCCCACTACCAATAAAAAGGTCAAAAGTCTCGCCAGATCAGTAGTTTTCAGTACGTAAAACAATAAAAAAAAAAAAAAAAAAAAAATCTCAGTTATTTGATTAAGTCAATAGCATTATATCAGGTTAATTTTCACTTGATTTCAATTCCTTTTTCTTCATTGGTGATAATATTAAGTTGCTAAATGATGTACTTAGTAATTTTACTTAACAAAAAATAATATATACACACTGTATAAAACCAAAAAAAAAAAAAAATTTTTTTCTTTCTGCGATTGTCGCGTCAACATAATAATAATGTAATTTAAGCTACATCAAAATCGACTCATTTTATGCCTGTCTCCGACGGGGCTGGCGGTATGTTGAAAAATCTATGTATATGTGCGTGCGGAGTATGATGATCTACATCAATGTATACCTATGTATATTGTACATCTCCTTATCACCGCACAGGAGTGGGGCTGCGTAGCCCACCGGCGACTGCTCGCGAGTGAACTCGCAGATTTTGCTTAGACAATGCGCAGAGCGCACATCACTTCTCACTTGTTCACCTATATTTACTTTAATTAACATCAATATATTATTATTTTATTCATATATTATAAACAAAGTGTTCATTTATTTCTTAATCCTACTCGTTGCTCCACTAAACATCCCAACGTGAAAATCAGAGTGATTTTACAAAACAGTATTCAATATACTTTGAGCAGGGTTAGCCTTGGCAATCTGCCTTTTTATGTCCCTTTTTTGCCACACTTAAAGCACTCAAAAGATTTGTTTGTATTGGATGTCTTAGATCTACTCGCTTGCTTAGAAATTAGTGCATTTTGTGAGTTACTGTCTGGATTTTCATCGTCATCTTTAAGCCTGTCATCCTCTAGTCGCAGTCGATCAAACATGGTCGTCAAGCATCAATCAACTCCACTCACATTATCCCAGGATGTACAAAAGTGATACAGTTTCGCCAGTAAAGTGCTTGAAATTCGTTGCATAATCCAGGACTCTTTTACCTCTTCACCAGCAGCTGTCAAATTATCTGCGTACTCCTGAATCTGCATACAGTTTTCTATGACAGTCTTCTTTTCATCATCCTTGTGTCCAAAAAACAACCTTTGCAAACCTTCAATTGAAACAGCAGACTTTTTGCCGTAGAAGTTCAAGTTTGTCAAGCATCTGACGAGCACTTGTGCATTTTGCTATTTTTCTTGATATTGCACTACTACAATTTAGTCCTATTAATGTCTGTGATTCAAGATCTTTTGTTTTCCATGCTATGACTGCTGCATTATCATTATCGCTTGCCGGCATAACCTCAACTCCAGTTGCCACATCAAAAATCCGTTTATTTTTCAGTGTGAGATTTAGTTTGAAAATCCACGACTCGTAGTTTACGCTGCCTGTAGATGATTCTGTAAGCATTTCTAGTTGAGACCTGATCCGTCCGTTTTGATTTAATTTTTTGAACGATTTTACACACAAAGAATCACCACCTTGTAAACTGACTGAACTTATACTGTCTCTTTTTCTTTTTCTTCCAACTTCCAAGAATTTCACCACACTCACACTGTTCTGAGAATTTCACGTTCTCCTGACTGTTTGCTGCCTGGGCCCATAACCTGTTAGAATTTGCTTAGGCGAGCACACACCTTTTGAGTAAATGATACTGTAGAAATAAGTGAATCTATATAAATATTTAAATATTTGTTTATTGATAAAAAAGTAAACTTGACTGAACAAATATTTTTATATTAAAATTTGGTGATATCTTATATTATTTCTGTGCGATACGAATACGTGGCCGCGTGGCAACTTGCACATCCAGACTGACTCTGAAAGTGACATGAGAGGGGGCCACTGGCAACACACATCAATAAGTTGAGTTGCCACTTTATCGACACAGATAAAACATTTATTTTAGGCACACATTATAAAATAATTATAATAATCTAACAACTTTTAACCGTGAATATGATGATAATTTTCAAAAAAATATTGTTTTCAATTACTCAAGCTGATAATGATGGAGGTAAATTTAAATAAACTTGATGATCCTTGACAAGATTTTTAAACATCCTATCTAGCCTGTTAAATGCATTTTTCAATATATTTTTTTATTTTCAATTTTGTGATAATAACTACTTTTAATCAATAAGTTTGAATGCTTACGTTGATGATTGTAGCAAATTAGCATAAATAGGATTTTTTTCATGTGAGTTTGAGACTTTGTAACACCCTGACTTCTGAACGAGTGATCATAGTTGTTTATCAAGGTTACGATTTTTGCTTATTTACCTTTGTCATATTGAATTATCAAATTAAAAAAAGATGTACTTACATGGGCAGTATATGTGGTATATTATGGAAAAATTTTCCTGATTTTCATTTTCTCGTGAATAAAGTTGAGTAGAATGTAATAGTTGTGGCGATTTTTCATCGTTATGAACTTTTTGTTTCTTCATTTTCGTTACACTTAATAAGCACAGACACTTTTATTTGCACTAGATAAATTAAAACAAAAGAAATGTCTTAGAACGTATGTAGCAGTTCAAACTGTTTCGTCCACGGTTCAAGTAAGAGTTTGAGTTTGAGTTTGTTTATTTGATTGGACCGTGGGGTGAAACCCCATGTGGCCTAGGTGGTCAATAGTACATAAATGCATACATAGTGGGAGTAGTATGTAAAAAAGATAAGAAATATTTACAGGTGCCGAAGATCGAAAAAACAATATTACTTATAAATAGGGTAAAACAGAAAAACATGAGATAGCAGATGCAATCTGCGAACGTGCAAGAGAACCAGCTCGTTGATGAGTGGGGGTGGAATTAGCTCGATATTTTCATAGTGGCAATGAGTGATCCAGTCTATCTAGGCAAGGCAGAATAAGTGGTTGTGAAGGGATGCACGATAATCAATGGATCCGTTGGTGAGGTCGATTTGAAATGAAAGTGAGTTCATGATGCGTGAGGCGGTGATGAAAAATGAATTGTGAAGTGATGAGGTGCGTGGGGTTTTGTAGTGCAGTAACGGGGCTTGGCGTCGCAACGAGTGGCGAATACGCCGATTGGATGAGAGTGTTAAGAGATTTCGGAGAGGGCCGGGTTCGCCCCTGCGTAGTATATTGAGCGCCTGCAGAACAAGCAAGTACTGGCGACGTCGCTTGACCAACAGCCAGCCGAGAGCAAGGCGATACGGGGTCACGTGTTCGCGAGCAGGTATAGTCCCAAAAACGAAGAGGACAGACGCATTCTGGAGACGCTAAAGTCTAAGGTCGGACGTAGCAGATACGTCATTGTAGACGGCTGCCGCATAATTCAAGTGCGGCAGGACCAGCGCGACTGCAAGTTTAGCTCTGAAGTCGCGATTCAGTGCGTGTCTGTAAAAACGCAGCGAGTATAGTGAAAAATGGCATTTGGACCTGAGAGTATTAATGTGCTTTAGCCACGACAGTGTCGGACTTATGGTGATGCCGAGACATTTAATACTCGTCGAGAAGGGGATGTTTGTGCCGTTCCCTGAGATTACAGGCAGTGCGGCTGAGTCAATGCTGGAAACATAGGCGAGACTGCCGAGAATCATGGCCGTGGTCTTAGCTGGGTTGAGATTGAGCTTATTTTCTAAAGCCCAGGATGAGACTGCATTGGCGTCAGAGTTGATATTGGCAATAAGCTCTCGAATTTTTGACGGAAGTGATGCTGGAAAATGGCAGTGTCGTCGGCGTAGATGATGTGTTTAGAGTGCACCAAAGCTTCACGTAGGTCATTTATGAAAATGGCAAAAAGAAGGGGCCCAAGAACTGAACCCTGCGGGACACCTGAAGAGATAAGCAGTGGTTCCGAGAGAGTGCTGTCATCGCTCCTGACCGCAATCATGCGATCGCTGAGGTAGCTGGCAAACCACTACACAGCAGCTGCATCACAACCAATGCGACGTAGTTAAGAGATCAGTATGCCATGGTCGATGGTGTCAAAAGCTTTGAAGAAGTCGAATGACACCAAGATAGTGATATTTCTCTTGTCGACGGCCACCCGGACCGCTTCGGTGAGATCAACCAGTGCCGTCTACGTAGAGTAACCAGGTCGAATTCCGTGTTGCTGGGGGTTAAGAAGATTATACTGATATTTTTTATGATTATGATTATATTTTTTCAAATTTCGTGGAAAAGTTTATAAGAAATTTAGATACATCGTAGGTGTACAAAAAACATATTGAGAGGGACTTTAGGAGAGCCCTTACCAATTGCCCGAAGTAAAAAGTTGAAGAAATTTAAGGTGGATCGGCATTAATTAAAACATAAAGATTATAGTTAATAAGTTTGACTGTCGTGAAAAAGTGCTCCGTTGATGTGCACGGAAAAATCATCATGTTTGAAAATATCTCATATTATTTTTTCTAATATTGATTCTAGTGAATCCTTAAATTAAAGTTTTAGGTGTACAAGTATTTAATTTTTGTTAGCCACACAACCTGTTTTCGGAGTCGTGGAAATGATCTTTTTGGTAACGATAGTATGTCAGCTTCTCAATGGGGTCGTGAAAATGTTCTTCTCGGTTACGACTATATGTCAGTTATTCGATGTGGTCGTGGAAAAGTCGCAAACATTTGAATAATGTTATTGAGCTAATAATGATTAAGGAAATAATACGTTGTTGTATCAATGTCAGGACGTTCTTTCTCCGGTTTGAAAAAAGTTTTCGTTTCTAAAAGAATTTATAAGTACTGACCTATAACTCCTTTTAGTACACAGATATTAAATATTTTTTCAAATGTCGTGGAAAAGTTTATAGGAAGTTAAGATATATCGTAGGTGTACAAAAAACATATTCAGAGAGACTTTAGGAGAGCCCATAGCAATGTCCTGAAGTAGACAGTTGAAACAAATTTAAGGTCTATCGGCATGAATTAAATCATAAAGATTATATTTGATAAGTTTGACTGTCGTGAAAAAGTGCTCCGTTAATATGCACGGAAAAATCATCATGTTTTAAAATATCTTATATCATTTTTTCTAATATGGATGCTATTGAATCCTCAAATTGAAGTTTTAGGTGTGCAAGGACTTAATTTTAGTTAGCCACATAAACTCTTTTCGCAGTCGTGGAAATGTTCTTGTCGGTTACGACTATATGTCAGTTATTCGATGTGGTCGTGGAAAAGTCGCAAACATTTGAATAATGTTATTGAGCTAATAATGATTAAGGAAATAATACGTAGTTGTATCAATGTCAGGACGTTCTTTCTCCGGTTTGAAAATAGTTCTCGTTTCTAATAGAATTTATAAGTATTGACTCAAAACTCCTTTTAGTACATGATTATCATATATTTTTTCAAATAACGTGGAAGAATCTGTGGGAAATTTAGATACATCGCAGGTGTATGAACTACATATTGAGAGGGACCTTAGGAGAGCGCCTACCAATGTCTCGAAGTAGACAGTTGAAAAAAATTTAAGGCCTATCGGCATTAATTAAAACATAAAGATTATAGTTGATAAGTTTGACTGTCGTGAAAAAGTGCTCCGTTAATGTGCACGGAAGTACCTAACTAGACTTTGAGCTGAACACACAGCACCGATTGTTTGTTACGCGAGCCCGAAAATTCGTACTTAAAACAAGTGAATAAAATTTTCTTACCAAGGGCAGCAAAGGCTGCCGCCCAGGTGTTTCCCAGGACTGGACCAAAGTCTCCTCTAAGAGGAAAAACATTAGCCCTGAGAAGAGTGAAAATTAAGTCAAAAGACGTCAGAAAACAAATAATGCCCAATTTCATACTTACCAAGCTAAAGCTGATAAAGGTTATAAAGCCGTTTTGCGTAGTATGCACCCGTCGGTTAATATCTCTGATCTTAAAAAAGAAATTGAATCTTACGGACACATCGTGATTAATATCTCAAACATAAAAAAAATCCGTTTCTAAAACGCCCTTTCCTCTATTTTTCGTCGAAATTAAATCGAACACAAATAACAAGGAAATTTTTCAAATCACCAAACTTCTAAACACCATCGTGAGTTTTGAGCCCCGCGTAAAAAAAGAGACATCCCGCAATGTATGAATTGTCAGAAATATTGGCATACTAAAAATTACTGCCACAGAAATCCCGTATGCGTTAAATGTGCCAGCTCTCATGTAACTGCTGAATGTCCCCATAAAGGTAAAATTAAAGAAGTTATCTGTGCTAACTGCAAAGGCAACCACCCTGCTAGCTATAAAGGATGCATGGTTCGCAAACAATTACAACAAAAATTATTTCCGGCCCTACGTGAAAGAAATCGCGGTGAACAAATTATTAAACCGTTACACATTCAAAATCGTAACCTAGTCAACAACAACATCTCATATGCTCAAGCCACAACGGGGCCAGTGGAGCAAAGTAGTGTACATAAACAAACTCTTCCGGAAATCACCGTAGAAGTAGAAAACACTAATTCACCAAATAACAATGATAATAATAATAGTTCCATAATCAAGCTCGAAAACATGATGAATCAACTCATGTCTACAATGAATACTATGCTTAATCTACTAACACAGCTCATCGCGAAATTATGAATGGCTACGGTAACTAACACTAAAATCGTTATAGCATGCTGGAACGCAAACGGTCTGGAGCGTCGCTCCCTTGAATTAAAAACTTTCCTAAGCAAAAATAACATCGACATCATGCTTGTCTCAGAATCTCACTTCACTAATAAAACCTATCTCAAAATCCCAAATTACAAAATTTACGATACTAAACACCCAAGTGGCAGAGCTCACGGTGGTACAGCCTTACTAATAAAATCTTCCATTAAGCATCACGAACTCGATAAAAATTCTGATGACAACCTTCAAGCGACCTCTATTTCGGTGGAAGACGCTAGTGGCCCCATAACATTTTCAGCTGTTTATTGTCCTCCTGGGCACCCCATCGATCACAATCAATTTACTAACTTTTTCAATAAACTGGGACCTCGGTTCATAGCAGGCGGTGACTATAACGCCAAACATCATTGGTGGGGATCGAGATCCTTCACCCCCTCTCCTCGGTAGACAACTGTAGGACTCCATGCAAACAACAACCTTCAGCCAATCTCAACAGGTGAACCAACTTACTGGCCTTCTGATCTTAAAAAACGCCCCGACTTAATCGACTTCTTCGTAACGAAAGGCATTCCATCCCTTTTTCTATCTGTTTGTTCGAACCTTGAGCTTTCCTCTGACCACTCCCAATAATTTTAACTTTCCACTCTAAATTAAAACTAGACGACCAACCTACTTTTCTAGGCAGTAAACATACCAACTGGCCAGCATTTCGCGAGTACATAAGTCAAAATCTTTCGTGTAACATCCCTCTAAAAACTTACGATGACATAGAAACTTCTCTGAAAATCTAAATATTTTAATACATAGTGCGATCTCTATCTCTACCCCAGAAAACGTCTCTCCGATAACTCAAATTACTCAACAAATTTCCCCTAACATTTTAAATAAAATTCGAGAAAAACGTAAATTAAAAAGAATCTGGCAAATCACGCGTAACAGAGAAAATAAAACCCGTCTAAACAAAGCTATTAAAGAACTTAAAAATATCCTTCGCGACGATAAAAATTTAAAAATAAAAAACTACCTACAAAACCTTTCACCAACGGAAGCAACGGACTACTCGCTATGGAAAGCGACAAAATTTCTAAAAAGACCTCAACGTTCCATCCCACCCATCAAGACGGGAACTAGCTGGGCAAGAAGCGATAGAGAAAAAGCTGAAGAATTTGCAAGCCCTAAGGGGAGTATTCGAAAGGCCACCCAAGGCAAATAACTGAAATTGAAGAAGAAATACTGTTACAAGACGATACGGACACTGCCTATGAAGGACAACTGAAGAGTGCTACATTACACGAAATCAAAACCCAAATAAAAGAGCTAAAAAACAGAAAAACGCCAGGATACGACGGTATAAACAGCAAAATCCTTAAGGAGCTTCCTCTAAAGGCGGTGCGTTTTATCACCATTCTGATAAATGCCTGTCTAAGATTGAGGTTCTTTCCCAGCCAGTGGAAAGTCGCCCAAATCATAATGATTGAAAAGCCTGGAAAACCATCAGAGCTCGTAACATCTTATAGGCCTATTAGTCTCCTGCTATATGTGCTAAATCTTTGAAAAAATTATACTTTGCCGACTAAAGCCTTTGCTGGCGGAGGGTCAGATGATCCCGGAGCACCAATTTGGTTTCCGCGAGTGCCACTCTACAATCGAACAAGTGAACAGAATTGTTGTTGAAATTCGTAGCGCTTTTGAAAAAAAACAATACTGCTCAGCCGTCTTCCTCGACGTGGCTCAAACCTTTGACAAGGTTTGGCATACCGGTCTACTTCATAAAATTAGACAAAAGCTCCCGCTCAGTTTTAACACACTGCTCAAATCGTACCTTGCAAACCGCACATTCCAAGTAAAAGTTAATAAAGAAGTTACTAAACTTTACGACATCCACGCAGGTGTGCCCCAAGGTAGCGTACTCGGTCCGACCCTATACTTAATATACACAGCAGATATTCCACTGTCTGAAAATGTCACTACAGCGACCTACGCAGATGATACCTCTCTTATAAGTTCACACGCGGACCAAATCATCGCTTCTAATAATCTACAGGGACACTTAACATCGGTTCAAAACTGGTTCAAGAACTGAAGGATCGAGATTAACGAAAACAAATCAGCCCATATCACCTTCACACTCCGCACAGATTCTTGTCCAGCAGTACTATTGAATAATAGCCCTGTACCCCAACACAACGAAATTAAGTACCTTGGCATGCTCCTCGATCGCCGTCTCACGTGGAAACCCCACGTCTGGAGTAAAAGAAAACAACTAGGCCTAAAGCTAAGAAAACTCTACTGACTGATTGGTAGAAGCTCTACACAAGCCTACTGAAACCAATTTGGACATATGGAATCCAACTATGGGAAGCAGCGTCTAGGTGAAATATCAACATCATTGAAAGATTCCAATCGAAATGTATCCGAAACATAATAAATGCCCCCTGGTACATCACTAATGAAGCCATCAGAAAAGACCTGGATATATTTACAACTGTCGAGGAAATTAAGAGACTATCAAAAAGATACAAGGACCGACTTACCCTCCACCCTAACCCACTGGCGGTACAGCTTGGGGAAGTTTCATTTAGTGATTCAAGACTAAAAAAACATAACTACCTCTAAAATCACCTGTATTTAAAACTATGTGTAGTTATACCTAGATATCTTGTACACGAGTGACTGTCATCGGATAATTACTACCACGCGCTAACTTTAAATTTGTATAAATTTTACCAAATGTCTTACATTCAGACAGATTGAAAAAAAATAAAGGAGTTAAGGAGGGAAAGGTACCTTAAACCTACATTTAAAAAAAATTCATTAAAAATTGAGAAAAATAATTTTTTTGGACTCTACAGAGAAAACTCTGTTTTTTCACTCTTTTTCCAAAGTTTTTCACTCTGGAATATGAAAATTGAGGTCCCAGATCCCATAGAACCCTCCTCGATGAAGCAAGCCCACAGTCATGAGAGATACACCTGTGCCGTAGGATCCAGCTAGAACCGATCATTCGATCATGGTCATTGGGGTGTCATTTTGTTCAGTAGATGTTTGGTTACAAATGCAAGCACTTTCAGATATTTTGATTAATTATACACAATTTGACAGCCATATATACATTTTATTCATTATATAAGTAATAAATGACAGATTATGCTAGCATATGGTCTGAAAAAAGTGCAAATTTAGTCCAATACCTTTGAAAGTGCTTGCGTTTGTAGCCATTCTCATGTAGAACAATCCCTGAAAATTTCAGCTCATTTGCTCAAATGGTTCACATGGAAAGTTACGGCAACAGAGCAATTTCGAGATGAAACGTAACTGCCCAAGAGTTGAAAAAAATAAAAATACACCAATATATGTCATAATGATACTCTCATGTCACTGAGGCTGCTTTAGACTTTTTGGACAATAAAAAAAATAATTCAACTTGAATTTTCAACACATTGGACCCACAAGGACAATGTTCAATTATCCCAAACAGCTAAACAAAGCCAAATGCGACAATTTCATTACTAAATTTTATAATTTGTACTAAAATGTTAGTATACGTTAATATGGATTTTATATGGAAATTAGTCACTAGTTGATTAGTCCAAATCAACTTTTTACACAAATGCACATTCTTACATTAGAACTTGAACCCAGTCCTCTAACTATTCACTAACATTCATAAAACATTAATCACTGGATATATAATTGGAAATAAAATCACTCAAAATTGATCAATTATCACTAATCTTGTTTATCACATGCAACATACAATTATACATGACACAGTCATATACAAATACATAAAGTACAGGACATACATATGCACTGATGTAATATGTCAATTTACTTATGTACACTGTACTTCTTGAATTAGAACTGCTAAAAATGTCACATTTTCATAAAAGCTATTAAAACTTCTTCATAGCTTCATTATAAAACACTATGTTGCGTCGCAAAGATATAATTGCACTCTACATTACTTTTTTCACTTTCAAAAAAAATGTAATTATTAGCCATTGGAAAATCAAGAAGCAGTCAGCAGACTGTTATTGACATATGATCTAGGCTCGCGCACGAAACTGAGAGAGACAGAAGATATACCGAAAGCCACGTGCTGCGAGTGGTGACGTTACTGTACACCTATCCATGTAAACAAACAAATTTCTGCTGGATGTACTCTAACCAAAGAATAAAACGATTATCAATAGATGGCGCTACCGACTTATGAACGTCTCGAGATTCATGAAAGAACGGCAACGATATCTTTGGGTCGTTTCATTCATTTTTGTTAAAATAATTATAAAAGTATCGGTACTAAAGAGGCTGTACTTCTCGGTAAAGTTAAAATTTAAAAATTCTGATCACGGCACTGGAAAGCTGAGGAAAATCCTATCAAAAAGGTCAATAAAAAAAAATGTTTGTTGTTGAGATTTTAGGTACCTTTCCCCCCTTAAGAAATAAAAAAAAAAAGTGTGCTCGGAAAAATCATCATGTTTGAAAATATCTCATATTATTTTTTCTAATATTGATTCTAGTGAATCCTTAAACTAAAGTTTCAGGTGTTCAAGTATTTAATTTTTGTTAGCCACATAAACTCTTTTCGGAGTCGGGGAAATGTTCTTTTTGGTAACAATAATATGTCAGTTTCTCAATGTGGTCGTGGAAAAGTCGCAAAAATTTGAATAATATTATTCGTCTAATTATGGCTTAAAAAATCAAAACGAAGTTGTATCAATAGCAGAACGTTCTTTCTCTCACTTGGAAAAAGTTCTCGTTTCTAAAAGGATTTATGGGTATTGACTCCTTACTCCTTTTAGTACATGATTATCAAATATTATTTCAAATGTCGTGGAAAAGTTTATAGGAAATTTAGATACATCATAGGTGTATGAAAAACATATTCAGAGGGACTTTAGGAGAGCCCATAGCAATGTCCTGAAGTAGACAGTTGAAACAAATTTAAGGTCTATCGGCATGAATTAAATCATAAAGATTATAGTTGATAAATTTGACTGTCGTGAAAAAGTGCTCCGTTAATATGCACGGAAAAATCATCATGTTTTAAAATATCTCATATCATTTTTTTTAATATTGATGCTATTGAATCCTCAAATTGAAGTTTTAGGTGTGCAAGGACTTAATTTTAGTTAACCACACAAACTCTTTTCGGAGTCGTGGAAATGTTCTTCTCGGTTACGACAATATATCAGTTATTCGATGTGGTCGTGGAAAAGTCGCAAACATTTGAATAATGTTATTGAGCTAATAATGATTAAGGAAATAATACGTACTTGTATAAATGTCAGGACGTTCTTTATCCAGCTTGAAAATAGTTCTGGTTTTTAAAAGAATTTATAAGTATTGACTTAAAACTCCTTTTAGTACATGGTTAGCAAATATTTTTTCAAATGTCGGGGAAAAGTCTGTAGGAAATTTAGATACATCGTAGGTGTACGAATAACATATTGAGAGGGACCTTAGGAGAGCGCCTACCAATGTCCAGAAGTAGACAGTTGAAAAAATTGAAGGTTTATTGGCATTAATTAAAACATAAAGATTATAGTTAATTAGTTTGACTGTCGTGAAAAAGTGCTCCGGTAATGTGCACGGAAAAAACATCATGTTCTAAAATATCTCATATTATTTTTTCTAATATTGATGCTATTGAATCCTCAAATTGAAGTTTTAGGTGTGCAAGTATTTAATTTTGGTTAGCCACATAAACTTTTTTCGGAGTCGTGGAAATGTTCTTGTCGGTTACGACAATATGTCAGTAATTTGATGTGGTCATGGAAAAGTTTATAGGAAATTTAGATACATCATAGGTGTATGAAAAACATTTTGTAAAAGACCTTTAAGGAGGTTCGGGGGTTCCAGTAAAAATGCAAAAACGTCCCCAAAAAATGAATAAACTCAATTCTAATTTTGGATGTGATTTGGAATTAATTTTTTACTATTTTTCACCACGAAAAAAATTTCAAATGATGTAAAAAAAATTTTTCGATTTTAACATTGTTTTGTATGGAAGCCTATGATTTTTACAACTCTTATGTAACAAAATTTACGTAAAAAATGCAAAACTTGTAAAAAAAAATATATCCCGTTATAGGAAATTTAATTTTGAAAAGTTTGACCACAAAAAAAATCCTATTGACCACACCGTTTTTGAGGAAACTAATGTTAATTAGTCAAATTCGTGAATTTTCACGCACGCAGACGAAACTGGCAAGACGGAACGGCAACACTGTCGGCTCGGCGGTGGTCCGCGGCGGTCTGCTGTCGGGTTTGCTTACATACAGTCGACGTTGTAACCAAAGAAAAAGATTGTATCCCACGCGAACGCGAAAGTTACAAGATCATTTTATTTTTTTAACAAATCGAAAAAAAAGTGTGAAAAGTGTCACATACTGTGTAATGTTACAACGTACAGTGTGTGTAATAGTGTTGTGTGTATATTGATATACGTTTCAGGACACCTTGAAGTATCTGTGTAAAACATCATGTACCTGGATAGAAAATAAATACATTTTTATTGTAGCTTCAGTTACATTATAGTTTTTTGGTTTTCATTACGTTTCATTTTCTATGCCCATCTCTTTTTCTACATCATATAATGATGACAAATGTACTGTTATACTATCTATTATACTTTGCTTTTTAATAAGAGTTGCTTTGCCATTAATGTCTCTTCTCAGAAGTAAAGTAGTTTTTTCAATTCCTGATTTTTTATACGTTTCAACAATATTGTCATAACTAATTCCAGCTTCGCATAGTCTCTTTTGCATCCCTTTACTCAGTGAATTATTCAATGGTGCATAACTAATGAATAATTTCTTCACATTTTCATTTACTTGAACTTTCAATGTAACATCATCAACTGTTTTTATTGATTTAATTATTCTGTTGAAATCTAAATATGTTGTTGATAATTTCTGCAGAATCTCCACATCATAGCGAGCATCATGTGCACCACTATCAGACATAGATAGAACATCTTGAGCTAAGGTAGTCAATTTTAAATTACTCTTACGCTGAGGATACTTTTCTCTAAATAGAGCCAATGAATCTGCAAATCCATGAATCCATTTTTTAGACTCTTCAAGGAGAGATACCTCTTGAAGAGCTAAGACTAGGCGTAAGGAATCAAATCCGCAATTGTGGGCCAACAAAATACATTTTTTATTAATTTTTTTAAAATAATCTAATAGTGTTAAGTATGCAACTTTTTTTGAGACAGTCTGTACTTTTTGGCCATTCAAAAATAACTGTTTTTGCACTCTACTAAGTCCATTAATTTTAGTTGCTTGCTGATCAATGGCTTTGGTTGGCGTTAAGAAAGCATCAAATTGTAAGTTTTCAAATTTCATGCACACTTGCAGTATATCTCGAGTTTTGGGGTCGAGTCCACCAGTCTCTAAATCAAAAAATACTACAGCATATTGCAATTCTTGCGTATTAAACTGAGGATAAGGTCCAGGTATGGTTTTTATACACTTTTCAACATTGTCACTTGCATCAAATTAGCTCATGTTGCTTTGATAAGTAGATCCCTCGGTATTTTCTTTAACATTCCTCAATTGACTTCTTCTAGCTTTTAATTCTACTCTTCTTCTTTTATTTTCAGGTTTGGCTGTTTCTCTTTTTTTATTAGGACAGAATTTTTGGTTCTTTCAACGTATTGATCTAAAATTATAAAATGAGGTATATTTATCATCTCCATCACCTCTCTGATGTAGCTTGTACCACAATTTTTTTCTGCCACTGTACATGCAAAGCGATAATCAGTGGACTCTGAAGTGCTGTAAGATAATCGCTTGGGAGCCTTGCTGCACATAGAATTATTTAGATTTTCATTAGCCTGACTGCTGGCTGCTGCTGCAAATTTCGATGAACAGTCAGATGATTTTTGAAAAATATTCAATAGATTATCAAATAAAATTTCATTTTTCAGGCGAACACCAGAGTAATTTTCAGTGGTACCTTCTTTGCACCATGTACCACAATTATTATGTATTCCATAAATATGATAAGGAATGTTGTAAATAGCAGCCTTGACCTTAGCATGTTCACCATCATTTTGTTTTACAGCATAAGTAAAACAACGCTGTAAATGTTTGATGGTGTCATTAGACAGTTCCTGATCAGGATCAGTTAATTTGGACTTGTGAAGGTCATGCAGCGCGTTACCAACACCTATGGTGGTGTGATTCATGTCTGACAATTTTACAATAGTATAATTTATATTTTTCTGGATGGCTGCGATGGAGCTACTATCGTTGTCTCCAATAAATGCTCCAACTTCAAGATCCAGTGTTTTTAAAATTGTACTATTGGTCACAAGTTCCACAGCACCATCTGCCTCCATGGCTTTAGCACTACTGAAAGAGTTCAAGCGACAGTCATGCACTTTTTCTTGCCCGAGTAATTTATTGACATCACACTGCCTGCATTTCCGGTTCCTGGTGCAAAAATCTAAAACTTTTCCAGTTTGCATCTCAATGATAGAACAATAACCGTTCAAACTATCATAGGAGTAACCATTCCCCCTTTGGGACCAACCCATATCAAAAGATACGAATATCCTTACAATTAGATCAGGATTATCTATATTGGATATTTTCTGGATTGGGTTAGGATAGAGCAGGAAATCCTCTTCCATATTTTCAGGTCTGTGAATGAAATTATTCAAAGAAATTGGTCAATGAAACACAAAATTCATTTATTTGTCTTATTTTTTAAAATTATAAATTGCAAATACATTGTAAATATATATTAAAACTGTGTGATAAAGAGCTGTAAATGTTAAAATTCTTGGGTGTGTGTCATATTGTTTCAATTGTAAATATAATGTACGTTTTTCAAATTGTACGATAAAAAAAAATTTCAAATAAAAACTGTAAAAAAGTCTGATATTGCACAATAATAATTGGTGTATAAATAATGTAAATTATGTTCTGTAAATTCATAAAAAGATGTAAATGTATAGTTGTGTACCATATGCAATTTTATGTATGCACATACTTACAGCATATGTTTCAAAATATCTTTATTTTCAATAGTTAAACTACGCTCTATTTTTGCTGCATTATAACAGCTTTCTTCTGCCACAAGTTCTACTCCTGGTCCTACGATTCTTTCATGGTTTTTTAAAATGCTTGCATCAATATTGGGCAAATCCATAATACTAAAAAGTTTATTGAGCTGAGTAGGTCCAAACCCAGCATGCAACATTCCTAATGCAGCTTTTGTGTTGATGGCAAAAATATCTCTCCCAGAAGATGGATTTTTTTATTCTGGTCCAGATATTACTTCTGTTATCGCCAAACAATTTTGACACCGAAAACGAAATATTGCTGCTGCTCCTTTTTTAATCTCCTTGATGATATCATCAAAGTGGAGTCTCTCTTTGCAGCTTGAGCAATACATCCTTTTCGCTAGATAGCCAACATCGACAATTCGGTTGCCTTGAACCACATGTAAATCGAGCTCTAAATTGTCCGAACAATTTGCTTGTATTTCTTCGGTGTCTTCACTATCATCTTTATGCTTGCGCTTTTGACCATTGGCAGTTCTAACTGTTAAATAATTCACTTTTTTTTTGTAGAAAATTGACCTTTATATCTAATTCTATCAGACATTTTGGTTATATAAAGTCGAGCTTGACAAGCAAAACTGTTTGTTTATTTACGGGTTAGAAGGCTTCGACTGTCATAAGGCGAGTGCATTATCAATGCAGAAATGTTGGCGGTGTTGCCACGTTTTCATGCCTTTACAAACCTCTCTATTTACATAAAAATATTGAATAAATAATGATCTAATCCACTCATTAACATTTAAAATCAATTTTTAATCATGTTAATGATGATTTTTATGGAAAATATTCATTTTATCTTAATTTAATAGAAGTGAAAGTTTTTCATTATGCAGTTGGCAGTGCTGAAAATTTAACATTGGAAGTATAGGAGCCCCTCGCGTTCCGCTTCGTCCCCCTCTGAGACCCCCGAACCTCCTTAAAGAGCTTATAGCCATGGCATGAAGTAGTCAGTTTAAAGAATTTAAGGTCTATCAGCATGAATTAAATCATAAAGATTATAGTTGATGTTGTATTTCTTGCTGTTCTCGAAGGAAATTGGGTGAGGATTTTCTCGAAAGAATGATTACACACTTCACTTATGAACTTACAATTATTTATTGATAAATCACTATCGAACTATTCTTTTTCAACAATCCACACTGCGACGGACGGCTGACCCCCGGGGGGGGGGGGGGGGAAGCAGGAAATAACCTGCCGTCGAATAAATTTCCTATAGGACCACCTTACCTGGTCGAGTATTCCCAGAGGGGATATTGGGCCCGTCGTCAGTGCGAGCTTGCTGTAGACTCGCTGACTCACCGTTGAACCACTGCAACTTCCGCTGAAATCCGCGAAAAGGAACGGTCGCGAAAGAAAAGGCTATGTTGTCAATTAATCATATTCTTTGAATGTAAGGCCCAATCGGCCGGAAAACCACTTCAAGTTGCCCAACGGGCGATAATTTACAATAATACGCGACGAGGCACAAGTTCGACCTAACCTTAGTTCCGACTTTGCCCACCAGGGGCGGGCTCGGCGCTCGCGTCGATCGTCTCTCGTGATGCGACCCTAATCGGCCGCGGCAATATGGTGACTGCGCGCGCGATCTACGCCACGGTGGCGAGTGCACATATACCGACGCGACGTGGCACTCACGCAATCTCCCGGCGACGCGCTTCGTCTGATTTTGCGGGCAAGCCGTCCTGATGCTATTGGCCCGGAAGCCGAATGCCACTCACGCATGCACGCCGATGCTCCGCTGGCCGACTATCGCCACTGCGATGTTCGTCAGTCGGACCCGAGCACACACACACACACGAACATATACGCCCGTGACCCGGCAGTCGCGTCGACCAATAATCTCGCAAATAAACTTAAGACTAACCCCAAATCTTCGGCGCCTCGGCGTTGGATCGGCTCCGCTTCTCGGCTGTAATTCGGCCCTCGTCCGGGCGTCGATGATCCACGTGCCGACGGGATGCGGTCTTATGCCCACGTCTAGGCGGCGATGCCAAATGCACACGGGCCACAAGGTCGCAATCTGCACTGGTACACCGGCCTGTACAGGCCCGGCCGGGCGAACTTGCCTCACGGGCGAACTGCGTCGCGAGCACGCACTCAGAAACACGAGCCCTTCTGGGCGAACTTGCCTCACAGGCGACAGGCTTCACGAGCACGTACACCACCACAGGTTCACGTCGGTTTTTGAATATATCGTCTTCCACGAGCACAAAACGTCGAACTTTCTTTGTCACACGGGCTGCTTCGCTAACCTCCAAAACTCTCTTTACTCCGCGCAAAAAATCTCACGTCTCCACGTGTTGCCTGCTCGGATTAATCTGCCGCGATCTATTGCGCGCCAGCCGGTCTGCCGTCGCGCCGCTCTCCGTCTCTGTCGCATACATACGCCGTCGCACGTGCCGAACGTCGTTGCTTCCTGCTGCCACTGCTGTTGTTGTTCTCCGCGTGGACCTGTGGATCGCGAAAACGCGCATACACACACACATGCTCACGCGAGGCCTGCGAGAAATTGCGGTTCGCCGCTTTGCTATCTTGTGCCCCGTCACAATTCACAATCTGTATATTGAACTTTATTTATTTAATAAGTTATTAAAAGTTAGAACGTGACAGAACAAAGTCAGTTAAAGTTAGAATAAAAGTCAAGAACAAAAAAAAACTAGGAAAGTAACTGAGCGAAACAAAAGGGGAACTCGTGTGAGCTCGATGAGCGCAGAACGAGGAATGAGTTTAGAGGGGAGGCAGTAGCGGCGACGACAGCAGCGGCTCCCTTCGCTCGCGGATGGCTTGCTCGCTTGATATGTGGAGCGATGGTCACGCTAATACCGACAGTTGATAAGTTTGACCGTAGTGAAAAAGTGCTCCGTTAATATGCACGGAAAAATCATCATGTTTGAAAATATCTCATATTATTTTTTCTAATATTGATGCAATTGAATCCTCAAATTTAAGTTTTAGGTGTGCAAGTATTTAATTTTAGTTAGCCACATAAACTCTTTTCGGAGTCGTGAAAATGTTCTTGTCGGTTACGACAATATGTCAGTAGTTTGATGTGGTCGTGGAAAAGTCGAAAAAATTTGAATAATGTTATTCGGCTAATAAAGGCATCAAAAAGTAAAACAAAGTTGTATCAATAGCAGAACGTTCTTTCTCTCACTGGGAAAAAGTTCTCGTTTCTGCAAGGATTTATAAGTATTGACTTAAAACTCCTTTTAGTACATAGTTATCAAACTTATTTTAAATGTCGTGGAAAAGTTTATAGGAAATTTAGATACATCATAGGTGTATGAAAAACATACTGCAAGGGACCTTTAAAGAGCTTATAGCCATGGCATGAAGTAGTCAGTTTAAAGAATTTAAGGTCGATCAGCATGAATTAAATCATAAAGATTATAGTTGATAAGTTTGACCGTCGTGAAAAAGTGCTCCGTTAATGTGCACGGAAAAATCATCATGTTTGAAAATATCTCATACTATTTTTTGCTTCCTCCATAGAGGAAGCTATGTGATGGGTTCGAATATGAGTTTTTGAACCAGACCTTGTACGACAATTTCGTTTACATTTTTGTAAACTAGATCGAATTCCCAACACATGTCTGTATGTATGTGTGTGTGTGTGTGTGTGTGTGTGTGTGTGTGTGTGGTGTGTGTGTGTGTGTGTTGTAATACTATTGCTTCGAGGGGGTTCGTGGTGTTGCCACGTAAGCGAATTACCATACATGCAATCACACACACAGGCACGCGGGGGGGTTGGGCGGAAATAACCACTCGTAGAGGCAGGCAGAATTAAGTAAAATAAGATAAGAGTTTATTGAAGATAATTATACTGGGGTTGAAATATAATTGGGCCTATGGGCCAAGTATACAAAGTACGAGTGGGCTTCCGCCGAACCGGGCGTGAACGGGCTTGCGCTGAGAGAGAGATTTAGTGGACGCGAGATCGACGAACAGGTACTCACCGGCTGTTTCGACACTCTATTTCGGCTTCGGGCCCACGTTCCACAATCGGAGTTCTTTGGGCTTGCACGGCACAATAGAACGGCACTGAACCAAATTCGGATTTATTTATAAAGGGCTCGAAATCACTTTACAAAGTCACAATTAAAGAGCAAGTGAGTCTACGCTAAATTAGTTTCAAAATAAATCGCGTGTACCCGTGCCAATTGCCGAAATAGCAGTCCGCTCTCCGTCGCGTCGTATGGCCCGAGCCGCTCCGAACTCTCTCTCGCTTCCCCCTCCAGCGCACGCCGGCCGCACCGGCTCGTCGCACGGAAGAACACAGTTGTCAGGCTCTTCTGCCTCGACTTAATCTGCTAGGTGTAATAACTAGTGCATTAATTAGTATTAATTTATAGTATGTTTAATATATTATAATCATTTGGGCCTTTGCCTCATAAGCGGGAGAGAGAGAGTAACGGATATAATATCCGTTACACCCCCTCCCCAGATGCTGGGTAGCCTTGTGGCGTACCTGCTCATCGATCTTCCTCTCTCTCACTCCCGTCAAACATCCATGCTTGCATACGATGGCTAATTTTGGGGCAGATTAGAAGGAATATCGCACGATTTACTTTATTTTAAACAGGTTGAACCTTTTCGGTTTATTTATTTAAATACGCTTTTTATCATTATATGAGGTTTACAATCATACGTTTTCTTTATTCTGATTCTTAAGCTTACTGTATGAGTGATTATATATTTATTTATTTTTATTTTTCGGCTCTGTGCCTATCCTTAAACTAAATTGAGTTTTTTATTCAGAGTACATGGGCTTTATAGCCATTGTAGGTAAACTACTTAGGAAGTTAAGTAAGAAAGTAAAAAAAATTGACATGTGGAGAACAGGAAAATTAATACAAAGAACAAAAATTAGTACATATGAGAGATATGTTGATCTTCACTCTTCTTTCTTCTCCGTGAAATTTCTCTCCAGGTAGTCGGACACGTAGTGGAATTCTCTTGCTGGGCATTCTGCTGGCCTGCGTACGCCTAGTGTACCGCATTTGACGCATTTATATATCCGGCCGTCTGGTCCGCGTTGGCTTGTTTGCCGCTGTGTCGGCGAATTGGATTTCTTTTAGCGACGCCTCGTAAGCCTTTCGGGCCTGCAGCATGTCTTCTCGAGCTCGAACTGCGGTTTCTTGTAGCTGCTTTTCGGCCATCGCTTTTTGCTGCTTCGCTTTTTCTAGCCTTTCGGCTCTTTGCCTGTCGATTTCTTTCATCATGGCTTTTCTCGCAGAAGCTCGCGAACCGTGGTTCTTTCCTGCCTATAAGCAGCTACCTTGTCGCCCCATATTTCTTTGATTTCGGCTCGTTCGGCCCCGTATTTTTCCACGAAGGCTGCATATTGGCTCAGTGCCTTGCCTTCTTCTTCACGCACTTTACAGTATTTTTCACGCACTTCTTTCAGCTTGGCGGCAACTTCTGCCCAGGCAATGTCCTCCTCTTGGGCTGTTTCGGCCTTTTGTTCGGCTTTGTTTTCCGTTTCGGGTACCTTTGTCGTGTTTTCTGGGCGAGGGATCGGCTTCTCGGTCTCTGCCGAAGTTGGCGGGGTGTCGCCCGTTTTCGAGGTTAGTTTAGCCTCCTCTTTTGGCTGCTCGCCTAGCTTGGCTTCCTCGGCAATGGTGATGTTGATAGCCTCTTCAGGGCTTTTCAGTTCGTTGTCGAGATCTTCTTTTACACTCTGATTCGACATTGCAACGTTGCTGCCCATTTATAAGGTTGTTCGCACGATTGCTGTTTGAGAGTGTTCGCACTGCACGTCTCGTCTCGAAGTCAAACTGTGTCTGTGCTCGTCGCCCTTTGTTCGCTTCGTTGGCTCTGCGCGCTCGCCGCGCCGCCGCTTGCCTGCGTGTTCGCTGCTCGGAGCTGTTCTTTTCTGCGTGCAGTTGCCCTCGTAGTTCGGCGCGGAGTTTGATTTTCGCCTTCTGCCGCGTCGGTCACGTCGCTTGGCTCTTCCTGCGTGTCCTGGCTTTTTGTATGTTTCGCGACCGTGTGTTGCTCCGGCTTTCGCGTTGTCATAGGCTTTTTTCGTCCGATGTTTTTTGAGTCGGTGCGTTTGACGATCAGCGTATTTTTCCTCTTTGCCTTTTTGATCTTTTGTGTCGTGGCAAGTTTTGTATTGCCTTCTTCGGCGCTCGGTTCGGTTGCTTCGCAATTCGTATCGCACACTTGGGCTTCGCGGCCCGATGATTCGTGAAGCTCGATTTGTTCGCGTACTGTCTCGTGCACTTGAGCTTCGTCGTTTACTTCGCTTATTTCTTTATTGGCGTGTTTGCCCATTGCATCGTGCATTTCGGCTTCGTTGGTTCCTTTTCCATTTGTATCGGCGAGCTCGTCGCTTACGTTATGCGTCTGGGTTGCTGAGCCTGTCGCTTGCATCTCGTTTTCTGAATCCGTTTCTTCTGTTTCTTCGATCGGCTGGATGAGTGGTCTCAGAAATCTGACGTGTGATTGACCTACACTTTCGCCCTGATCGTCTACGAGTTCGTATACAACGCTGCCCACTTTCTCTGCGATGGTAAATGGCCCGCCGTTGCGCGGCGTGAGTTTCGCCGCGATATTATTTGGCGCTGATGATTGGACTCGGTTTTTCAGCCACACTTGATCGCCAACTTTAAATTCGACCTCGCGGTGTTTCTTGTTGAAATATTTCGCTTGTCTGTCTTGTGCTATCGCTATGCGTTTGTTGATTACCGCGTAATGGTCGTGTAGCCTATTTAGATGGCTTTTCCATTCTTCTTTGGCTTCCAGGTCGAGGTTGTCGTTGCCTTCTTCTTCTTCTCGATGGCGTAAATTGTCTGCGATTTTCGGCTGTCGGCCGAAGTTTAGAAAGGCTGGGCTCGCCCCCGTCGTTTCTTGTACCGCTGTGTTGTATGCGAACGTAAGTTCGGATACGTTTTCGTCCCATTTCGTGTGATCTTTTTCCAAGTAACATACTATCATCGTTTTGTAGGTACGGTTGATTCTTTCAGTGGGATTCGCTCGTGGGTTGTATGGGCAAATCAGAAATTGTTTTACGCCGCTTTTTTCCAAAAATTCGGTCATCAAGTCGTTGCGAAATTCAGTTCCGTTGTCCGTTAATAGTACGTCGGGCACGCCAAACCTCATGAAAATTCGGCTGTATAGCCTTTGTGAGATAGTGGCTCCGTTTGCCTTTTGTATAGGTATACTCTCGACGTATCTAGTAAACATGTCCATGAAGATTAATAAATATTTATTTCCGGCCGAGCTGCGGGGAAAAGGGCCTGTTATGTCGGCTGCTACCATCTCCCACGGCTGTGTTATTTGCCTACGGCCCATGAGGCCGCCTGGTGCGAGTTGTTCTACTTTGCACTGTTGGCAGATGAGACAGTTTTTTACGTACTCGTTGACTCTTTGTATATTCGGCCAGAAATATAATGCCGCTATTCGCAGGTATGTTTTTCGACTGCCCAAGTGTCCCGATGTGAGTTCGTCGTGTCCCTCGTACAAAGCTTCTGCGCGCTTTTCTTTCGGCAGTACGAGTTTCCACGCTTCTCCTTCTCCCATCTGCTCTTCATCGTCTCTGCTGGGCTTGTATCGGTATAATTTCTTGCCGACTATTTTCCAGTCTGGGTAGGCATTTGCTTGTTGCTGCACTACTGTGTACATTCTATCGTACCATGTGTCATTGCTTTGCGGTTTTTCTTGAATGGCCGCAATTTCATCTTGTGGCTCTTCGTGCATTCGAGACAAGGCGTCTGGCACGTGATTTAAGGCTCCTGGCCGATATTCTACTGTGATGTCGTACTCTTGTAGTTCCAGTGACCATCTGGCCAATCGCCCTGTTGGGTTTTGGAGCTTTTGCAGCCATTTTAGGCTTTGGTGGTCCGTAATTACCTTGAACTTATATCCTTCTATATACGGCCTAAATTTTCGAATGGCCCATATCACTGCCAGGCATTCTCGCTCTGTGACTGAGTAATTTCCTCGGCCGGCGACATTGTGCGACTCGCAAATTCCAATACTTTCTCTTCGTCGTTTATTCTTTGCGTGAGCACGGCTCCGAGGCCTGTGTTACTCGCATCTGTCTGTACTACGAATACATCGTTGCCTGATATTGGTCTTGCTAGCATTGGTGCTGAGGCGATCATTGCCTTCATTCGGCCGAAGGCCCTTTCTTGTTCTTCGGTCCAAATAAATTTTGTATTTTTTCTTGTGAGTTTTACAAGCGGCTCTGCAATCGTTGCGAATTTCTCGATGAACTTTCTGTACCAGGATGCCGCGCCTAGGAACGATCTTAGTTGCTTCAATGTTCTCGGTGTCGGGAAACTGACTATCGGTTCGATTTTCGTTGGATCTGGTCGATAGCCGTCCCTGTCGACGAGTACGCCTAGGTATCTGACCTCCCGGCAACAGAAGTGGCTTTTTTCTTTGTTGATTGTGAGGCCTGCTTGTGTCAATCTGGCCAACACTTCTTCTAGGACCTTTTTGTGCTGCTCGAATGTTTCCGTGGCCACGATTATGTCGTCGAGGTACGCAAAAGCATGTGGTTCGAGCTTTGGGCTTATAATCTTGTCCATTAACGTTTGAAATGTGGCTGGGGCCCCTGCGAGGCCAAATGCCATTTTTACGAATTCGTATAGGCCTCGGCCTGGTACGGTAAAAGCTGTCAAGTGCCTATGCTCCTTATTGATCGGCACCTGGAAATAGGCTTGCGACAAGTCTAATGTCGTTATATACTTAGCCGCTCGCAATTTACGCAGTATACTGTCCATATGCGGCATGGGTCTCGCACTTACTTTCGTTGCCGCGTTAAGTTTCCGATAGTCTATGCAGAATCTGTACTGGCCGTTGGCTTTCTTTACCATTACTATCGGGCTTGACCAACTGCTCGTTGATGGCGTTACAATCCCTTGCTTGTTCATACATTATCTCTTCCATCCTCTGGGATACCGGGTAACACCGCTGTTTGATGGGCTTCTCGCACGTAACTTCTATCTCGTGTTCTGCCCAATCTGTACAGCCTAAGGGCGCGTCTGGGCCCAAGTCTGGCAAGGTGCGAGCCATTATTTCTTCGAGTTCGGCTCTCTCTTCGGCTGTTGAATCCTGCAGGCCTATAGCTGATATGCTAGGTGGCTTGGTGGCTCGATTATCGAACTCCACTTGGCACACTTTGATATTGTCGAAGTACAATTCGTGTGTTCGTGGGTCCACCATAGCGTAAAATATCACGAACCAATTTGCTCCGAGTACGCAGTCGTAATCGAACGAATCGGCAATGTAGAGCACGACTTCTTTCGTTTTTGATGCGACTGTCAAGTTCATCTTGGCTTGTGCTGTTATCGCTAGACTTTGGCCGTTCGGCCCTGTGACATTAGCACCCATGAACGGTATAACTTCAATGCCTAGATGCGTTGCGATTTGTAGGCCGATCGGGCCTAGGCACGTACGCGATGCGCCGCTGTCTATGAGAGCTCGTACTCGAAATTCTCCGAACTCGGCTACTGTCCACCATCGTGGGTATGCCGGTAGTGGTAATTTGTGGTCTACCTTTTCGACCGAAGCAGTTGAGCATTCACTTTGATTGTCCTCTTGGCTTACCGTGATATCGTCTAGATTGGATTTATAGTCAGAGGTCTCTGTGACTGCCATAGGAGCGATTGCGACCTCATTTAATTGCTCCTCGGCTCGTTTCCCGAGCACGCTGGGCAAGTGGCCCATATGTATCCTGGCCAGGCGCAACCATGACAATACGCTCTTTTCGATGGTCCGGGTTCTTTATCTTTATTTGCCTCGGACTTCGGCTTTATTTCTTGCCGTTGCCTCGTTCTGTCGTAGTTATTATCCTTTTTCGGCGAGCTTTTCTGGTACGGCTTTTTTCCTTTCGTCGACTGCTCATCTTTCCCTTGTGCCGGCTCTTTTGTTTTTGTTGCTTCCATTGCTTCTAGCCGTTTAGAAATATTTCCTAGTATTTCCAGGAACGGAGCTGTGTCGAGCGACGTGTGGGTTTAGGGGCCATTGCCGCAATCGCTGTGCTACTCTGTGGAGCTTGGCTGTCTTTTTTCCTTGGTTTGCATGCAAATTCGCTCCAGAATACTTCTTCCGGCGGTGGTGGCTCTCTGAATGACTGCTCGTCTTTAGTATTCTTTCCTGGGTTCGCGCCAGGTCGACCAGTCTTGCGACGCTTGTCACCTGATCGCGTGGTATCAGTTTTCTGAGCTCCGGCCGCATGTTCTGGTATAGTAGCTCCAATTGTTGCTGTGGCGACCATTTGCCCTCGATTTGATTCATGAGAGCTTGCGCGCAGATGATGTATTCCGCTACCGGCTCTTGGCTTCCTTGTGTCCTTGTGACTACTTCAGCCTGAAGTCGTTCTTGGAAATATTGCGTTATGCCGAAGTATCTTCGGGCTTCTGTGCAGAATTGGGCCCAGGTTTGGCATTCGTTTTTATTTATTCTGTACCATCGTAGGGCCATTCCCGATAATAGTTCTGGCATTGAGCCTAGCACGTCTATTTCGGATAGCCTCGCCGATTGTGTGCACTCCTTTACTCGCCTTAGAAATTCTTCGACGTTCATTCCTGTCGATCCGTTGAATTTGAAGTTCCACGATCTAATCGTTTTTCCTAGATCCGTTGACGTAAAGATGCTTGGCCTGTCCGTGAGTACTGAAGTTGGCGCGGGCCCGCTTGCGGGGTTGTTTTGCCTCATGCCCATTGAGGGTCCGTTAAATAACGCGCTTGCTTCTCCTGGGTTTGTTCTGTATTTGTTCCCGTCTATCGTCGGCTCGTGCGTTGTCGATTCTAGTGATGGCTGGAAATAGCGTATATCGAATGTGTCGTTGACTTGTACCTTGCGCGGATCGACCCACGAATTTCTTTCGGCTTGGTTGCTCATATTTTCGGGCGGTGGCCTAGCGATCTTCGTACTTGTCATAATACCTGCGGTGTGTTGTTCCATTTCTCTTTCCATTGCTTCGCATCTTTCAGCCGCCACTCTGATTCTGTCCAGATCCTTGGCTGTCGCCGATAATACGCTTTCGACGTAGGCCGTCACTTCTTTCGGCATGAAATATATTTCGCCTTCTGGGCTTGTCCACGGTACCAGCTCTTTTCCTTCTTCTTGTTTTTTATCGACCTCTTTCGATTTTGCCATATTCGCTTTTGTCTCTTCTGCTTTTGTCTCTTCTGCTTTTGCTATCTTTTGCACGAAAGTGTCTCTTCGCAGTAATCTTTGTTCTTTCAGCTTTGCTTTCTCTTGCTCCGGGAGATCTTCTTGCATGACGAAGTCTTCCTCGTTGTATTCTCCTGCTATATGTTTTAGAAATTTACAGTAGTCGTCGATCGCGTTACCCGTGCTACGAAGCTCCAATTCTTCAAAAGCTGCAACTAATTCATCTTCCGGGATGTTCCTTAGGTAATCGGTAAGATTGTAGGATACATTGCCTACAGTTATATTAGCGAGTGATTGATTCATTTTGTTGGTGCTTCGTAGGCGGTGTCTGCGTTCGGACTGTACAGAGATTACAATGCTTGATATACCGCAAATTTACCGTGTCGGTCCGGCGTTACGCGCTATGACCGATGTTTACGATCTTTCGGTGTCGTCCGGGAGCTCTGTTTGTTTGGCTTTTAAATGCCTTATCTTTTATATAGGCCTCGGCCTTTTAAAGTCGTTGCGCGCGCGATGTAGAATCGACTGTGTTCTGCTATAATACGCGGCGACGCCTCGCTTATCGGTTTACGGCTCTCTGCGGCTATTCGTCCCGATACAAAACAGTTCGTGCGACTCGGAGTTTTCTATTTACTTATGTATATTCCCGACGTTCGCACGACCTTTCGCTGGACTATTATCACCGCGGTCTCGAGCAAATATGCCGATGTTCGTCTAATCTTGCTCGCTGCGAGTATTATTTTCTCGAGTCGAATTTTGACAAAAATTTTCGATTTGCGCTTGAATCTTTCTTTTTCGCGGCTTGCCACGTCGAATGTGATTTGCAATGCTTAATTATTTTTACGATAACTATCGTTGGGCGCCATTTGTAATACTATTGCTTCGAGGGGGTTCGTGGTGTTGCCACGTAAGCGAATTACCATACATGCAATCACACACACAGGCAGCTGGGGGGTTGGGCGGAAATAACCACTCGTAGAGGCAGGCAGAATTAAGTAAAATAAGATAAGAGTTTATTGAAGATAATTATACTGGGGTTGAAATATATTGGGCCTATGGGCCAAGTATACAAAGTACGAGTGGGCTTCCGCCGAACCGGGCGTGAACGGGCTTGCGCTGAGAGAGAGATTTAGTGGACGCGAGATCGACAACAGGTACTCACCGGCTGTTGTCGACACTCTATTTCGGCTTCGGGCCCACGTTCCACAATCGGAGTTCTTTGGGCTTGCACGGCACAATAGAACGGCACTGAACCAAATTCGGATTTATTTATAAAGGGCTCGAAATCACTTTTACAAAGTCAAATTAAAGAGCAAGTGAGTCTACGCTAAATTAGTTTCAAAATAAATCGCGTGTACCCGTGCCAATTGCCGAAATAGCAGTCCGCTCTCCGTCGCGTCGTATGGTCCGCGAGCCGCTCCGAACTCTCTCGCTTCCCCCTCTCAGCGCACGCCAGTCGCACCCGGCTCGTCGCACGGAAACGACACAGTTGTCAGGCTCTTCTGCCTCGACTTAATCTGCTAGGTGTAATAACTAGTGCATTAATTAGTATTAATTTATATAGTATGTTTAATATATTATAATCATTTGGGCCTTTGCCTCATAAGCGAGAGAGAGAGAGAGTAACGGATATAATATCCGTTACAGTGTGTGTGTGTTTTTTTTTTTTTTTTTTTTTTCCTACTCCACCCCATTCGGACCCTCACTGGTAACCGCCGTTAGGCATTGCTTCGGTGAGGCCGGGGTTAATTGAGCATTTCTGCTACTTCTGTGTTAGTCGTTGTTTTTCCATACATCCCCCATCCATCGCATAGTGATATGCGACGATTAGGGGTTCAGGGACTTATCTTTTTTTTGTACTTGGTGAACCTCCGATCCTGCGCGAAGCCATCTCTCGATTGTCGTATCCCCTTTTTCAGAGCCGTCTTCTGCGTGGTCACACATTGCTGGCGTCTCCTCCTGAGTTGAGTATTAGAACTCGCTGTCTAGTGCCCTCTTGTGAGTGTGGTTCTCGCTTCTGCCGCCGATGGCAAGGGCCCGATATATTTGGCATAATAGTGGTAGGTATAATAGTCGCGATAACAATCAAAACGATTCATTTACACAAATTTTATAATCACATATGAGGCATTTCATCACAAGTGTCCTAGCGCGGCGGCTGCACGGCACTTTTAGGCAAAATTTCTTAATTTCTATCTCGCTGGAAAACCCTCTGAACGCACTTAAAAAAAATAAATGACATATGATTTCGATTGGAAATTTCCTCATTCAAAAATCTTAAAAATGCGTTTTTCGAGATATTTAATGTTAAAAGTTTATTTTTAAAATTTTCCACAGAAAATAGAAACTTTTGAAAATCAAACACAACAGAAAGCTAAGGAAATTTCCCATCGACAACGTTAGTCACTATTTTTTTCTGAATGCGTTTAGGAAATTTTCTAGCGAGATACAAATTAAGCAATTTCGCCTAAAAGTACCGTGCAGCCGCCGCGCTAGGATACTTGGTCTGAAATGCCTCATATATACCATCGACTTAAAAATTATCACTGATATAAACATGCACAACTACATTACTTTTGCGAAATGCGAAAGATACGTGTACCTACTGTCTGTGTCTGTTTCCGTGTTAAGAACTTTGTTTAAAACTAGACGTATAATACACATAACAACTTTCAATCATTATAACACTATTCAATCATTATTCTATTTTTTTTCCTTGTACTATTAAACAATATATTTGATTTTTTTTAATTTAAAAAATATACAAAATAACGATATACTAAATTTTTTTTTTAAATTATTATTAATCGTAAATAACGTTTATGGAGGAAGCTCCTTGCCAATGTCTTGGCAGCGGTTTTTTAATATTGATGCTAGTGAATCCTCAAATTAAAATTTTAGGTGTGCAAGTATTTAATTTTGGTTAGCCACATAAACTTTTTTCGGAGTCGTGGAAATGATCTTTTTTGTAACGATAATATGTCAGTTTCTCAATGTGGTCGTGGAAAAATCGCAAATATTTGAATAATGTTATTCGGCTAATAAAGGCTTCAAAAAGTAAAACGAAGTTGTATCAATAGCAGAACGTTCTTTCTCTCACTGGGAAAAAGTTCTCGTCTCTGGAAGGATTTATAAGTATTGACTCATTACTCCTTTTAGTACATCGTTATCAAATATTTTTTTAGATGTCGTCGAAAAGTTTGACGGAATTAAGATACATTGTAGGTGTTAGAATAACATATTGAGAGGAACCTTAAGAGAGCCCTTACCAATGTCCTGAAGTAGACAGTTGGAAAATTTACAAGGTCGATCAGCTTCAATTAAAAGATTAATGTTATAGGTAATTAGTTTTACTGTCGTGAAAAAGTGCTTCGTTCATGTGCTCGTTAAAAAACACTAGTTACTTTTTTGCTTATAGATTCTCATTTTATTTGAAAAGACTTTAAATTATAAGTAAACTATCGGTTTTTCTTTATAAAAATTAATCATATGAGTTTATACACTCATCACAAAAAAGTATAATTTTTTGGTTTTTTCTGTATATATGCATGTCTAGAAAATGTTTATATTGCAAGGTATCTCCCTAATTTTGCGATGGATGATAAGGACGCGAGCTTGCAAGCGTGCTTATCTAATGAGTCAAGCACGAGCAAGGTACAAGCGCGTGCGCGAGCGGCAAAGCGACATATGAACAGCGCCGAAATTCGTCCCCTACCCCGGAACCCGCACACCGTACCACGGGCCCGGAACCATCCTTGTCGCATGCACGGGTTCACGTATGATGACATACGCGAATTTCCCCCACATATAGCCGCCAAGAACGCAATAACGAAGAGGGGGCAGCCACCGCGGCAGTATATAAAGAGCCATCGTAGCAAGAGGAACCTCATTATTTTTCTCCCAAAAATCGACATAATCCGAAATATTCGGTAAGCTTTCCCATAACGGGCTCGCTAATTAGCCGCTACGGCATAAGTTAATTTAAGGCGACACTGATTCGACCGTTGAACACCTGCCCATGCCTTTACGGCCGGAGAAGGTGACTCTGATTTAATTCAGACGGGAGATAAGTGTCATTCGAGCGAAGAACAGCTATACATACTTTACAAGCATCGGAAAAGCTAATAGTGAGTCGACTTCCTCGACTCTTTATGTTCTTCTCTCAACACACAAGCACACAAGGTTGCAGGTGAACTACTTGCATCCGTGTGTGTAAAAGCAGGAAGTGATCGTGTCTAAAGTTAACGTGCTTCTGTTCTATAGTGCAATCATACCACTACCCGGCAGCAACAACCGAGAGCTTCGGCAGACGAGGACGGCACTATTTTGTACACGTCGGAGTCACGCAATAATGCAAGTTTCTTTCTTTTTTTGTTAAGCCTTTCATTAATCGGCCGGACCTGTGAGGTGTGTTTTCTGTAATGTTCTCTCGGTGATGCGAAAATATAAGATCATTCGGGAGAAAGTACAGTGGACACCCGTGACTAACCTCTATAAAGAAAAAGAACACGTGCGTGTACGCGTATAACACCTACGTGCGCATTATTATTGGGCAAAACCTCGTGCGGACGCGAAAAATAACAAGGACGTAGGCGCGACCTCCCCTCCTTTCGCGCACACCGTGCGCGACTAACTACGCAGTAGCGAACTGCGTCGCGAGCACACGTACAGCGCGCTATATGGGAAAATCCGCGAAATTCGTGAGTACGATATTTTCTTATACAGGAACACACGTCCTTATAGAAAACTATTGTGAAACGGACTAGATTCGTGACATTAGTACTATAAGCGCCAGCCAGTGCGAGGACGCACCGCAAGCTAAACCAGAACTGATCGCTCATCTATTACAGATTATTTCAAGTCAACGAATTTTATTTACAATTATTATCTAAAAGAAAAGAATAAAACATAACAAAATCTTCCTATAATCAGACTGACAGTGTGTTTACGAACCCCACTCATTCTCAATAATTAATTATAAAAAAAAAGCAAAGTCGTTGAACCTCATCCTCTGCGGCGAAAAGGGACAAATACAAGGATAAAATTATTACGCCGCGCTCACGCGCATATTCAAAAAGGTTCAACTACCTTGCAATATATTTCCAGAAAATGTTGATATATTACCAGAAAATTTTTATATATTACCAGAAAAAAAACCGACATTTCTGGTAATTGAAAAAATTTTATTGCTTATCAGAAAATGTATTTATTCATATTTGTTTTCTGGTCCTTACCAGAAAATGTCAAAATTACCAGAAACTGTCCTTAGAGACGTATATAGTTATAGGTATAGTTATAGGTATATAAATTTTCAGTAAAGTTACACCATGAGTTATTCAAAAATTTTATGAGTTATTATTCATGAACCGCATGATAGCGATATCGTATATCGTCACATATCTTCAGGGCCTTGACCAGTCGGTCCAACACACCATCGTGACGCTTAGTGATAGCGACGTAGTTAGACCGGCAGTGCTGAATCACGTGAGGAAGCGTCTCTAGGTTAGCTCCGCATTTTCGGCAACGCTTGTCACCACCAGTCTGTCAGCGTTTGGTCGTATTAAGCGGCGAGCCCAGTGGATAAAGCGCCACTCTGCAAAGCGCGTAAAACTACCGTTTCGCAGAAAGTGGTTATCCACCCTGCTGCGCGACGTCACCTCATATACTTTGCCTTGGTCTTTTTTGGCTAAGAGACGCTCCTGTAGTGAGCCACCAATGCCGATCGCAAGCGCCGTACCACTTGGCTTCTTGCCTGCGGCGTCACGGTGATGGTGTTGCCCGACGGGCCGCGACACTCCACACCGAGCTCCCGGCGTTCCACGCACCAAACCCATCTCAATCCGAGCGCCGCCGACGCTCTCCACGCCGCATTTCTCGCGTGGGACCACAGACGACCACCATCGACGACTCCGGACAAGTAGTTGGCCAGATCTTGTTCGGCTGCTGCTCTGCCAAGACGCTTAGCAGTCATGCACTCCAGCGACGACAGGGCCAGCCTCGACACGGCAGCGTCCCTCGAGCTCAAGAGCTTGAAGGCGTGTGCTATCGCGTAAAGGTCGGCCATATCAGCTAGCGGGAGCATCCCCCTGACGCCCATGTTGGGCTGGCTCGCTGTGGCAGGCGCATCCACCCCTTGGCGAGCTTCTTGACTACCTTGACTACCTTGTAGATACAAGGTTCTAGATCGGATATTCTAGACTTTAAATTTAAACTTTAAATCTGATTAATATTCCAGTTTGACTTTTTTTTCACGTTACATTATTATGATACCATTAACTTAACTTTTTACTTTGAGATTCTCGAGTTGCTTATATATATTATAGTTACACTATCCTTTTATGATCCAATTTTCAAACCAGAAGTCTTTCCGTTAAAATTTTTTAAAATCATTTGATAAGTTTAATTAGCTCGTATAGATGCGGACAAATTTATTAATCAAATCCTATCGAGTATTTAAAGTCAAATTAATTAATGAATTTTATCGTGCGAGTAATTTTATAAAACGTTTACTTAGGACAAATAACTCTGTATAGTTTCTGAATCGTTTTTATATTGAAATGAAACTTCTAAATTCATTATTGATTTTTTTTTTCGTCGTATTTAAAATCTGTTGCGCATTTTAAACTTAAAAAACTTGCAAATCGACTGAGTTACGTGCATGAATATTATCATGACTTTTCTACAAAAGCATGGACATGTGAACTCCATTATTTTTCATTTTATATTTAAATTTCTCTCAATTTCCAGTTCCAAGTCGTACCAGTCATTAGGATGCTCAATTTTCATTTTGTATTTTTTTTTGCTTTCTCAATCAAAGCGCGATCTGAATCACATTCCATGTGTGTGTGTCCGGGTTCTAAAAATTTATGGTCTAAACAGTGGATATTTCCCTGGGCGACAAAAGCCAATGCCATAGCTGCCACGATTTTATTTTTGTTCTGTCCAGGACAACAATCAGAGAACATGGTAATATGAGTTATGCTAGAATCCACTTCGGTTAAATATTTATACAGACAAGATGCTATTTCATTGCCCCCTCGATTAGCTACACTTTCATGCCACATGAAGCACTTAGTGTTTGAGCTCGGGCTATTTACTGTCAAATTGAAGGTCCACAATGGTCTTTTTTAAAAAGAAACTGAAGTATCCAATTGAGGTGTTGCTAAACACTGTTGAAGATCAAAGGTGAGTAATTTTTTTTCATTAGACTCCAAGCATAGTTTTTTGTCTTTTTTTTTCTTCATAAGATAAGGAAGCTAAAAGTTGGTGCTTTTCTTTTAAAGCTTCAATTTCTTTTTTTTTCTATATCACTTTCATACTTTAAAATGGAGGCAAATTCATCACATTTGTTGCATGTATCCAATTGAAGTGGTTTTTAAATTTTAAACCAGTTTTCTTGAAGATGTCATGATAGATTTTATAACTAACAGGCTTGTCTGTATCTTGGCAGTAAAAGCGGTACATCAGTTTGCAATTCATTCCCACTGGCAGGTATTTGCTGTGTGTGATCTAGCGTAGTGGCTTTCATAAGCAGGAAACTTCTTTATATGTTGATTTATACGTGCACGTCAAAGTTTTATTTTTAGGAATCCGATTCTTGCGTTTGTTGATTACTATGTTACTCATACTATCCCAAAGTTTATTGGCTATTTGATTAACAAAATTGTGTGTTTCACCAAATGAATATGTCACTGTGAATTTTCTTGACTTAATGTTAAGTTTTGATCTATTCCTTTTTTTTGGTACTACATTAATCATTTGTTGCATGTACGTCACTCTTAAATTGTAAGAGCCCAAGTTCCAATATGCATCAAAGAGACGAGACTGATCCTCCAGTGACACCTTATTATAACATCCCATTTTAAATGGAGTCATACGAGTCATGACTCGCTTCTGTACAACATTTCCTGCTCTATTTGTATACTGTTTACCTCTATTCCTTCTTAGTTCTATAAGTCTTCGTTTATTGCTTATATCTGGAAAAGAAAATACATGTGTGTAATGTGTATGTTAGTCGAGAATGATCATATATAAATATTAAATTGTATATAAGTTTTGCTTAATACCTTTAAATTCATCTTGACTTGATGCTAGCATATTAGGATGATTGCTTTGGCTGATTGATACATCAAAAAAAGACCTTTGAGAGTCAGTTAAAGCTTCTTCATGTACTGAAAAGAGGCAAAATAATCAAATATTTACATGAGAATTTTTCAGATCAAAAATTAGATAACTTTTATAAAATTGAGCATTACGTGTTGAATTTTAACGACTGATACTTACCATTTTTCATTTCTATATTATTGGCGTTTGCTTCACATTCAGATGAAATGGAGGGTTGACTGATGTGCAATTCATCCAAATACTTTTGAGACTCAATAAGGAGCTCATCATTATAAACTAAGAAAAACATAAAAGCACCATTTTTATTACTCCTACTTGCGAGTTTAGATAAAATGAGGTTAATCTGTCCAACTAAACATAATAATAAACCTTGTGTCGATGCAGCAGAAGATCCATTGGATCGGTATCCTAATATCAACTCCATAGTTTTATCTTTAGAAGCAGATGTCAATGCTCCATATGTTTTTCTTATCTGTAGAGATGAAAGAGAATGTCTTCCTTTCTCTACGATAAGATTTACAACGCATGCCGAACATTCAATTTTCTTCATGATAGATTTGACAACAGCTCCACTCGCGTATGCTATTACCTCATCGGTATACATACTTAAATTGAAGTCATTGAGCAAAAGTGATGTTCCTGAAAAATCATCATTATTTTCCTCATTTTCTTCTTCGACCTCGACTCCGTCGTCCTAAATCAAAAAATAAGATTAATATCGCTTTGCAATGATAAATATGAATTATAATTTATGCAACAAGTCCTCAAAAGACATTTTGACGCAAAGAGTGCGCGATAACGGCACAAGTGACGCCTACGCTAGCACGAATGGGTTGTTTCGCACACACTATTCGTAAAAAGCTGACCACGTGTAGCATATAAAATTTAATGCAATAGTAAGCGAAAAATACTTAGACATTTACATTATATGAATACTCTTATAACAAGTATGATACTACATAAAAAAGGGAAATTTTACCGTATACTAAAATCAGCAAAAGCTTTATACTCACCAAAAAGTGTGTGAAAGACATTTTTCGCTATACTATAGCATAAAAAATAAATATTTACATTATGTCCATCCTTATTTGATGATATCTCGCTTCTCGTGTACACGAGCGTGTCATCTTGCGGCGTGCAATTCGCTGTAAGCGGCACTTTGATGCTCACGAGGAAAATTAATTTCCGGTATGCGCTCTTGAACTGAACAGTAGTTGGATTATTATTCAAACCTCCGTTTTTGCGAATACACGCGAAAAACATTTCCAGGTGATCCTGCGATAACTTATAGGTCAATAAATAATCGACGTATCCCTCAGCGAATAACTCTTCAGCTATCTGCAAGGCATTATTAATGAAAATAATTAATCCTAAAAATCCAGTACGATTCCTAGATTTTAGGATGGGCTGTTTATCGATATTCAAATTTTGGATGTAATTTACATAAGCCTGAACTTTGACTCGCATATCTTGTGGTAGTAATCGATAACTTGCTCGGCGATTTACTAAATTTATTGCGAGAATTTAATAGATCGAAGCAATCGTCGATTACTCGGCAAAATCTTGCCGCGGCATTGGAATTTTGAAAAGCATCAAGCTCGAACTCAAACTGTCAAATTTCTAACGCCGATGCTGCGCTTTTGCTTAAGACTTGAGCTGCTAAGCAAACCTTCATCTTCTCATTATAAGGTTCTGCGTGTCGGCGTTTAATTTTTGTGGCTAAACGTAAACCTTCTTGCTCTTGAAGACAGAATAATTTTTTTATGTAGCTCCAGCTTATTATATCTCCATTATCACTGACAATGTTATGCGATAAGAGAGTATTTCTAACTAGTTTAAGCATGTGGCAGGCATCAAGAGAGCTGTAGATTCGACGCTCATAGACCGAACTATCGAAATATGCTATCGACGTGTTATCATAAATAGATGCTCCGAGCTTTTGTACCACGCATATATTGGATGCGGCACCATCAAACGTAACGTTTCGCACATCGACTCTGTGTACATGGCACTCGTCCAATACTTCGAGAATAAGTGAGCTTTTTTCATCTCCGTTTAACGCTTTGATCAAATAATATGCTATTGGAATTTTGAAATATCCATTTATGCACACCAGCATGAAGACGAGAGCATTTGAAGCTTGCTCTGCGTTATCGTGGTCATCCATCTGTCTACCCATATCAATATATCCTTCAAATTTCATAGTGACTTTGTTCCAAGTAATAATCTCCTTATCGACATCTCATCGAGGCATACATTGAAATAAAGGTTTTTTCCTGTTCTTTGGGCCCGCTTGGAAAATTCTTCAACGGTTTCAAATGCTTCACGAGAAATACCGGGTTCGTAATTCACTGTACACAACCATTCTCGGAGTACAAATGGATGCGGCAGCAATTTACTAACTGAAGAACGCAGGTATTCATAGCCTTTCGACGAGTAAAAATGCAATGTCATTGCAAATTTTTTAAGCGGCTCTGGATAGAATGAATACTTTTTAACACGTAAGATAGACTCAATCAATGACTGCACCCCAGGGTCGAGCGATCTCTGTAAATTTTTCTTACGTTAATAATAGTTTATTAAAAATGTATGAAAAAAAGGTTTGGCTATTCAAAAGAGAATTCGTACACGAAATTTTTAATTTTTGTACACGAAACTCTAAATAACCCTAGAGATCTCTAGAAAGTGATAACTTTTGTACACGAAATTAAAAGAAGCTCTAGACTTTCATGCACGAATTTTCCTCTAAATAAATACTTCGTCATTAAAGATTTGATCTAGTTACATTAATTGAATCCTCTCCTGCTACAGACAAAAATTTGTTATCCTTCAGCTCTTTCAACAAATCGTTTGCGGTGACCATGCGTTTTTTCAAGTGGTTTACTTTGTGGTGAAGCATTCGATGTTCTTTTCGAGAATTTGCAATGTAACGTTGAAAATGTGCCCATTTACTTTCTGAAGTAAAATCTGTCGCTGTAAACCATCCTGTTCGACGATCGACGACGAGTTTGATTTTATGAGTACTTTCTGTCGAATCCAATGTTGAGGCGCTAAAAATGTAATCATTATGATTTGACATTTAATAGAATTTTCATGAGCGATAGTTTAAAAATAATAATATGTACACGTGTGCAGCAGTGCCCGCTTCAACTTGAAAATCAGAAATCGACTCTCGTTCAATGTCATTTTCATTTTGAACATCAGAAATTAATTCTAGTTCGATGTGATTTTCATCTCGAACATCAGAAATCGATTCTAGTTCGTTGTCATATCTCTGGTAGAATATAGAGGTAGCTGAAATATCCATGTTCTCGTCGGGACTTCAAGAAAAACCAATAAGTCGTTTATAATTTACTGGACAATAAATTTAAAATTTCGTATTATGAAGTTGAGTTTACCTGCATTGCTCACTCCCATGAATACTTTTCAATGCGACTATGGATGAGTAGTTCGTATCATCTTGAACGTCTACTTCCATACACGGAGAAAGCGCCTCATTATAATCTCGATTAATGGCTGAGCATTCATTTCCGACCTGCATATGGGACAATAAATCGATGGATACTACTGGGATTTGCAAATTTTGCGAAGGAACGGCGTTTGGTTGTATTCGTCGTCGCGCAACCTTTTCTCGCTTCGCATCATATAGATCTTCTGCAGTAAAATGATCACTGCAAACGACAACATGCTTTTTTGGTACTTTCTTCAGTCCTAAAATTTCCATCCATTTCTTCAATTTCTCTTTATTTGTAGGAAACCTAAATGTAAATGCTATTTTTATCTTTTGCATATTTCATTTAGCAACATTACCCTTGAGTACATTTGAAAGATCTCCCCCACGTCTACGAGCGGGGCTACAGTAATCAAGACATAAATTGGATTCGCGAAAATCGTGAATTCTCTGTTAACGTACTCATGTACTTTTGTTTATACAGACAGCTTACGTCAAACTCGGATCAAAAAAATTTCTTAACGATATATACAAGATCTGAATTGAGTTTCGATCATCGTTCGATGAAGGGAGATCACTGATGGTGCATATACGCTATATTTGAATCGATATCTTCCGCACCGGACATAATCGTGAAAATTAGCTTTACTCATAGGATATTCAATTGTTGACCTTGGATTTTTTTTCTTATATGTCGTATACCAGAAATGTATCGAACTCAGATGCATAATAACGTCGTGATAGAACTCGATCGGAAAAAAATGAGCGCGCAACTGTAAGAATCGTCAAAGTCCATCCACGGTTCAATCCGAATATTTCCTTACAGGATAAGTATCCTCTTTTAGAAAAAGCATCAGCTAAAAAGTGTCGACAGTTTATAATGGATCTGATTGGCTGTTGACTAGCGTTCAAACTACATATGAGCTGTGACTGTAGTGACCATGTCAGACTAGCATTCAGACTACATATGAGCTGTGACTGTAGTGACTATATCAGATTGTAACGTGCGGGGTCAGATTGTAACGTGCGGGGTTAGTTTCAAAATCTTAGGTGGCGTTACTTGAGAATTTGCGAATCTCGGATGCGTGCAAAGATTACGCAGTCTTTTCTGTGCGAACCGTCGAGGCGTTCACATCTACAACGAAACAAAAGATTATACATTTGAGGTAAGTTTGGTTAAGTTTCAATTTTACCAAAAAATAATAAAATGTTTAGATCATTTTTAATGCTCCTCATCTTGATTATTAATGTCGCGTGCGTGTAAATTAATAATAATATATTAAGTTTGTGGATTATATTTTATTATAATGATTTATATTACTATTAATGAAAATGTAGCGTGTGTGTGAATGATAGTTAATTTGTATCCTAACGTAATCGTAATCCTAACGTAATCGTAACGTGTTCTCTTTTGTTTCAGATTACTATTATTATTAATGAAAATGTAGCGTGTGTGTGAATGATAGTTAATTTGTATCCTAACGTAATCGTAACGTGTTCTCTTTTGTTTCAGATTACTATTTATTAATGAAAATGTAGCGTGTGTGTGAATGATAGTTAATTTGTATCCTAACGTAATCGTAACGTGTTCTCTTTTGTTTCAGATTTTATTACATACATTTTATTATAACACAATGGTTCCGGTCCTTTCATCAGATGATGTATTTACTCAATTGGAACACAAAGATACAATGGTGTAAGTACTAATATGTACTTCAATTGCAGTTTTTTATTTATTTGTACTTTTCATTTTGTTTTTCTATTTTTATGTGCTTCAGCGAGATAATCGGATATATAGACTTTGTGGAGGCACCGACTGACGTTGGAGGTAATAAGAATAATGGAAATAAAAAAGCAAGAAAGTTTAAAATAATGAAATTTTACCTTTCAAACGGTAAAAAACGAGTTCCAGTCGTTGTGTGGGAGTCCCTCATAGAAAAATTCCAACCATTATTAAGGATTCATGAAGTAAGTAACAAATTTAATTTTCTTAATTAATAAATAACATAATATATTTTTATAGAAGATTGTTTATCATTGTTTTGCAGGTACTGCACATGGAGAAAGTTTATTGTAAAAGGATGGATGACTATTTTGCCAAAGATTCTAATAGCGAACCTTATGAATTGATTTTGCAAAATCATTCTGTAGTCACGCCAAAAGGAATTATATCTTTTGAAGACAGGGCTGCACTAACTAAGTGTTCCCCTGCGACTTTTGAAAATATAGGCAAGATGGAAGGATACATAGGCAAGTTAACCATTTTTTAATTAAGTTTTGCATTATATATTATTTGTAGAAACTTATAATATTTATTGTACTTATTTTGTACTTATATTTTTTGCAGAAATCGTGGGATGGGTTAAATCCCAATTTGCAGAGACCTCAAATAGAAATCAAACTATGTCATTTGGCAGTGGATGTATTTGCAATAAAGATTTTAAAATACCAGTCAGTATTAGAAGTTACACGCCACTGGCTTTCAACAAGGGAGATTGTGTAAAAGTAAAAGGGAAGATTACCGGTGGTAAGTTTTTTGAATAATATCAAATTGTACTATTTACATTTGAATAATTTTATATTTGAATATTCAATCAGTTGCGAGCATAGGTATGCTAATTAATCATTTTTATTTGTTTTTCAGACGGCCCAATTTCTTTAAACTGTGATAACAGTGCTTGCATTACTGCGGTGACTGATGAAGATCCCATGACTGAGGAAGAGGTAATAAATGTAGTACGCATTCCGAAGAGAGGATTAGACAATGTTTAATAAGAATTAGATAAAGAGCAGTGTTATCTTAAGCAGTTTTTTATTATTTTTCTAAATTTGTATTGTTGTGTATGTTCATGTGTGAATGATATTTAATCAACACAAAAAAAAAATTCATCACACAATTTTTGATTGAACACACAAGTGAGTGATATTACCATTAGTGAATTTTTATAATTTTTCAAGTTTGTTATGTGAAGTTGAATTGTTTTGAGTTGAGTTCAAACGTGCAATGATATATTGGAATTAATATAAATATGTCATTCACACAATCTTTTATTTGAACCTACAATGATATACCACTGGTTATTTTCAATTTTTTTATGTATTTTTAAGTTTATGTTCCAAGTTCAGCGTGTGGTATATTTCCTATTTAGGTAACAATAAGGATCTCTAAAATTTAGGTAATAAAAAGATATCAAAAATGTATAACTAAAAAAAATATATATGTATTTTTGTATATTCAACAAATATATCTAATGTATAGGCAAAATAACCCAAAAAATGTTACAAAAAAACATTAGTATTTTTATTCTTTAAGTTAAAAAAATCGTTGTGTTAACATTATAAAAAAAAAATGCTCAACATTGTAATTGAATTCAATAAAGAAATTTATAAAAAAATTTTGTCTAAGGTTGTCTTCAGAATTATGTACATTTTCATTGCGAATACTTTATCATAATAACTATTATGTGTATTTTTATTGTTTACGCATGAGGGCGCCTACCTCGGTAGACTATAGTAGTCTCCGTCATCAATCCGACCCACGCACGCAATAGTTTTAGTCATCAGTCGAGTGTTGACATTGAAGCATACAATTGCATTTACGCAGGTTATGTACCGTGCTTTTTACAATTAGCGTTGCTTTTTAAGCTAAAATACGCTTTTGTTAATATAATATAAATAAGTAAATAGTGACGTAGTTACCAATAAATCTTTTACAAACAGTCAAGTTCAGTATCAGATACCGTCTTGCTGAGTTCAGTGCCAATTGCTTTTATAACGTCCAGGACCTAATACTCGATTTCGCATTTTTAATTGCTTTTATTATTATAACGTTCAGGACAATCTAAGTTGCATCCAATACTGCATTACTGCATTACTCATTTGAATGAGAATACAAGTGTATTGATTAATTGGTGATAATTGGTTGAGCAAAGATCAGTTACAGTATTTTTTCATTTTTACGTAAGTATTGCCAAATATTTCCATTGATAGAGTAATTGTTTGTTAGATATAAAGATTGTTAACGTAACCATTAAGGGCAAATAAGAAAACATAAATTTTTGAATATTTTTACATTTGACAGTACTATTTTTGGGCTAAAAAAGAGAAAAAAATTCTTTTGACTAACAGGTTAAACAATAGCCTATTTTAATTATTTTATTATTATTGTAAAGCACTTTGCACAATAAAATGGATGAAAAAATTTAAATTTATTGTAATAAGACATTAGACCTGCTACGCTTTAATATCATACATTTAAGCTACCTATACCTATCTGAATGATCAAAGGGTTGGCATGTGTCAGTTCAGTTTTATGTGGATAGACCATTGACTATGGTAAAAAGCAAAATCTTAGCATGAGATTGATGTTGACCAGTTATACATACAATTTGTTAAGTACTATTTGTCTATAAATTTTTTGAATGAATCATTTTCACTTAATTATACATAATAATTAATAATAGTAGTCTGAATGAAATTAAAGCGTAGAAGGTCATAAGTCTTATACATTTTTATACATTATACAAAAAGTACTTTGCAATAATAGGATATTGAATAGGCTGTTGTTGTTTCATGATCACAATAACTCAGCTACTTTGGCTTAGCTACTTCATAACAAAAACAAATATTTTTATTATATTATATTTTATTTTATTAATATCAAGATGTGTACTTTTCTGTTTCAGAGTGCAGTGCAGCATAGTTGCGGCTTCTTTCATTTACATATACCAACCGACTATACATATACCAGTCGACTATTAGAAAAACTATTATATATATTTTATATTATAAAAATGATAAATGAATAAATGAAAATAATAAAAATAAATTGAACTATATATAAAAAAAGAAAATAACGACTATACATATACCAGTCGACTATTTAAAAATAAATAATAAACAAATTATTATTATTATTATTATTATACTACAAAATACAAACATAACAAGTTGAACGATCAATTATTTTATTTAATAAAAATATATACAATTACCTATTGACTATATTGACTATAACATTTTTAAATCAAATTACTATTAATTTAGAAAAAAATAATAAAAATAATATTGCACTTTAAAATTATTACACATCAATTATATTTGACTTAGAATTATAGAATTATTGCACATAGCATTTTAGTATTTTTGAATTTTTGAATAAAATTAAAATTCTCTATTGCAATCATATTCTTTTTTCATTATCTTTCTACATCAAAAAAAGTTTTTGTTCTAAATAAAATGGGACGCCGCAGATTGACAGCAGAAGAGACTGAAGCTTCTCAAATCAGTAGACGCAGATATCAAGCTGAACATGTACGTCAGCAACGACAAACGGCACGCAACCGTGTTACTGATCAGCGTAGAAATGTAATTATTGAAGAGAATTATTTAGGAGAAATGAATATTTTATGTTACCACTGCAATGCAGTTCATTTTTTAGCAGAAAAAGTAAGGAATAAAATTCATGTGAATTCATTCAATGATTGTTGCAGTCACGGTAATGTTAAATTGGATCCTACCCCAGCATTTCTGGAAGACTTGAAAAATATGTTTCGAGGATGTCATGAACATTCAAACGATTTTTTTTGCAATATTAGGTCATATAACAGCAGTCTTTCATTTGCTTCTTTTAATGCTAATTTGTTCAATTTTCCACAAACCAATAGAGCTCCGTATTGTTTTAAAATTCAAGGACAAATTTACTATCAAATCCATAAATCTGTATATCCTTCTGAAAATCAAAGCCCCTTATATGGACAATTATTTTTTGTTGATTCAAATGAAGCCATAGAGTATAGGATGAATAGAAATCAACATTTCAATCGTCAAACGATTTCAATTCTGGATAGGATTATTCGTGATAATAATATATTTTTGCACAATCTTTTGAAATGATGAGAACAGAAATCCTGAAACAGCGCCAAATAAATGCAAGCGATCAGGAACCAGAATTGCAATTGCTATTTACTCTTAGACCAGGATACGATCGTAGAAGGTATAATTTTCAAACTACAAATGAAGTAGCAGCAGTTTTCACCACCACAGCTGATGGAGATATTCCAGAATCATATGTGACTATTAGAAATAAAATAACAAATGAATTACAAACTGTTAGTTCAATGGATCCAAATGTGGAGCCTTGGATATATCCATTATTTTATCCATTTGGTAATAGAGGTTGGCACGCTGATTTGCAAATCACCAATAATAATAATAATAATAATAATCGTAATAATGATAATGATTATAATAACGAAAATCGACGTTTAACACGAATGGCATTTACCAGATATCAAATTGCAATAAAGCTTAATGAGTTTAATCCACTGCTTCACGGTAGAAGGTTATTTCAACAATGGGTTGTTGATGCGTATGTGAAAATTGAAAAAGATAGAATTCAATATTGTAAGACACATCAAAAAGAATTGAAAGCCGATAACTATCAAGGATTGCATGATTATTTACAAAATGCTGCTAATGACATTAATGGTCGCGTAGGAAAAACCCTCATTTTACCTTCAACATTTCTAGGCTCTCCACGTTACATGCAACAATTATATCAAGATGCCATGTCTTTAATTAATATAAAAGGCAAGCCTGATTTTTTTTAACTATGACATGTAATCCTAAATGGCGAGAGATTGAAGAAAACTTACTGCCTGGTCAACAAGCATCTGATAGACCTGATTTAGTCGCACGAGTATTTCATTTAAAAAAAGAAAAATTGATCGAGTATGTAACAAAAAAGAAATTTTTTGGTGAGGTCGCAGCATATGTTTATGTAATCGAATTTCAGAAGAGGGGATTACCTCATATGCATTTATTAATTACACTTCAAAGAGATTTTAAAATAAATACTCCTGAGTCTGTCGATAAATTTATATCAGCTGAAATTCCAGTTATGAATGAAAATTCGAGGCTACATGAAATTGTAATAAAAAATATGGTTCATGGTCCGTGTGGAAGTTGGTGTTTGGTTGATGGAAAATGTTCCAAAAATTTCCGAAAGTATTCAATTCAGAAACTTCATTGGATGGAAATGGTTATCCGAGCTATCAAAGAAGAGACAATGGAATCACTCATGAATTTCCTAGCGGATATAAGGTAGATAATCGTTGGATTGTCCCATACTGCCCAACACTTCTTAGCATGTTTAATTGTCATATAAATGTCGAAGTAGTGTCAAGTATTAAATCCGTTAAATATTTGTATAAATATGTATATAAAGGTCATGATATGGCTACTGTCGTCATTGGGGAAGTAGATGCTTCTAAAGTAATAGATCACGACGAAATAAACGATTTTATAGAAACGCGTTATGTTGGTCCAGTTGAAGCATGTTATCGCATTTTAAGTAAAAATCTACAAGAAAAGAGTCATGCAATTATTCGATTACCCGTTCACTTACCTAATGAGCACAGCATCATTATCAGCGATGAAAATGGTGTTAGTTTAGATTCATTAAATAATGCCAGTAGTATGTTACTTGATTATTTTAAATTAAATGAAAAATGTATAGATGCAAGACAGTATTACTACTATGAAATACCGTCACACTATACCTACAAAAAAGAAAAAACAGGTGAAAAAATAACTTCATGGGAGATAAGAAAGCAACATTTTAATACGATTGGAAGAATGTTCTCAGTGAGTCCGACACGGATAGAATTGTTTCATTTAAGATTGTTACTATTAAATGTTAAAGGTGCCACAAGTTTCAATTGTTTAAGAACTGTTAACGGAGTAACACATCCATCATTTTCAGCTACATGTTTAGCTTTAGGTTTAATTGAAGATGACGAAGAATGGTCCAAAGCTATGAGTGAAGGTGCTTTATGGATGATGCCTCGAAGATTGCGACAATTGTTCGTGAGAATTTTAATACATTGTCAGCCTCTTCATCCCCAAGAATTATGGAATAAATTTAAAAATGACATGTCTGAAGATTATTCGCGCACTCATGGTATTGCTTCATCTCATAAATTAGCTTATGCACACATAGCTACTTTATTAAATAAAGAAGGACGATCTCTATCTGATTTTCCTACTATGGATCAATTAAATTCTGAACCAATTGAAAACATTGAGGTTGATGCTGAAATTCTTTTGGAAATGGAAAACTCCGGTCAATCGCAATATAATAAGTTAAATGAAAAACAAAAGAATATCGTAGACTTGGTTTTGAATTTAGTCAACTCGGATATAAACGAAGATTCAAATAATTGTATATATATTGACGGGCCGGGAGGATCTGGAAAGACTTTTATCTATTCAACTTTATTCAATTTATTAGAATCAAAGAAAACGAGAGTATGTTCGATGGCTTTTACAGGAATTGCAGCTACATTATTACCGAATGGTAGAACTGTGCACAAAACTTTTAGTCTACCAGTTCCGTTGTATAATGATTCTTCTTCAAGTATCACTGCTCAATCTAAAGAGGGTATTTATTTAAGAATACGAAAGTATTTATCTGGGATGAGGCTCCAATGGCTCCTCGGTATGCTTTAGAAATTGCTGATAAAACTTTAAAAAATATTATGGGTAACGATTTACCTTTCGGAGGTAAAATTTTCATATTAGGTGGAGATTTTCGGCAACTTTTACCTGTAATAAGTAAAGGAACACGAAATGAAACTATTAATTTGTCAATTAAATATTCTAATTTATGGCAACATTTTCAAAAGTTTGAACTCACAGAAAACATGAGAGTTTTGCCGAGTGAAATGGAATTTGCAAAATATTTATTGTCAGTTGGAAATGGTACAGAAAATGATTCTAATGATAACATTTGCATTCCCGAAAAATGCGTTATAAAAGATGATGAAGATATTATTTATAAAACATTTGGGTCTTTAATAGAAGAAAGGAATTACGGCGAAATGGATAAATGTGCAATTTTATCTGCGCGTAATATTGATGTTAATGAAATGAATGAAAGAGTAGTTGATTTATTAGATAAATCCTCTGAACAAATTTATTATGGAATTGATAGTACAGATGGGTGTGATAACGGTGATACTAATGAATTATTATTACCTGAATATTTAAATTCATTAAATCCAAGTAGTTTACCACCATATTCCCTGCGACTCAGAAAAAATTCTATTATAATGTTAATTAGAAACATAAGTATAAATGAAGGCTTATGCAATGGCACACGAATGCGTGTTATTGATTTTTCTAGACATCTGCTTAAATGTCAAGTTTTGACTGGTGATAATTTAAACGAAATAGTGTATAAATCGCATAACTCTTTATTGTCAAAATGAGTACCCATTTACATTTAAGAGAAGACAATTTCCGGTAAAGTTAGCTTTTGCTATGACGATTAATAAAGCTCAAGGTCAAACGTTTCAAAAAATTGCAATAGACTTGAGAAGAGATGTATTCAATCACGGGCAGTTATATGTAGCTATGTCCAGGGTTAGATCATGGGAATCACTCTCAGTACTTCTTGGACCTTATCGAATGAATAATTTTAATGTTAAAAATTTTGTCTACAAAGAAATGCTAATTTAAAATATTTAATGTTTAAAGAAAAAAATTATTTGAAAAATTTTGCTCACATAGTAGTGAAAATTAAAAAAATTGAATAATATTAATTTTATATGTGATTATTTCAAGTATGGTTAAGTTTAGGCGCGCGAAGCGCGCGGAGTTAGTGCTAGTATGTAATATATCGCGACGCTACATTTGGCCAGATCTGTGAAAATTTAAAAACTTACGTGTGAAAAGATCTATTCTTATCATATTTCATTTGTGGCACACCACAAATCATGCAGTATCAGTTCGTTTCACTCATAGTTTAAAGCAGACGATACGTAGAATAACAATAAAAAAAGAATGTTTTTTATTTTTTGCGCACATTTAATTTGTGGTAACCAGACAATAAAAAGATCAATAATCAATAACACAATGAACAAACACTGAACTAAGATTTTGCAACTCGCATATAATCATATAAGTAACTTGTATAGACAAGTTATTGACGTCTTCTGCATTCGCAATAATCATCAAGGTACGTGCAAAAAAAACAAGAGCTGGTGCAGAATAAGTGAATATCGTTCAATAAAAAAGCGCGACTAATTTTCAAAATTTGGATAGTATTAAAATTTTAAAATGAATTTGTTTCATTTTCGATCATAAATTTTATTACAATTAATTTTATACGTTAAATTTAATATTATTTAACAATATTAATAATCTTTTTTTAAATAATAGTATACTGTTATATTAAATTTTTTTATTAAAAATCCCTAAGAGTGTAAAAAAAATAATTTTACATTATAATATACCTTGTTAGTATACCTGTGAGAAAAAAAAAATTTTATGATGAAAAAAAATTGCGACCGATCGGGATTCGATCGCGCATCTACAAGAGTCAAAAGCAGGAATCGTAGCCACTGGGCTACGAAGTCAGTTGTTCCAAACATCACTGTTAGTGACTTAAATGTTTCGGCCTTGGGTTGTAGTTTAAACAATTGCTCTCGGGTATCGGCTGCTGCGCGTGCGCGACTCAAGCTCCACCCATTAGAAAGAAACAAACGATCGCCTTACGTCTTCTGTCTCTCTCGCTCCAAGCATCACGCCGTTGTATACTCACCAGCAGTCTATACTTTCTATGTCTATGGTCTCAACAAGCGCAAGCCGGTCTATAAGGACGCTTCGGCAAGCATATTTCATCGACATACGCATCGAGGCGCAACTCATCGGTCATTGAATCGGAGTCAGCTCATCGATTACGACCAGGTAAAGACACCATCCAGGTTGCAATTGAAGACCAATAATGTCTACTGCAGGCCTGGTGGGATCTTTTTGTCATCGCATCAACTTTCGGGATTATTCGGCGCATCTCAGTTGCACGAGCGCACGACGAGAGAAAGTGAGGTTACATATTGCCATGTGCAATCTCACGTGATCTCGGTCAACTCAGTTCCAGCTGCTCACACATGCTAACAAGAGGATTAATATAACCTCATTTGTTGTGCTCCGATTGTCTCACAAATCAAGTTCAACTCGCTGTGAACTCAAGAGAAGCTTTGCACGTCTCAAGTGCAACAACGCACAGGAGAAGTGTGTATTAATAAAATCAAGCTTCGCGTCGATTACTAAACTCAATGTAAAGACTCTTTAACAAGCAAGTGGGAATTAGTACAATCAATGTCCGCGCCCAATAGCGCGATTACAAGTTTTTTGCTTTTTTTGTATTTTTTTTAACAACTGATTTCGCAAAGCTGATAGGGTGAGAGGTTAGATGAAATCAAAGATGAACGCGTTTTTACACTTTTCACTTTAACTTTATTTCTGCACGCAAAATATTCTAAAATAATCTTCAATTGTTTGAAGTTTAATTAATCGAGAGAAAAGAATGTATTGTGCGACTTTGGCAGGGTACGATTTGATATAATTACTCCGGTTAGTGCTCCGGGTGCGAGAAAAACTCGTTACTGATGCGACTCCGAATTCGCAAACATGAGTGCGTGGGCCTACGCTTCCCCCTCCAGTCCGCTCGATAGAGCGAGGCAGCCGAGAGGAGAAAACGGAGCGTTGCTAGCCGCGACATACCGCCCACCAAAGCCGCTTACAGCGGGTTTCCTTTTTTTTCTCGGAAAGAAAAACAGGGCAATTTTGAAATTTAACATAACATTTTTATATTTTTTTGAAAAGATAAGGAAAATTGACTGAATAATAATATGATTCTTCATAAATCTTCAAGCTCTTCGTCTGGCTTGCTCGTTGATGGTTTATCTTGTGGTTTCGGAGCTTTTTCAGCGACTGGTAGTAATATGAGTTTGCTTATGGGACGGCGATACTCCCCTTTGGTTGTGCGTAACAATGCGACGCGACACAGCCCATTATCTCCATAATAGCAACGAGTGATTCGTTTCCATCAGCCATTGAGAAGCTGGTTGTAACTCATTCTTCACTAGGACGACATCACCTACTTGTACATTCGGCTGCGGTTTTATCCACTTTGAGCGCTGCTGCATGTATGTAAGATGCTCCTGGCTCCAGCGGGCCCAAAAATCGTCGCGCATCTTCTGAACTAATTCCCATTTGGCAGTTAGACAAGACGGGGCATTTTTCACCTTATCTGGAAGAGAGATGATCGCAGATCTGATGAGGAAGTGGCCCGGTGTCAATGCAATGGGGTCCTCTTCATTGGAGCTCAAGTAGCCAAGGGGCCTTGAATTCAGACAGCCTTCAATTTGAATGACAAGTGTGATTAATTCTTCATAAGTGAGGAGATTTTCTCCGATGACTCGCTTTAGGTGTCCCTTGCATGATTTGACGGTGGCCTCCCAAAGGCCTCCGAAATTTGGTGCGTAAGGTGGCGTGAAATGCCACTCGATTCCTTGTTGACCCAGAGAAGCGGCAACTTTCTCTCCCACTGGAGAAGTGTTGCGGAAGAGATTCTTAAGCTCAGTGTCTGCTCCTCGAAAATTTGTTCCGTTGTCGCTGAAAAGGTGGCGACATAGTCCTCGGCGTGACACAAAACGGCGAAAAGCAGCGAGAAACGAGGATGTGGAATAATCTGAAACGACCTCCAGGTCGGCAGCCGTCGTGGTCATACAAACAAAGACAGCAAGGTAGCCCTTCAAGGCCTTTCGTCTTCGTCCAGGTGAAGCTTTGTACCAAATTGGCCCGGCATAGTTGACCCCGGTGTTAGTGAATGGACGCGTTGGCTGAACTCATTCCGGTGGAAGTGATCCCATTGCTTGCGACAGAGTACGAGCTTTGTAGCGTGCACAAGTGATGCATTTTCTTACTTCACCGCGAATGAAGTTACCGGCACGCAGTATCCAAAACTTGCGCCCTAAGGTGCTATGTGTGAGCAGAGGACCTCCATGTAAAGTCAGCAGATGGGTGTCGTGTACTAAAAGGCGCACGACATGGTTTTTAGACGGCAAAATTATCGGATGTTTTTCACTTTCAGACAATAAGGATCGCTCGAGCCGTCCGCCTACGCGTAGAAGGCCGTCGGCAGCGATAAAGGGGTTGAGTCTTTTCATCGGGCTTGACGCTGATACAGTGGTGCCTTTCATGAGCGCATCAATTTCTGCGCGAAAGTGAATATACTGAATAATGCGCCATAGTCGCTCCTGACCAGCAGCCATCTCCTGGGCAGTTAAATAACCAGTGCGATTTTCCAATCCTTTTGTGGCGTTATTTTGAAATCTAGCCATATGTGCTAGGATCCGCACGATTTTGTGTAATGAGGAGAATTTTTTAAACCAATTTTGCCAATCTGTCTTGTCATGATCCTTGACAGTGGTGAAGAGCGTTGAAGTTCTCCGCTCGACGTCAGTCTGCAATTCCTGCGATGACTCTGGAGGTCAGGTGCTTGGATCTTCCAATAGCCATGTGGGTCCATGCCACCACAGTGCATGATCGATGAGAAGTTTGGCTGAGATTCCTCGAGAGGCACAGTCACTAGGGTTCTCCTTGGAAGGCACATGACGCCAGGCGACATTGGGCATTAATGTGTGAATTTCACTGACGTGGTTGGCAGTGAATGTTTTCCAACGGGACGGGTGACTACGCAGCCACGCCAAGACTATATTTGAGTCTGTCCAGCAGTATGTGAGCGAAGGTGTTTGTTGCAAGCTCGTGTTGACAAAATTGACGAGGCGAGCGAGCAAGAGTGCTCATTGTAATTCTAGGCGGGGTATGTTCAATACCTTTATGGGTGCGACTTTAGTCTTGGCGATGAGCAGGTGGCAGTCTATTGGGTTGTCGGCAGTGTCGTATACGACGGCGTACACAACAGCTGCGTATGCTTTTTGAGACGCGTCGCAAAAGCCATGCAAGTCCCAGCAATTTGTGCTTATAAATGATATCCACCTTGGAAATTTGATGAGCTGAGCTTCTACGATGTCTTCTTGAAATTCTCGCCAGGCTTGAGTCGTCGCTTCCGAAGGCTTGGCATTCCAGTCTATGCCGAGAAGCCAAAGATCCTGGAGGAGAATTTTCGCTCGTATAATGACTGGAGAAAGAAAGCCGAGCGGATCGTACAGCTTGGCGACCGCCGATAGGATTCCACGTTTCGTTGCTTCCGCCGTAGACACCGCAGGGACGTGGTAGTGAAGCGCATCGCTGCTCGGTGTCCATAGGATGCCCAGCACCGAGACTGACGAATTGGTCGGCGCCTTTAGCTCAACGGGTTCTGAGGAAACAGAACTATATTGCTCAATTACAGCTCTCGAATTTGATGCCCACTTTCCTACGTCCATGGCAGCTGATTTGAGTATTTTCACAAGTTCATCGGCTTTCGTGATCAGGTTAGACTCTGAATCGTCGCCAACGAAGAAGTCGTCAGCGTATCGATTGTACTGAAGAATCTTAGCTCCTAGCGAAGGGCGCAGATACTGTGCCATACGTGGCTGTGTTGAGACTGTAGTGCTGCACGGGCTTGTCGGGTGAGTCGCGCCATAATATTCTCTGCCATTTTCGGTCGTAAGGGTGAACTAAAAATTGGCGAAAAATTTTAACGATGTCACACGAAAATGCATATCTTGAGAGACGCCATCTGAGCAGAATCACGCGTATGTCCTCGAGTAGATTCGGCCCTGAGTGCATAAAATCGTTCAACATTTGTCCCTTTGCATCCTTGCTGGACGAATTGAACACGATTTCTTCAGCGAATCGTCATGAACGACTGGGTGATGAGGGATATACACAGCTGTCTCATCTTCCTTGGTGCGATCTGGTAACAAAGACATATGCTGTAGCTGATTGTATTCGGCCATAAACTTATTGTAAGCTTCACGCAATTCTGCACTGTTTTCAAGTCGGCGTTCCATTCGCCGCAGCGTGCCAATTGCATTGTTTTTTGAGTTTCCCAGCGCTGGTGTCTTCACGAGCGGTAATCGCACGATGAAGCGACCTGTGTGGTCTCGTTGAATATTTTCCTTGAAGTATCCGTAGCACTGCCTGTCCTCCGGTGACATGAGCTTCGGGGCTGAAATTTCTTCTACTTCCCAAAAGGCTTGCAGTGCAGCGAAAAGCTCGTGGTTGACAGTCAGCGAGAAGGCTTGGGTCACATCACTGCCTCGCTGTTGTCCTTTCCCCATCAGCACCCAGCCGAAGACCGTGTTTAGCGCTGTTGGTGTACCAGCAGGGCCCGTGATTAGTCCAGGTCGCAGTGCAGCTGCGACAACATTAACGCCTAGTAGACAGTTAACTGAACTTGGTGTAGCGTGAAAGGGATCGGCAAAGTTTAAATTGTGCAGGTGGGTCCATGGTTGAATGTCGTTTGGTGCCGATGGAAGCTTGAAGGTGAGAGGTGAGAGCTTCAACCTGGAATTCAAAGTCAGCATCAGAGGGAGACTTTACCATAAGATTGACCCAACCCCTGGCCACAGACGTGGAATTGCCAAGACCATTGACAGCTATGAGTGTCCAACTCTAAAGTTTTAGCTACGTTTTCAGAGACATATGACTCTTCGGAGCATGGGTCTAGAAGAGCACGAGCTTGAAACGTCAGGCCTTTGTCAGAAATCAGGATTACGATGGCGGTAGTTACATTTTGTGACGATGCGTGAGGGAGGCAAGCGTACTCGTTACTGGTTTCAAATGAGCGTCCGAGCTTTCGGCAGCGCCGAATGACTCATTATTTGCAAGCTCCGATTGTTTTCCAATCGCTTCTCCTTGATCTATGTGAAGCTTTGTATGGTGCTTTTCTTGGCAAGCTTCGAAGAGCACTCGCTCACCATATGTGAGGTACCAAGACAATTGAAGCACAGCTTTTTGGTTCGAGCGATCGCTCGTCGCTCAGTGGGGGTTTTTGACAAAAATTCCTTGCATGAACTTGAGCTGTGTGGCTTAGCACAAAAAATGCATTTTATGTTGCCGTTTTTTGACACTGAGTTCTTCTGATTGACAGTCAAGTGCGAGTTAGTTGCTTGCCTGCCAGTACCTTTTCCTTTTGACACTTTAGCTTGATCTATCCCAGAGTCCTTTGAGCTTGCATCGAGTCGATCGAGTGTGCAAATTCTAGTCTCCACGAATAAATGGATATCTTCATATTTAGCACATGTAAAGTCCTTGGCTTCACAGTCTTTGACCCAGTCTAGTTGCATCGACGGCGCCAGTTTCACGCAATACACCAGCAGAGCATCGCAGTTTGCCACCGATGGTGCCGGAGCTTTGAAGACGTTGAGACTCTCGTTCGTAGTCGACAGCAGTTGATTCAGGTGTGCGACTAATTCGGTAGATGCAGTCGGCAGTTGTATGATCGTTTGAGGTGCGTATTCAAGCGCAGCAGCTTATCGTCGTACCGCTTGACGAGAACTTCCCAAGCTATATGAAAGTTGTCACTCTTCACCTTTATACCTCGAAGCGGTTCAGTAGGCTCGCCGCTGACTGAGTTGAGAAGATGCTGAAACTTAATAACCGGCATTAGCGCTTTGTCGTTTATCACCATAGCAGTGAATTTATCGCAGAAGCCTTACCAATCTCTTTGGTCGCCACTGAACTTCGGCAGCTTGACCTTCTCCAATTGCGAATGTACATTTGAGACAGTGACTGCTGGTCGTCGCAGACCTTTAAGTCCTTCCTACAACTCAGCTATGTTGTTCATATACGCCTGTAGGGTTGTTATGTACACTTCCGAGGAAAAGTAAGACCGTTGTGCTAGTGCCTTTTCCGCTGGAACAAGTACGAGGTTATTTTTTTCAAACTGATCCCAATATGATTGCAGTAGCTTGATCCGGTTTTCATAGTCGAATTCAGTGAGTGCACTTTCCGCTTTAGTTTTTTTTGTATTTATAATAAAGTTGGCAATATATGTCGCAAGAGTCTTTTGGAGAGTAAGGAGGGTTTCGGCTTCTTTTGCATCAGCCATGATAATCGAGGGGTATTATCTATGCGTTGATGTTGATATACACTGTAGTGGTCTCTGCGTTACTGTTTGTACCGTAGGCAGCTTGTAACCCACTTACACTCAAAACGTAAATAACGAGCGCGACTTGAGCTAAACTTCGGAGTCCAATGCTATTCGTATAGCGAGTGTGCGGGGGTCGCCGAACGTAAACACTGCGGGGACTCTTTCGGAGTCGATCTATGAGTGCGAGAGAGACAACGTTCGACGCAGGCACTCGCGTAATTCCGCGAACAGCAATTTGCGAACAGCCGCAGTTCTTTGTCGTCAAGTCGTGTGTAAGAAAGAGATAGAAAATCTATGTGATGCGCGGAGCACTAACACTGTGGTAATTTTTTATGTCCTTTGTCGTTTGCGCAACTGTTCACAATATGGCATCTTAGCTCACTTCCTTGCATCAGTTGCCGTTTGAAAGAAATTACAAATTATGAGGGGTATTTCGTTCGTCAAAATAAATATACCAAGATGTTTTAGGTTAAATTGATAAAAACAATGAACATTTATTGAATATAAAACAGAATGCTAGTTCCTTGGTCAATATATAGATATGGGCGCCACCACGTGATCAGCGGCACGTGGACCGTAAAATATAATTGAAAATTTAATAATGATTAGCAATTCATGATTCAAGTTCGCAGATTTGTAGTCAAATTACAATTATTTACGTCGAGGATTGTACAAATGTACTCGTCTGGCTAAATCGGAGAGCAATTAACACTCGCGTAAAAATCTCATAGGGACGCGGATACATATGCCGCTACAAAATGGCCAATGCGATCACTTTGAGTCAACACGAAAAACTATTACGTCTACTATTCGATACACCAGTATCGAAATTCACTTTACGACATCCGGCTCGAAGGACCAAATTTATGTCCGCGCCCAATAGGCGCGATTACAAGTCTTTTGCTTTTTTTGTATTTTTTTTAACAACTGATTTCGCGAAGCTGATAGGGTGAGAGGTTAGATGAAATCAAAGATGAACGAGTTTTTACACTTTTCACTTTAACTTTATTTCTGCACGCAAAATATTCTAAAATAATCTTTAATTGTTTGAAGTTTAATTAATCGAGAGAAAAGAATGTATTGTACGACTTTGGCAGGGTACGATTTGATATAATTACTCGGGTCAATGCTCCGGGTGCGAGAAAAACTCGTTACTGATGTGACTCCGAATTCGCAAACATGAGTGCGTGCGCTTCCCCCTCCAGTCCGCTCGATAGAGCGAGGCAGCCGAGAGGAGAAAACCGAGCGTTGCTAGCCGCGACAATCAAGCTTCGCGTCGACTGCTCAACTCATTTGTACAAACTCTTGACAACTCATAGCGTAGAATCAATGACAATATTAGTGTACTCAACAAATTTATAATTGTTATCAACATTTTAAACATATTGACTCAGTTTTGAATTAATTAAGAATGTTTTTGAGTGAAAATAAAGAAAATAATGAAAATTGAAATTCATGTCACTTATGCAGTGTTTTCTTGTGAGACCTGATCATGCACCCATCCTATTACTTTATTATTGTTTAAACAATTCCTCAACAATTACAATAATTAAAATACTTGTATTAAGTAAATAATTTAGATTACTATATATTGTGTAATTTTGGATTAATGCCCGTCTCATTCGAAGCAGCACTTCATCCGTAGTAGTATTTGTTTGATTACACAAGTGATTACACAGCTTATATTTCACAGGATTTGTCGAGAAGTTTTCTGGTGAGTACTGTATTATCGTCAGTGAGGTTGTGATAATGATTATATAAATATATTCGCGTATTTTTTGTAATTCTAGTTTTCAACAAGATGGAGTTTGAGGACATGTTGCAAAATATTTGGATGGGAAATTTTTTGGCGTGGTACGCGAATTGTGCTATGGACATTGAGTGGCTGCCAGATGAAAAATATGCAACAAGCGTGTAAAATCGTTGCCCAGAGTCTCGATAAATTATACAAACCATATAAATGACCATATAAATACATTCTGAATACTCCTTGAATAATAATTTTTTTGTGATAAAATTGCTTTTATTTTTCTAGCGCCATCCAGAATATCTGAAGGATTATTTAGGGCATGTACGACGTTTGTGACAATACGCACGTACCGATGATATATGGTAAGATTTTGTGGGTTATGTATTATGACGTGGTAATTCATATAGGCCGCCGCGACGCGCCAAGCCAGAGCGGAGCCGAGCTCACAATCGGAGCGGAGCTCTCGTTCGAGCCCGGCAGTCAGCGGCAGGCCAAACGGGCGGCCCGCGTGCTGGCCGTAGAGAGGGGGAAGCGCGAGCGGCCTCGCGCGGAGCTGCGAGTCGAAGAGTAGTAGTTGACCGATTGTGAATCGATCAGCAGCCCAAACGTCGAAGCGTGAGCCTAAACAGCGAGCGACAGCGTATATTTCGAAGCGTATTGTGTGCGAGAAGTAACCTAGAGTTTGGTGAGTAGTTGTACTTGCGGAGTGTGTGAGCGTGTGTGTGCAGATCGTGCCGTGTGATACGTGTGTGTCCGCGTGGCGCAAGGGTGTGCCAGCGGATAGCCTCGTCGAGAGCGCGAGTCGGCAGGACGTTGCACTTACAAGTGCTAGAGTGTGTGTGAGTGTGTGAGTGTGAGCGGAGACGTGATGAGTCACCTCGTCGTCCGGGTTCGGCGCGACGCGGTCTCAAGGCCCTCAGGTGACCCGTGCTTCGGCACGACCGGCCTCTTGGCCTCGCGGACGCGAGTAACTTCGGTAGGGATTAGAAGCGAGATAGGCAGGGACGCGGATATAGGCGCGATACATCGGCGCGAACAAGTAGACCTAGCGAGGCATCGGACCAACGTTGCCCGAGAAGAGTCTCGAGATACCTGTGCTAGCCGGCCAGGTAGTCGCGTAGGTAAAAGGAGTTTGTGCTGCTTGTCGGCGACGACCTTACGGTCGTCTGGCGCTTCGCTTACGCGGAAAAGTCGACGAGCACACCGAGACGATAAAGCTAGTGATGCGTGTCTGCGTGCGAGAAAGGAGTCGAGCGACGTATACGTGGGCACGCCGTCACAGTATATTCATACATTTTTTCAGTTTACACGTCAAGCGCAGTAATGCGAGCTTCTCGCGCTAATTGACGCTCGATTTGCTGTCCATTTACATACTTATTTTTAATCTCTCGCTTGCAGATGATATATATATAAATTAATAAATACTTTTACTATAATTATATTATTATTATTATTATTATTATTATTATTATTTGTATATTATTAGATATAGGTTATTTGCGCACCTGCAAAGCGATTGATGTATTCCACGTGTATATATAAAGACCAATTCTACATAGCTCTTACGCGCCGCAACACGCGCACGCGTAATCAGGGTTCCAACTTTGAAACAAACAAGAGGAGTTGTGGAAACATAAGGAGTCCAATTCTCCTTTTTTTGGAGTGGAAACCCTGATTATGCGTGTGCATGTCACGTTGCGTAAAAGTTATGTAGAACCGCTCTAATATACTGTACATAAGCCCAACAATTCACACAGATACACACTGCGACACGGTGACTTTTTGACACCCCGCCACCGCCGCACTGTAAGGTCGCGAGTTCGAATAGGGCTAAATACGTGACGTTCGAGGAACGGGAAAGGAAGGCGAAATAAAATGTATCATAAAAACTTATTTATTCTTTATGAGAAATCACTTTTATTGATCAGAACAAACTGGCGTAATTATTTGGCGCGATCACGACTAGGCACACACACTCTCGGACATGACTCCGGCGCTATTTCCTTTACCGACACTTCGTCGGTTTGTCTCCCTGGTGCTAATCAATAGGCTTCCGTCGTATTCTTTTTGTCTCTCCTAAAACGGCGCAGGCGGTATGGACACAGGCAAACTGTATTCACGGCGGTCAAAGACCACAGTCCAAAATATCGTGAACCGGCTCTTCGTGGCTACAATCAACTACGTGATAACTGCTGAGTCGCTCTCGACACTTCTTAACAACACTAATCGCTCTCTCACTCTGAACACGGCTCACACTTCTCAACACTGCTCGTACTCTCTCTCTCTCTCTCTGTGAGTATAGACACACGTGTACTCTGTTCGTCGCTCCGTTTTGTTTTGCAATTCCTGCTTTTTTTTCCTTGGATCTCTTTTTGATTACAGGTATAACTTGCTCGCTAACTAATAGCAAGGTCTCTGCCGCAATCTTGAAGCCGCTCGGTCCTTGTTTATTTGCCAAAAAAAAAAAAACCAGCTCAGGATTTTCAAATAGAGGTTAGAATCGTTCTCTCAATTTCATCATCGTCATCGACCCCCTGGATGCGTGGCCCTTGGTCATTATTGGAGCTCTTGGGGCAACTGGATCAATTTTGTGACTCTCGCGCAAGTGTTTACGCATAACCCAGCGTGTATGTAATGGAAAGTGCGAATAGTAGGGACTTGTGTAATGTGTCAAAGAATATAGATACTTACAAATAGAAGTCCAAAGCCCTATGCTGAATTGACGCCGACCTTTTAGTTCTGTTACCCAAGAAGTTGGGGGCGCGAGTGTCGGAAATTTTAAAGTAAATTAAAAAAAGTTTCACCGGACCGAGATTTGAACCCGTGTCCTTTAGATCATCAGGCCGGTGAACTAGCCACACAGCCAAACGATTACTATCGATCGAGCGACCTAAGCTGCTAATTTGAACTGTGTTCAGCGATGATTATTTACAATAGCATACCACTAAAGATATATTATGCGTAAAAAATATATTAATGCAAAACAGCGAAAAAACAATGAGTTACTACTCTTAGCCACGAAAAAAAATATTTCCAGCGAACGCGTAAGACTGATAAACACATGCACTGGAGCTCTCTCTTTTCGTGTCGAAGTTCGGTAAATTGATTTTCATATTAATTTTTTTGTTTATTATAGCAAGCATTGAAAAATATTTTTTTCTCGATAACTATGATGTTTCGAGAGAAAAAATTATAGACCAAAAAAACCTGGTCTTTGGCAAAATTTAGCATTGAAATATAGCTGAATAATTTTGTTGTATCAGCAAAATATCTTTTTCTAATCCAGCTGTCCACTTTTGTTGGATTTGCCTGTAAGATTTTTTTCAGTGTTTCTCAACACGTTTTACTACGAATTAAAATACAATTAATTGGCAGGTAACGAAGCTCTCGCAGATATTATATTTTATGTATTTTAATTCAAAATGAACGAATGGGACATTTTTGGTCTATGATCTACGAGTCCAAAGACTTTTTTGGTCTATAATTTTTTCTCTCGAAACATCATAGTTATCGAGAAAAAAAATTTTTCAATGCTTGCTGTAATAAACAAAAAAATTAATATGAAAATCAATTTACCGAACTCCGACACGAAAAGAGAGAGCCCCAGTGCATGTGTTTATCAGTCTTACGCGTTCGCTGGAAATATTTTTTTTCTTGTCTTATCGCCGAAAATACGCGCGAGATTAGGGAGCTCGAACAACGTGTATCGGGTGAGATCACTGAATTGCGTGGCCACCTGACAAATAATCTAAACGAAATCACCACGATCCGTGGTGATCTGAATGCCACTTCTCGCCCTGTCTCAGCTGCGCATCTTGATCTGCTGTCGTCTGCTGATCTTTGTGAGGTGCGCATAGCTGGAATTCCACCCACAGTCGAAACGGACAGCATTAAAACCGCCGAATTAGTCCTCGAAGCCCTTCAACTGAGTCGCCTCGCTCCCCTCATTTTGAAGGTGCGCTCATGGCTGCCGCAGACCCAGGCCTCTGTCGAGGCTGCGACGGCGTCTACATCTTCGGGTATCACTAGACGAACCATGGTCGTACGCCTTGCTTCGGCTGGAGCTCGTGATGTGCTATTGGCAGCTGCTTCACGGCTGAGACTGCTCCCCATCGGTCCTATTTTTGGCATTGAGCATGATGGTCCTGACAGACTGCATATGTCGGCTATTCTCCCTGGCCCACTTTACGGATTATACAAGAAATGCTAGACGGCAAGTCGTGCTCTTCAATACCTACCACGGATTGTCCGAGGCCTACGCATTTTTATGCGTCAATCACGCAAATCACCTTTGATCCCGATTACCGGCGAGGCCGACCTGACCAAGCTGAAACCACATACGTCCTGAAATAATATCGGCTCGTCTTCGTTGAACTCCAGTGTGTGCTTACCTTCAAATCCACTTTCCATTGGCTTAACAAATATAAATCGACTTCCCACAAATTTTTCTCTGATAGAGCCCATAGTAAATAAAAATGACTTTCACTTAATCGCAGTAACTGAAACTTTTTTGAAACCCGATATTAATTCAAATCTGTTTTGCTTGCCAAATTTCAATCTTCATAGACACGATCGGCTGCGTCGAGAGGGAGGTAACTTGGGTCTTTATGCCCACTCTGATCTCATGATCTCACCCTTACTTTGCTCGGATGCAATATACTCGAATGTCCCTGAATTTGCTATCTACGAAGCTTCTCAACGTAATTTTAAGTTGTTGTTTGCCGTTGTTTATAGGCGTCCAAAGTCTTATCGTCATGCATTTTTCGCATCGATCTCTAAATATCTCTGCCTTTATACATGCATACTATCATCGTTGGCGACTTCAACATCGACATGTCTACAGACAATCGACATGCTCGCTACTTATCAAGTGTGCTGGAGACGTACAATCTTCACCTAGTGAGTGTTCAGCCGACTCATCATGTGATGCACGCGGATGGCTCTGTTCATGAGTCGTGTCTAGACCTGGTGATTACGAGCGACCCGGATCTTATACTCAATTACCAAATCTCTGATTCCCCTTTTGCTGCTGGTCATCATTTTATTAAATTCAACTATCAGATCTTCATGCCTCGTATGCCTACCTCAACTCGTGAAATACGCAAAATTTCACGTGTAAACAGCGCCACTTTTAATACTCTCTTGGAGGATTTGCTAAGCACTGAGTTCAACAGACTGAGCCGGATCTCTGATTTTTCTCTGGAGCGTTCACCTGCTCGAAACGGAAAAACTGTGACCGAAATTTGCCCAAACGACCTAGTCTCGGCGATAACAGTAAGCCCTTAATACAGCTCTTGACACAGCGGCCCCGCTGACTTCTGTGGTTTTTAAGGAACGAGCAAAGCCATGGGTGACACAGGAGATCCGAAATCTTATTCGTTTAAAAGATCGTGCCTTCAAGGCGTATAAGCGACGCCGCACCGTGGAGGTGTATAACGTCTTCAAAAGTCTCAGACGAAATCTCAAGAATAGGCTTGATACGGCAAAGAGCAACTACATTCGGTCACATATCAATGAGGCGGCGTCCCCTAATGATTATTGGCGGATTTTCAAGAGCCTTGGTCTCTCGTCTCAAGGTCACCCATCACCTCTTCTACATTTCTCACCGGAAACCTTGTCTCATCGGCGACGCCACCTCTTCTTCTGGAGGAGGTCGACCAGATGTGCGGTGCTGCCACCGCTTTCTCGCTTCGCCCAGTGTCGTATGAGGACGTCGCTAGAGCACTGAGGAGGTGCGCATCTTTTGGCTGTGGTGCTGATGGTCTTTCATCATCAGTGATACGTCTCGAATCTCCTGCCCTCTGTACATACGTAATGCAACTGGTCAATGTATCTTTCGCCTCTGGTGTCTTTCCCTCGGACTGGAAGCTTGCAAGGATTATTGCACTGTCAAAGTCTTCTTCGCCTGAGTCACCATCTGACACGCGTCCGACCTCGATGCTGCCTGAACTGTCAACGGTTTTCGAGTGACTTGCTCACGCTCAGCTGTCTGCTTATCTCATGGAGCATCAGCTTCTTGATGCTCTGCAGCATGGTTTTCGTCCGTTGCACTCCACTCAGACGGCTCTCCTTGAGCTGACGGACTCAGTAAGGCTTGCGATCGACGAGAGGATGATCCCCCTACTTGTCTCTTTTGATCTTTCCAAAGCATTTGATACGATTGACCACCGTCTCCTGGTCCGGAAGCTTCGTGCGATTGGCTGCGACGACCAAGCGGTTCGCTGGTTTGCCAGCTACCTTTCTGGGCGATCAATCGCAATGCAGAAAATTCAACATTTGCCTGGTTCGGCCAACGACGGCGCGGACGCGTTATCCAGAATCGTGGTTGAGCCCTAACCTGTTGACGGCGTGTTTAATCTAAATAGTATATCGCTACCCTCACTCTTTGAACTAAAGTAGCTATTATTGTTACAAATAAAAAGATAAACTCATGCGATCATGCAAAATCAGTGGTATGTAAAAAATGTTATCGAAAAGTCAATAATTCATTGTATGGTTTATAATATTATAGTAATTATTATCATTCAACTCGAGTACATATTCTGAAAGATGAAAAGATAATCTCATTGTATCTCTTTGTTTGATAATCAAATTGGATCTCTTCGTATCGTTGTAATTGTTGACATTTACATGATTTTTCACAATGACTAGGAACTGTTATCCATTTATCCAAAATGTAATCAAATATTTCTTGTAAAGAATTAGCATTTTCTTTGCTTGGTAAAATTCATTGCAACATATAGTTAGATTTATTTTGAACAACGGTTCTATCTTTGCAACCTGTACACGATAGAATTGTAGTCAATTGATGCGATAATATTTGTTGTAGGAGAAGTTATATTGATATTAATTCAACTAAAAATTAAGCAACATCATATGGAACCAGTAATAAATACTTTATGTTAACAAACTGTTTCAAATCTCTTAAATTTAACTTATTATCAGCTAATACGTAGGACTGGAATAATGGTTTTAAAACTAAATCCTTTTTAGTTTCCGACAAAATTCTTCTTACTGCTTCACAATAGATAAAGGGTGATTGTCCATTTAAAAAAGTTGGTTCCTCAGGAGGCTTGCCTGGCTTTGGCAGCAGCACAAGCCTCTGTCGTTTCCAGCATGCGGAAAAGACACCGGTCTGCAGGCCCGCCGTGCACACCTGCAGGAAGATGTCAGGGTGCGTGACAATAGCGATCTTGTGAGGCGTTCCCTTCCACCTAGATGGGAGGGTAATTTCATTTGTGTGCTTCTTATGCAGGCGGCACAGGTTTCTAGGCTGTGTTATCGGGACGCGCGCGTAAGAAGCTGAAATTATAATTACTCGTCCGAGATTGTCCTGCTCACGTACCTCAATAACAACGTGAGAGAGCGAGAAAGAATGTGTTATGCGCAGAGCGCTGTGGGTACGACGCTCGGGGATTTTATCGGTGACTCGCACTAGATAATTGCATGCAAAGAAACTGTATAAGTTGAATAGGTCGGAGGGACCGTGAAATAACTATGAATATCAAGTATTTTGTGAACGAATATTAGTGGTTTTATTACAGCATAAAATATGAAAATTCTATTATCGAAAAGAAAGAAAAAGAATACAATATGATTTAATTATACTCTTGGTTGAAACTGCAACTCTTCAGTTACTCGCTGATTACTCATCGAATGAGGCTTGATCAGGCGTCGTAACTCGCGATGGTGAGGTGATGATGAATATTTTTGTAACTATACTTACCTTATTCGCGCTGACGTACTCGAACCGTCGACGTGCTGGGCGCGCCTGATTCGCGTTCGTGTTCCTACGTTAAGTTAAGGGATATATCACGCACGGTACACTAGGATAAGTAAAAGAAGATACAAATCGTCGATCTAATCTCTCAGCATCTAGCACGATTGAAGTAGAACTTAATTTCGATTGACGGATTCTATATTTACAAGTAGCTAACGGTATTCAACACTAATGAAACCTGGTCCAGCTTTCTCGTATGTGTTTTCTCTGCAATCGCTAGCGGTATCAACAATAAGTGAAACCTGATTCAGCGTGTATGCATGATAGGATGGTAAGGAAAACTAAAACTCCCAAAGGATAACTTACATCGAGACGGTAAATCGCGTTGTAATAACACAATCTTATCCCCTCAGACGGTATCTCACGGTGAATGCACTTGCACCCGCAAAACACTAAAGCACCCACGGCAGCAGTACAATTCCCGCACTTGCGAAAACTGCGTATACTAATTGTCACTCCACGTCGGACCGATAATTAGTTTAGTCAGCTACAACGATAGTCGCTCAGCACCAAGTGAGTGTTGGACGGATGTCGTAATAGCTGGACTTAGAAATTCACGGCACTCGTAAGAAAATTGACTAAGTCGTGAATTTAATATTTTCAAAGTGATTTGAATATAGTGGTATACTAATTTGAATAATAATGATATGTCCCTGGAGCGCCGTTGACCTGTCTTTTATAGGCGCGCCGGTGGTCACATTCGGGGGTCGCTCTCATGTGCTCGCCTCCTTCTCTCGCGTACTCCGCAGAGTGGGATGGCGTGGGTTCCTGGCTACGCGCGCGCAAGCCATGAGTGAGTAGGGAAGCTCGCGTCTCGCTGCTCTCTCTCTCTCTCCTGGCCCACGCGCGTCGCGAGCGCGTAACTTGGCAATTTTCCGTTAGCGCCGTTGCAATAGTCCCCCTAAACTCTTCTGAGAGAATGCGTGGGTTCATGCAGGACTTGAAAGGAGAGTTTAACACAAGAGCGTATATGCTTTGATGTTGTTTTTTAGTTGTTGTCAAGTTTTCGTCTCTGTTGTGTGTTTTAATCGTCACTGTCTGATATTGTGACTGTAACCGGGCTTCGTCGTTGAATTGTCGTAGCTGTGAGGATGCGTCGACTGAGTCCGTCACGATATCGTCGAGCTTTGGATCGTAAGGTCTGACTTTGGCCCTTGGTCTTTCCACTGGCGTGAGGGTGTAGCGAGTACCTGGAAGCACGATGTGTCGCCTTCGATGACTGCGGCACATACCGCGAGGGCCTCATCGTCAAGTGGATTTTCAAAATGGCATTGACCACACCGTAATTGTAAATTTGCCTTGGGTCCCCGGTCGCCCGTCTTTTTGTCGGTGTACGTCGTACTCGTCGTCAGTGTCATACGTCCTGTCCTGTTTAAAGAAATAACAAAACAAAAAAAAAGAAGAAAAAGTAATGGATCGTTTATGAATGTACACGTAACTGTGCTACTCAGACTCACTGATGCTTGATGCGTCACACTCTATGACACATCGAGCTCTCAGCATCGTCGAGCATCTGCAGCTGTAATGTGTTTTGAATTCTGTTGATCTCAGTCTTCGTGTGTTGTATTTTTGTGATTATCGGATAGATGATCGGGAGGTAGTATTCAGGTGCTGAGAGTACACTCTCGAGTTGCTCGGATTCAAGTGATTCTCGTACAATTTCCCACATCTTCGCTCGACCGGCCCGATGCCGAGGAATGATGGCAAGCCCTTTCGCTCGTGCCTCATTGATTTTTCGCTGCCGCGCCGCGTTGCGACGTTGTCGTCGCGTCATCTGAAATGCGTAATTCAAATCTGAGATGTGGTAGTTGCCTCGTATCTTACCCGTTTGATCGTTCGTTAATTCATATGTTGCCGGAGGTCGGATACGCGTGATGGTATACGGTCCCTCGTACAAGTGTAATAGCTTGGCAACAATGCCTGCTTTTCCCGACGCGACTCTAAGCGCTTTCACAAAGACTTGGGTTCCGAGCGCCAGTTCGGTAATCGTATGGGAATTATGATTTTATCTGCGCGGTTGTTTCCTCGTATACGAATGTTGTCTCGCGTTTTCCGGATAATTTCGTCATGCGGTACGTTTTCACGTTGCGTCGTGACTAATTTCGTCCAAAAACGATCAGGTTTATTTCCTGTGTGGACCTCCATTGGCGTAAACCCTGTAGTCTCGCTCACCGTAGTATTCATCGTTTCAGCTATCATATCGCACCACCGTGACCAACATTTGTGGTCGTGGCTCGCAAGTGTTCGCAGAAATCTGCCCACTTCTTTGTTATACCGCTCCACAATGTTTGACCTCGGATGGCGGAACTGTAGAATATCCGAATGCCCGCTCGCGACATCGCGTTTTTTCCACTTGTGCGAGGTAAATTGACTACCATGGTCACTTTGTATGGATGTTATTGGTCCGTATTTCGGTATGTAATTTTTTACGATGCAGTTGAAAGCCGAATAGCACGTGGCGTTTACTAAGGGGTAAATTTGTATAAATTTGGAAAATGCATCCACCAGCACGAGCATATGCTTGTACTGGTTAGCAGCAGGCGGTAATGGTCCAATGAAGTCGATGGAGATGAGTTCATTTGGTCGTGTAGGTGTAATGGGTCGTGTAAGTCCGTATAGGATGAGTGCAACTTTTAATGCGTTGACAGGAGTCACAACTTTTCAAAGTGCGTGTAACTGAGCTAATAAGTTCGGGCTATAAAAGTCGTCAGCAATGTATCTCGCGACTTTCCGAGCTCCTACATGGCCAAGTAACTCATGGGTTTCGCGGGTTAATGATTTTAACATTACGAATGGTAGATAAATTTTATCTCCGCGTTCTGTCTGCCAATAATAAACATCGCTCCTTTTCAAAGCCGCCGCGTGACTACTTTTTACAAGGCGTTGCAGATGTTGATCTTCGCTTGTCTCTTTTCAAAGCTTTTAATTCGCGTAGGATCTCGGCTGAAGGCTTACGAGCCAGTAGCTGATGATTCTGCTAAGTTACTGTTCGCGTTCTCAAGTCCGGGTGGCCGCGATATTGATCTGCAAGCACGTTCTTTTTCCCCGGAATGTATTTAATTACAAATCGTAATCCTGTATAGGGCTCCATCGCATCAAACGATTACTTACGATTTTCACGTTTGTAAATAAGTCAATGCTTGATGATCCGTACGAATCTCGACTTTATTTCCGATCAAATATGATCGAAATTTGCGAAGTGCCCAGACGATCGCGAGGAGCTCAAGTTCAGTGGTGAAATAATTAATTTCGGCTGCTTTCAACGTACGGCTGGCCAGATAGATAATCCGTAAGTCTTCCGGTCCTACCTCTTGGCAGAGTGCCGCCCCAATCGCTACATTACTCGCGTCGGTCAACAAAACGTACGGTTTGTTATGCATCGGGTGGTGTAAGAAAAGTTCCTCGCAGAACAGATTTTTAAATGCTTGGAAAGCTTTGTTGTTACGTCGCTCCAACGCCAAGGCGTTTTTGCTTTCGTAAGTTCGAGTAGGGGTACACTGGCTTGCGCCAGTTTGTCCGTAAAACGTGCGTTAAAGTTGACAAGTCCTAAAAACCCTTTGACTTGCGTCACGTTCTGAGGAGGTGGAAATTTCTGAATTGCTTCCGTTTTTTCGTGATCGATGCGTATTCCCTCGGGTGTCAAAATAAAACCAATGAAACGAATCGATCTTCGCGTCAGCTCGAATTTATCGAAGTTAATAGTGACATTCTCGCGGTCGATGCGCGTTAATACTTCGTCAAGATCGCGGATATGCTGTTCTATGTTCGGCGAAACAATTAACCAATCGTCTACAAAATCTATCACCTTTGCACGGATCCCGGAGAGAATTGTTTCCGCTGCTCGGTTCAATGCCGCGCCAGAGATTTTTAGCCCGAAGGCACTACAGTATACTGGTATGTCCGACCTTGGTGTAGAAAACCCGTAAATTTACGCGAATCCCGATCGAGGGGTACCTGCCAAAACGAAGCTCTGAGGTCAAGACTCGACATGATACCAATTTGGTCACATTGCCGAAGTACTTGATCAACTTCCTCAGGTCCGTCATGGTCAGCCACCATACGCTCGTTCACCTGTCGTGCGTCTAAACACACCCGCACACTCCCGTCCTTTTTAGCCACCACCACCAGCGGATTAACGAACGCGGTGTCAGATCTCTCTATGACTCCGTATGCTAACATTTTATCAATTTCGTCAGAGACTTTATCACGATATTTAGTCGGCACGGGATATGATTTTATAAAGAAAGGTTCGTTGTCTTTTATTTTAATTGTATATTCGAACGATTGAAAACGTCCGGGTTCTTTCCGAAAGCAATGTCTATGTTTCAACATAACGCTATCAATTTCTTTTGCGTTTCTCTGTCGAGCTGGGTTGCTTCTACTTTCGCGCAAATCTCATCGAATCGTAACTCGATCGCCGCCGGCGCCGACTCGCTATGGCCCACGTGACATAGAGTTTCACAAATGTTCGTCGTCGACCGATCTGCAACCCATAACGACTTAGTGAGCGTCTGATTACAGGCGACCGCGACTCCATTGTCCGGATTCTCTACTCGATCAGTGATATCATAGTTGATCGTCGCACAACTCGAATCTTTATTTACCGTGAGAGTTCGATTGTACACGTCGATAATCGTTCGAAGTGAGTCGAGTCCGTCAATGCCAAGTATGCATTGTTTCACGAGACCTGGAATGACTAAGAAGCTTATCTTTTCTGTTACATTTTGTATCGTAACGGGGAGCAATATTTGGAATTTTACGCGTACCGCTTTCTCGCCACGAAATCCGGTCACATACGTATTTACTACGGGTAATATGGGGTATGCTAAAAATTTCGCATGATGTGCGATAAAAATACTTTCTTGCAAGCAAGAGACTCGTGCTCCCGTATCAACGAGTGAGGTAACGTTTATTACATCACCCAACGAAACAGAAATACAAGGGCATCTGTTCTCTCTCGTCCCCCTGTCCTCGTCTTCCGACAACAAATCATCTCTGATATTACGATAGATGTTGTATAGGTGGAATACGGCTGTGAAGCTATGTTTTTCATCCGACTTTGGATTCACAGCCCACTTTAGTTTCCCAACGAATTTTCGACTTCGTTTGTCGAATATTCATTTTCGATTTCCTCTGTCTCACGTATGTCAACTTGATGAATTGTTGTTGGACGTGAAGGATTTTGTTGGTTGTATTGTGGATGTGTGTTGCGCTGCTTGTTATAACTATAATTTGGATTATTATTGTTGTAACGAGCTGTGTTTGTGTGTGGTGTATTATTGTCTTGTCTGTTGTAGTCGCGTTGCCAATAAGCTTCGCGCTTGAGTTTGAATGTATCGCGCTCGGAATTCAATTTTCCCATGTTATCGAGTCTATCGAGAAATTCAACTAGTTCGTCGATTCGACTGATTCTTTGCGTAACTATCGCGTTTTGTGTAGCATAATCAAAATGACGTGAAAATTTATCGATTAAGTCGCTTTCTGCGGGTACATCGTCCAACATTTTCACTTGATTGTGAATGTGAATGATGTATTCGCTTCGGCTCATGTTTTTCTCTGCCGAATAATGTCCAAGTTCTAATGCTTCGCGTTTACGCGCCTGTATGATTCGACTCCAATACCGTTGTTTGAATTTATTTTGGAATTGCGCGAACGTATAGATTGACTCTGAACTATGTTCCCACCAGTCTGTGGCTGGTCCTTTCAATGCCTGTTTTACAACATGTTTAAAATGTAATTCAGTCAGCCCGACTGCATTAAAATAGTCCATAAAATCTCGTAAAAAACTCATCGGTTTTTCGTACGGGGCTGCGGTAAAAGTGGGAATTACGATTTTTGCCGGTTGTAAAAAGGTTTGTCGTTGTGTTGCGTGTGTGTTAATTTGACTTTGTACTGATGTGTTGTGTTCCGTTGTTTGGCTTTGCTGTGTCGTGTCGAGCTGTGCGCTCGGTATGTGTTGTGTATTTTGTGTGTTCTGACTCGCCATATTTCTGAGTTGACTTAATATCGCGTCGAGCCGTTGGTTTACGCGTTGTTCGAGTTGAATTGTGTCTTGCTGCAGTAATTGTCGCGTTTCGCGGTTTTTTTCTTCGACTCTTTGCGTTAGTCTATCAAACCGTCGATCGAATTCACTGCGTGCAACGAATAATTGACTTGTACTCATCGCCAATGAATCTCCGCTCATGTCGAGTAACTGTTCACTCGTTTGTTCGGGGGGAATTCGAACGTACTTGCAGGAAATTCGATCGGCTTTTTAGGACAGTTGATCGTATTTTTATCTTGCTCATTTTGCTTTTTCTGCTTTGAACGCGTCATGATAACGTTCTTTTGTTTTGCACCGGTTGCACCTGCTACGTCCTGTAACGTGTCTTTATGTGTTTCTGTTTGTTCGGCGTCTTTTGTGCTTTTTGGCGGTGTGTTGAACATGTTATTGTGTGTATGTGTGTACGGTGTTGGTGATTTAAATTTTTAAATGGCCAGATGCTTGGCAATAATGATGATGATGATATATGGAAATGAGCTGCGTGTCGTCAGTTTACCCTTGCGTACGCGCTTGGTTCACTGTGTTGTGATTTAGTGTATGCTCTCGCGTCTTAGAGCGCTGGAATGCGGTAAGCGAGATTATCTCTCGTCGCGTTCAGCTATGTACTATGCGCTGCTGCAGCTTATCTCTTAGCGAGTGCTCGTACACTAGTACGAATATGCGTATTTTTGTATGTCGTATATCGCGGTGATTCTATTGGAATTTCTCGCGACTACTGATATTCATGTTATGTAGTTTCTTATTTTTTTTTAGTTAAATTTTAACAATTAATGAATTTAGGTGCGTTTTTTGTCACTCGTAATCCCCACCTGAGGGATGCCAATTTTATTGAGGCGTTCCCTTCCAACTAGATGGGAGGGTAATTTCATTTGTGTGCTTCTTATGCAGGCGGCACAGGTTTCTAGGCTGTGTTATCGGGACGCGCGCGTAAGAAGCTGAAATTATAATTACTCGTCCGAGATTGTCCTGCTCACGTACCTCAATAACAACGTGAGAGAGCGAGAAAGAATGTGTTATGCGCAGAGCGCTGTGGGTACGACGCTCGGGGATTTTATATCGGTGACTCGCACTAGATAATTGCATGCAAAGAAACTGTATAAGTTGAATAGGTCGGAGGGACCGTGAAATAACTATGAATATCAAAGTATTTTGTGAACGAATAATTATTGGTTTTATTACAGCATAAAATATGAAAAATTCTATTATCGAAAAGAAAGAATATCGAAAGAATACAAATGATTTTAATTATACTCTTGGTTGAAACTGCAACTCTTCAGTTACTCGCTGATTACTCATCGAATGAGGCTTGATCAGGCGTCGTAACTCGCGATGGTGAGTGTGATGAATGATATTTTATGTAACTTATTTTACCTTATTCGGCGCTGACGTACTCGAACCGGTCGACGTGCTGGGCTGCGCCTGATTCTCGTTCGTGTTCCTACGTTAATTTAAGGGATAATATCACGCACGGTACACTAGGATAAGGTAAAAGAAGATACAAAATCGTCGATCTAATCTCTCAGCATCTAGCACGATTGAAGTAGAACTTAGATTTCGATTGACGGATTCTATATTACAAGTAGCTAACGGTATTCAACACTAAGTGAAACCTGGTCCAGCTTTCTCGTATTGTTTTATCTCTGCAACTCGCTAGCGGTATTCAACAATAAGTGAAACCTGATTCAGCGTGTATTGCAGTGATAGGATGGTAAGGAAAACTAAAACTCCCAAAGGATAACTTACATCGAGACGGTAAATCGCGTTGTAATAACACAATCTTATCCCCTCAGACGGTATCTCACGGTGAATGCACTTGCACCCGCAAAACACTAAAGCACCCACGGCAGTACAATTCCCGCACTTGCGAAAACTGCGTATACTAATTGTCACTCCACGTCGGACCGATAATTAGTTTAGTCAGCTACAACGATAGTCGCTCAGCACCAAGTGAGTGTTGGACGGATGTCGCAATAGCTGGACTTAGAAATTCACGGCACTCGTAAGAAAATTGACTAAGTGTCGTGAATTTATATTTTCAAAGTGATTTGAATAATAGTGGTATACTAATTTGAATAATAATGATAATGTCCCTGGAGCGCCGTTGACCTGTCTTTTATAGGCGCGCCGGTGGGTCACATTCGGGGGTCGCTCTCATGTGCTCGCCTCCTTCTCTCGCGTACTCCGCAGAGTGGGATGCGATGCGTGGGTTCCTGGCTGCGCGCGCGCGCAAGCCATGAGTGAGTAGGGGAAGCTCGCGTCTCGCTGCTCTCTCTCGCCTCTCTCCCGGCCCACGCGCGTCGCGAGCGCGTAACTTGGCAATTTTCCGTTTAGCGCCGTTGCACTTGATAGCAAAGTTAGGTACTCGGTCTGGCCCAGGCGCAGTGTGTTCCTTGATACTCTTGCATGCTCTTCGGAGCTTTTCCAGGGTGACAGTTGGTATAATTTCTCTTGCCTGAGTTGTGGTGGCAGAACTGGCTCGTCAAGCATAAAAGAAAAGAGGGCAGCTACTTTGCAGCGCACCAGGGACCGAGAGCTGGGTGTATTTGCTCTGCACAGGCGCTTGCTGGTCTTGATAGCCGCGCGCAGAAGACGTCTTGCGAAGGCATAGCTTGTTCGGCAAACGTCTTCATTTGGACGACCACGCGCTCTCTGGGCAAGCCTTCGCGCTCGCAGACATGAGCGCCGGAGTTCGGCGATCTCGCTTGTCCACCAGTACACCGCGCCACGACGGCCTCGTCCAATTGCCTTGGTCATAGAGGCGTTGCACAGTGGACTGAAAATCAAAAAATGCGACCAAAATTATTGTAAGCAGTAAACAACAACACATGACATTTTTGTCATTCAATTATTGTCACACAGCAGAATTCGGTGCACATGAGCATAAACAAAAAAAAAATAGCTGCGGCTTTTTTCATTTAAAAGTAATTTGTAAATATTAATCTGTTATTGCGCTTATACACATATTAATCTAACTCTGATGAATGTTTTTTTTTTTTTTTTTTTTTTTTTTTTTTAATCTGTCTACATTTCAAAACAATAGGCAAACACTTCGAACAGAGGATAGAATAACGGGTGTGAGCCTAAGTCCAGTGACAAGGGCCCTTATGGACAATACAATTTTTTTTTTTTTTACAAGTAGATGTGCTTTTTCAATCTTGATCCTTCAAAGGATACGTTATTGAGTTGAGCAGCTAAGATATTTGGGTGATATTTCAACCGATTTTTGTAGAGGGAGGAGAATCTTTGTATTTCCTCTTATCGATGGGGTCTCCAGATCGCGTCTAATAACTTCATTTGTAACATACCACGGGGCATTTACTATGGTCCTGAGTACTTTCGATTGAAATCTTTCAATTACTTCTAGATTGGATTTGGCAGCTGCACCCCACAGTTGAATTCCATACGTCCATATTGGTTTTAGAATACTTTTATACAGGAGTATTTTGTTTTCTAGAATTAGGACTGAATTTCTTCCGAGTAGCCAGTACAGTTTTCTGAGCTGTAGGCTGAGTTGTTTTCTTTTGGTCCATATGTGTGTCCTCCAGGTGAGTCTTCGATCCAAGTGCATCCCAAGATATTTAACTTCTGTAGATTGCGCCACTGGGGTTTTTTTATAAATACAGTAGGACACGTTTCCTTACGAAGAGAGAAGGTAATGTGCACCGACTTATTTTCATTGATCTTGATTCTCCAGTCATTGAACCAGTGTTCCACTTTGGATAGGTGTTCTTGTAGGTTTGTTGAGGCGAGAACTGGGTCAGGATTAGAGCAAAGTAATGCGGTATCGTCCGCATACGTAGCTGTTGTCGTAGTATTTGAAGATGGAATGTCTGATGTGTACAGTAGATATAAGGTTGGCCCGAGAACACTGCCCTGAGGAACACCAGCATGAATATCGTGGAGTTCGGTTACTTCGTTATTAACTTTCACTCGGAACGTTCGCTTTTCCAGGTATGATTTCAGTATCTGATAGAGGCCTTCCGGAAGATTTTTCTTGATTTTATACAGTAGACCTGTGTGCCAGACCTTGTCAAAAGCTTGAGCCACGTCCAGGAAGATAGCTGAGCAGTATTGCTTCCTTTCGAAAGCTCTTCGAATGTTTTACAATTCTGTTCTGTTACTTGTTCAATGGTAGAATGATTTTCACGGAAACCAAATTGATGTTCTGGGATTAATTTTCTATCCAGTAGTAACGGCTTGAGTCTGCTGAGTATGACTTTTTCACAAAGTTTAGAACAGATGGGTAACAAACTGATAGGTCGGTAAGATGTTGTTTGTTCAGGAGATTTTCCTGGTTTCAGAATCATAATAATTTGCGCGACTTTCCACTGGCTGGGAAAATACTTCAGTCTTAAGCATGCGTTTATAAGTATAGTTAAATATCTGACTGCTTTTGGTGGTAGTTCTTTTATTGTTCTACTATTGATTCCATCATATCCTGGAGATTTTCGATTTTTTAAGTTTCCGATAAGACCTTGAATTTCGTGTAAGCTGGCATACTTCATTTGTAACTCCTCGAACAAAGGACGTTGGTCTTGCAACAATATTTCTTCTTCTTCTCCCGTAATTTGTCTCGGTGGTGTATCAAAAACCTTGCTTAGATATTCAGCAAAGTTTTCGGCTTTTTCTTGATCACTTCTGGCCCATTTACCCATTGTCCTGATGGGCGGAATAAATTGCTGGGTGAGCTTCAATTTCTTGGTGGCTTTCCATAGAGAGTAATCCGTTGACGCCGTTGGGGTGAGGTTTTGCAGGTAGTAGTTAATTTTAGAGTTTTTATCTTCGCGAAGGATTTTTTTAAGTTGTTTTATTGAATTGTTTAAACGAGTTTTATTTTCCTTGTTACGCGTAATTTGCCAGATTTTTTTAAGTTTACGTTTTTCGCTTATTTTATTTAGTATTTCTGTAGATAAATTTTCCATTTTTCGGGCAGGTTTAGTAGGAGGAGTTGAGAAAAGTATTGCTTTATGGATTAGAATATTGAGATTTTCGATCGCAGCATCGACATCGTTACAAGTTTTTAATGGTATTTTGCATGAGAGGTTGTGATCAATGTAATCTTTGTAAGTTGACCAGTTAGTTGTTTTATTTCCAAGAAAATCCGAGTTAGTATTTTTTATGGCTTCGGCGCACAGTTCGAGTATAATTGGCGAGTGATCAGAAGTTAATTCAAGACTGGACTGTACAGAGAGATAGTGAGTCGATATGCCTTTGGCGATGAAAAAGTCAATGAGATCAGGTTTTTTTGATAAATCAGATGGCCAGTATGATGGTTCACCGGATGAGGCGGTGATTAGGTGGTTTTCTTGTATTGAGTCGTACAGCTGTCTGCCACGAGGAGAAGGAGTTACAGATCGAGAGCCCCATGAGGGGTGTTTCGCATTATAGTCACCACCCGCAATGAACCGAGAGCCTAGTTTTTTAAAGAATGTTGTGAATTGATCTTGTTTGATATTACGACTTGGTGGACAGTAGATAGCTGAGAATGTGATGGGACCTTTAGATGATTCAGCTGTTACGCTTGTAGCCTGTAAATAGTCATCCGTGCTTTTTCGAGTTCAAAGTGTTTTATAGATGATTTGATTATGAGGGCCGTGCCACCATGCGCCCTGCCACTAGGATGTTGCGTGTCGTATATGATGTAGTTTGGAATTTTGAGATACGTTTTATTAGTGAAATGAGTTTCTGAAATGAGCATAATGTCTATGTTTTTTCTTGTTAAAAATGATTTTAATTCTAGGCTACGCTCAGCGAGTCCGTTGGCATTCCATGCTGCGATGGTAAATTTTTCGCGAGCAGGCATTTATAATTTATTGATGAGTTTAGTTAACAGTTCTAGCATAACTTTCATAGTAGACATGAGTTGTGACATCATATTTTCTAGCTTGAGTATAGAGTTATTATTATTATTACTTTCGATGTTGTTGTTATTGCTTTCAGCGATAGCCATTACCTCAGGAATTGTATGTTGATGATCTTCGGGTGATTGACCTGGTAACCCAGTTACAGCTTGTGCGAATGAGACGTTTGGAATAGTGTTTCTAAACTGAGTTTGTTTGAAAGAATTATTTTGATAATCGAGTTTCTTTTCGCGAAGGGCTGGATTTAATTTTTGTAACAGCTGCTTACGAACGATACAGCCTTTATAGCTGGCCGGATGGTTTCCTTGGCAATTGGCGCAAATGACTTCTTTAGTTTTTTCTTTAATTGGACAGTCGCTTGTTAAGTGATTTTTAGCGCATTTAAAGCAGACAGGCTGATTGTTACAATAGTTTTTAGTATGACCGTACTCTTGGCACTTCATACATTGGGGAATATCTCGGCTTTTACGCGGTGGCTCGAAGCTAACTACTGTATTTAAGAGTCGGTTTATTTTGTATATTTTTTTATTGTTCATTTTTTTTAGTTCCACGAAGAAAAGAGGAAGAGGGTTTTTTGTCATAGTGTGTCTAATGTTAGAAATTTTTATCACCGAGTGACCGTACTCTTCGATGGCATTTTTTAGATCGACTATTTCTACTGAAGGGTGCATACTTCGTAGTACGGCTTTAAAGCCCTTCTGGCTTTTGCAAAAAATAGTCTGAAAAATTATTTAATTGAGAGTACAAAAGAGAATGATTACGAACTTTCTCTCCAAAGTTTAGACGTATTTATAGTTATTATTGTGATCTCAATTTTTAATGTGAGGAAAGATCAATGCGAATATTGATCAACAGACCTATTACTTACTTGTTCTCCAGTTGTCCAAGCCATGAGTCCCAGAGAATTTAAAATGATAAAATCGCGGATCAAACTCTCAAAAAATTCTGATGTTAGTAGTACTGATAAAGCTTGGCGCTTACGAGTAGTATACGACTTTTTCAGAACAAATCTAAGGCAATTTGGTTATTTTTCTACTGCTTTATCTGTCGATGAAAGTATGATCAAGTATTACAGGAGGACTGTCATGAAGCAGTACATAAAAGATGAACCAACGAAGTGGGGTATAAAACAGTGGACCATATTTAATCCTGAAGGATATTTATTTGAATGCGACATTTATAGTGGAAAAGGATCTCATCCTTTTTCCAAAGATACATATGTCCTCGAGAAATGCCATTTAGGCAGTAGGGTGGTTTCGCACATGATTCAAGAGCTACTGAATGAAGTTGTACCAAAAAAAATTATTAATTATCATTTATACTTTGATAATTATTTTTCTAGTCCTGACTTATTGGTACATCTGTTAAGACTTGGGATAAGAGCTACTGCAGCAGTTCGAGCAAACAGGGTTTAGTTCAGTAACGACATCGATAAAAAATCTCAATGAAGTTCATACGCTGAGAAACATGACAAAAATAGTGGTCAAAATTATATTACTCTTATGGACTCAAAACCTGTTTCTATACTGTCAACAGCAGCAGGGATTACACCACTATCCTTAATGAAACGTTATTTTTAAAGAACTAAAAACAAAGTCGGACTTATTCTTTCCACAAGTGTTTCAAATTTATAATAAACATATGGGTGGAGTTGATCTACATGATTTTCACTGCAGTAATGCAATGCTTTCGATTAGGTCTAAAAATGGACTTATGTTATTTTTGAAAGATTAATCCAAGCATCTATAGCAAATGCTACAGTTTTTTTAAACATGGTAAGTGATACAAGTAAAAAAATCGGGACTGAAGATGTTGCATTAGAAGTAGCTCGTAATTATTTATCTTTGGGGAAAAAGGCTGGAGCTTCAAAACCACACGAAACAACAAAATCATCCAAAAACGGAATTGTTATAACTTTCTCGTCTTGTTCAGCGAGAACACAACTAATGTGATATTTACATTTGCTCAACTTGTTTCCCGATAAAACATAAACAATAAAAATCTATCAAATCCTGACACTGTTTAACATAAAAAGAATGATAAGAAATAATGAATGACAATTTTATAAAATACAAAAAAACTACTATAAAATAAAAAACTATGTAAAAGAAAAAAAAATAAATAAAAAACCACAAAAAAAAGATCAAAAAAGACTTTTGCAAATGTCAACCTCCACGCGGTAAAAGTTGGGCAACGACATCATCATCGGCGGCTTAATGACATTTATATATTTTTTAACTCGAAAACAAAGCTTTTAACGAAAAAATTTCATACGTAATAAAAGTCTCAAAATTGCTCAACAAACATGCCTGAATTTTTTCAGATTTTTTCGAATAATTTTTGATTTTTCGGATTTAGACGATTTTCAAAAATCCAAAAATTTTCCCGGAAAATTCTGAAAAAATTCAGGCATGTTTTATAAACAATTCTGAAAACTTTTTTTAATATAGTTTTTCTCCTAGGTGCTTAGTTGACATATTAAAAAATTGACTAAGTTCATATACGGTTTTTTTCTACGAAGCGCCATTTTGATGTCCGCGATGTTGAATCTCGATATGGTCGGTGTTGGGCTTTTATGTTTACACCCCATGGACGCAAAAAATACGCGTGAGACCTAGAGATCAAGTCTCTTTCGACTCGAAAATTCGGGTCAAATTAAATTTTTTTTTCCAAAAATCGTGGTTTTTTATTGTTTAATTGTTCATAAATTGTACAAATTTTAAAATTTGACAATTCTGATGCCAGAATCAGAAAAATCATAAAATTTCACGTCGATAATGACTACTTTAATATTTCTCACATACTTTTTTCACCGATTCTACAGCAAGTGAAAACATAAGTCAAATTTCGTCCGTTTGGCCCGAAACGGGTTAATTTGTATTATTTAAAAAAATTTTTTAGTTCAAGTTCACAAACAGTTGTAATGTTTTATTTTCTCATTATACAAACTATGATGAATTATGATATTTAAATAAAATATCCAGTCTAAATTGAAATTTATTTTAAAAATTCCAAATAAATTAAATTTACATTCATCAGAGTTAGATTAATATGTGTATAAGCGCAATAACAGATTAATATTTTCAAATTACTTTTAAATGAAAAAAGCGGCAGCTATTTTTTTTTGTTTATGCTCATGTGCACCGAATTCTGCTGGGTGACAATAATTGAATGACAAAAATGATCCGTGGTTCAAATTAACCCAAAAAATAACTGAAATAGCATAAATTCAGTGACGTGGAGGGGGTGTCTAGAAACATACCCTCTATAAGGGAAACGGATTCTGAAAATATCTGTCGAAAACAATAAATTGCGACCCCAAGTAGAATTTTTAAATTTGTTTACTGCTTACAATAATTTTGGTCGCATCTTTTGATTTTCAGTCCACTGTGCGCTGGCCGTGGCTTCGGCAGTTGCCAAGCGCGGGCAGATCCAGATGTTGTTGTTGCCGTCTGATTACGCTGGCGTTGTCGACGATGATCGACAAGAACAAACCCGTCTTGGTCTCCGACATCGTTGTTGTTCTCGTCAAGTCTCTTGGATGCGGCCGTCACGGCATGGCGCTTGGGTGTTGCGCGAGTCGCCAGCGGTGACGTTGCAGGCCGCTTACCAGTTGTATTGACCGGGAATATAGGAGAATTACAGACCGCCTTCTCGGCAGAGGCAGGTCGAGGCGGTACTTGCTTCTGCTTCGTCTTCTTGAGCGCCAAGATGGCCTGCTCCAGACTCAGCGAGTATTTGATCACCTCCTTGTGGAGGTTATTTCTGCCAAAGATGAACGTATTAAGGCCCTCCAGAAGTCCTTCTTTACGAATCATTTTCTCTTCGTAGCTCCCGGTCGCAAACTCTGCGGTCGTCGGGAGCGGGGCGTCCTTTGCTAGCAGAGGGGCGCCGATGATTCTCCGTGTCATGGCCGCCGCAATCACCGCAGAGGGGGTCATCGTCTTCGTCGGCATCGACGGCAGCGAGCCGCTCTCCAGCTGGCTTGTCTTTCCGACTTCGTCCATCGACCCAGACGCCTGTTGGTCCTGCTTCCCGTCGCACATAGTTTCCGATTCAAAGCGAGTCGGCTCGACAGCACAGAGCACCAGTACAACGGCGCAAAGCACGCACTAACACTAACGCGCTCGGCTCACAGCGACGGTACCAAGCGCGGGAAACACTGTGGTAATGTCACTAGAAACTGGCACACGATGCAAGATAGCTTGCTACAGCTGCCCACACACAGCGGTGGGGCTGTACACATACATGCACCGACGCGGCGCGCACAGCGAACCCGTAGCACTCACACAAACACTTTGATTCAGCGTGTATCTACACAAAAAGGTCGAGAATACCGGAGCACGAGCAGAACACGTCCTGCTTGATTCGCTCTTCAGACTCAACTCTGTGTGTGTGTGTGTGTTTTTTTTTTTTTTTTTCCTACTCCACCCCATTCGGACACTCACTGGTAACCGCCGTTAGGCATTGCTTCGGTGAGGCCGGGGTTAGTTGAGCATTTCTGCTACTTCTGTGTTAGTCGTTGTTTTCCATACATCCCCCATCCATCGCATAGTGATATGCGACGATTAGGGGTTCAGGGACTCATCTTTTTTTGTACTTGGTGAACCTCCGATCCTGCGCGAAGCCATCTCTCGATTGTCGTATCCCCTTTTTCAGAGCCGTCTACTGCGTGGTCACACATTGCTGGCGTCTCCTTCTGAGTTAAGTATTAGAACTCGCTGCTCAGTGCCCTCTTGTGAGTGTGGTTCTCGCTTCTGTCGCCGATGGCAAGTGCCCGATTGCTCTGTCGGCTACATCATGTGAGTGTGGTTCTCGCTTCCGGCGCTACCCTTTGAGTCTCCGTGAGTTTTTGATACTCCTTTCTGTTGCCATCTGGTGAGTGTGGTTCTCGCTTCAGGCGCCGTCGCGCCAGCCAACCGGCGCCCTCTTGTGAGTGTGGTTCTCGCTTCTAACTTCATCAAGGGAGTGTTGTGCTCCATCTATTGCCAGCCTTGTGTGTCCTCGCCTCGGGCTCCTACTTATGGTTATCCTATTTGCTTCCAGCTCGCACAGTGATCGGGGTTTTTTACCGCTTCGGAGGCTGATGACGTAGCGAGGGTCTTCTTTTTGAGTGGTACCCGCTCCACCTCGGGCACGGGCTCGAGCACACCGGGGGAAAAATCACGGATGAAATTTCCCCCAGTGGGGATCGAACCCACGCCCTAGACGACACTCTCAGATTCAGCAAGCAAGAGGCCTGAGCCCTTTACCAACTGAGCCATCGAGGTGTCTGTGTTTTTTTTTTTTTTTTTTTTTTTATGTATTAATATATTTTATTTAGCAGAAAGTAAAATTAGAAGTTTACATTGCATAAAATGTAGCAGTAAAAGTGAAAGTGTAACATTGATTTAGGGTACATAGTGTATGTAGATACATCCACGTCGGTTTCCCTTTGTTCCATCCCCGCGGAAACCGCCGTTAGGCATTACTTCACGGGGATGGAGGGGTTGGCGTTATGCGCTTCATTGAGGCTTGGCTGAGGTGGCGTCTTCTTCCAGCAGCATCGTCCGGTCGTCACCTTCTGTCCGCTTCCTCGTCTCAGTCTTGTTACGACTGAGCAGGCGAAGGAAGCAACAGTGAGCCAGTCGGCTCGTTCGCGAGCATGAGCCTGGTGGTGTTTTCCGGCGTCATGACCTCGTGGAGCAGCGAGTGTAGTCTCTCTCTTTCTTCGCTGAACCTCGGGCAGTGGTAGAATACGTGCTCCGCATTCTCGATGGATGAGGGGCAGACCGGGCATTGTGCGCTTTGATTGTGGTCGTAGCGTCGGCTATGGTGTTTAAAGAAGCCATGCCCGGTCAAGAGCTGCGTGAGGTGGTAGTTCAGCTCTCCGTGCCTCCTCTCGATCCACACTCTGATACTTGGGATCAGTCGGTGCGTCCACCGGGCCTTCGTCGACCGGTCCCATGCCTCCTGCCACCTGCTTAGCGTTGCCAAGCGTTCCTCGTCCTCTGCGTCCTCTCGGCGGCGGCCGTAGAGTCGCGCTCGCTCGTCCGCAAGAAGGGCCAGCGGAGGTATGCCGGCAAGGACATATGTGGCCTCGTAAGAGACATGCGGCCGGCCTCCGATCACACGCAGGCAGGCTCGTCGGTGGGCTGACTCCGCCTGTCGAATGTAGGCTCGCTTTTGTGCTGCTGTGCTCCAGACGGGGGCTCCGTACAGGAGTATGGAGTCGACGACGTGAGCATACAGCTTGCGTCGGCTGCTTCTGGGCCCGCCAGAGTTGGGCATGATCTTCGTAAGGGCACCAATCACACCGGCTGCCTTCGCGCTGACTGTTCGGAGGTGGTGGTCGAACTTCAGCTTGGCGTCGATGTGCAGGCCCAGGTAGCGGATGGAGGGGGACGAGCGTATGCTGTGGTCGCCTACCGTGATGGTGATGGTTTCCTCCTTTTTCCTGCTTGTGATGAGCAGAGCCTCCGTCTTGTGGTCAGCCGTTTGTAGGCTGAGAGCCTGGAGCGCGTCTCGCACCTGTAGTATCGCAGCGTTCAGATCGTATTCGATCTGCCATAGCTGCTTGGCGACGGCCACCACTGCGATGTCGTCCGCGAAGCCGACGATACGAACATCGCCATCGAAGTTGAGGCGCAGGATCGCGTCATACATAACGTTCCACAGGATCGGGCCCAGTACTGACCCCTGTGGGACTCCTGCTGTGACTTCGTAGGTCTCCGGGCCTTCGTCCGTGGTGAAGTCGAGCACTCTTGCCGAGAAGTAGCTGGCGATTATTCTCAGCAAGTAATCGGGTACGAGCAAACGGCGTAAAGCGGCGAGGATATTGTCCCAGCCGTGCCGAGTTGAACGCATTCCTCACGTCGAGTGTCACCACGGCGCAGTATTTTTTGGTGCCGCGGTACCATCTCTTGCCGGCGATGGCCTTACGGGCGGTGGAAATGACGTCTTCGATGGCATCTATCGTTGATCGCCCTTTCCGGAAGCCATACTGTCGCTCCGAGAGGCCTCCGGGTCTCTCTGTGAAAGCTTCCAGGCGGTCGCATATGATTCTCTCGAGAATCTTGCCCGCCGTGTCTAACATACACAGCGGACGATACGAGGACGGCTCGTCGGGAGGTTTGCCTGGCTTTGGGAGCAGGACGAGTCTCTGGCGCTTCCAGCCAGTTGGGAAAATGCCGGTTTCCAGACATGTCGTATACACCCGCAAGAAGATGTCGGGTCGTGCGGCGATGGCGATCTTGAGCGCCGAGTTGGGTATGCCATCCGGTCCGGGCGCAGAGCGCTCCTTGATCCTCGCCTGGGCTCCTCTGAGTTCGCCCAAGGTGACGGCCGGTATAAGCTCCTCCGCCCGACGCGGCACCTGCAGGGCGGGCTCGCTCGGCACCCACCCACCCCGCAGCTTGGCACTGCGGTGTCTGTGTGTGTGTGTGTGTGTGTGTGTGTGTGTGTGTGTGTGTGTGCGCGCGTTCGTGGTGTCCAGTGAGTGTATCACATTGACCTTTATCGTAGGCAGTGGAGAGCTCGAGCTTTGGACTCATGTTTTGTAACTTGAAGTGTACGATTACCTTTCTACTGACTACGACAGCGTACGCCGTTAGAGTCTGACGTTTTTATTTAGAAGTTGGTTGTAAAAGTTGCCAAAGCCAGCATAGCAGTGTAACTTTTAGTTGTTCTCTCTTGCATTACGTTATAGCTGCTCGGAGTCTGCTCGGCTGTAGTGTTCGCAGTACTCGTGAATTCAACTTATCAATCAAGTCAGTTTATTTTTTTTATTTGTATACGTCTAGCATTCAGAGTGACTGTGAGATGCTCATGAATGTTCTTGTATACTTGTGCAGTGCATAGTGGGAACTCAATATGATATTTGCAAGGACAAAATTCGTTTTTGTTACCACTACCGAAATTTCCTATTAAGTTCACAATTTTCTTGTTTGTGACAAAGAAAAATGTTCATTTCTTATTTTTGAAAAACAAAAAATATTGTAAGTATGAAACTCAAGAATATTTAATATCGGTTCGAGCGTTAAAAATTATTTCAAATTTTGAAAAGTTAAACTATTTGAAAAATTTACTTCGTTTCTTTACATTATGTGTAATTAAAGTGACTTTTTCATTAACTATCATAAAAACATTAAAACAAATGTATTCTGATGTATCCATTTTTAATGCAATCATTATAAAATATAATATTCAAAATTTTTTATGAACAATTTCCTTATCAAGTTAATAGCCCCTATATTTAATTATTTAGATTGCTATTAGAAATGAAATCAATACAAATGTGCTAGTTTTGTAAGTTGTTGAACTCGATGAAAGCTTTTTGTACTTTTCTGAAGGGGAGCAACCCATCTCATAAACTGGCATATTCTGTAAATGATATTCTCTATGTTCTGATTTCATAGTGCAAATCGTTTTTTTTTTTGACATTAAGTCTTCTTTCTCATTACTTTCTTGGAGATTTTGTAGCCATGCTACAAACCAATACAATTTACAGTCACAAACGAGTGGGTTATCTGAAAATATACGTTTATAGCAAAATCTTAAGAAGAATAATTTAAGAGTAAAATGTGAAAATGACTTATGTGTAACATAAAATGTTTATTTGAAAATTTTTAGAAGTCAGAACAGTTTTTATTTTTTACATGATGTATGACAAGGGCTCTGCGTAGAAATCCGTTTATTTCTATTATTAAATTCTGCAGTAAAATTATTTGCAGTTCGATAATAGTACTTTACAGCACTGCCCCACTGCGTTCGCATCACACTCGCATACGGTCGTGCGCTAACCTCACTTCTCGGTACCAAAAAGTGTGACTCATGACTCATAAAAGGGGGCATAAAAGTGAACTTAGCACAAAGCTATAAAATGTTGTACGATACTCGTGCCATGAGGACACTTTTTGGCACAGCTATTAGGACCCTCGCTGCGCTTGGGCCCTAAACTACGCCATGTTAAATAAAAAGTGTTGCTTATGGTACTTGTATCGTAAATTACAATTATAGCACAAAAGCCTCAAACTAGCGTAAAAGTTGCGATTTTTGAGTTAGAGTGCTATAAATTCACATATGTATTAATACGACCCGGCTTAGCGTTGGAGCTCGACGACACCGACAAGCCGAAGTTGGAGATTTTTTAGTACACGGTGACGAGCCGTGAGGACTTTGATGTTACTCCCTACCTACGTTTCCGTAGTAGGGAAAGTTTCGTCGGTGCTGGCTTCTTTGGTGCGCTGCTTACTGGCTGCGGATGTTTGGCCAGAAATAAAGCCAGTTGGTGGTGAGTGGCCTTCCGCCGTTGCTCGCGCTCTATCTCCTCAGGCAGCGGTGGTATCTGTGCGCCGTTCAATGGTGCTCTGTAGCAACGAGGGTCCGTAGGCCGGAGACGCGGGTCGAGGCGCGGCTTCTGTGGTGGAGGCGGTGTGTCTAGGCGTATCAGTCGCCACAGCGGTGGAGGAGATCCGCTGAGGTCCGCAGGCTGCGCAGCTGATTGCGGCGTCGAGGTAGGGGCGCTTCGCTTCGGTGATGGTGGTGGCGTCGGCGCCGCTCGCAGGTAGCTCCGCAGTCTCCGGTCAGCGAGGTGTAGCAGGATCCGCTGGTGTATCTGTAGCTCCTTGGCGGTGGCGACGTACTCCTGGAAGGTGATGGTCGACGGCGGCGGCTCCGGTCTTGCGTCCTTGCGCTCTGTAGGCAGAGGTGACATGGAAAGAGTGGGTAGAGGACAGTTCACCGAATAAATAACAAAATGATTTATTCGGATCCAAAAAATTCGATTTTTATTTAGACTCCTTTTCGAATCGGAGCGAGTACGATTCTGCTCGCTCGACGTGCTTCTATATAAGGCTACAACTCGTGTTTCTTGACTGCGGGTATGGCCCCCGCCCTCTAGCGGCGTAACTTAATACTAACATCGTTCTATTTACAATTCTCCGGAGAGTGACATCTGCAGACGTCAAATGTAGTTTATCTTAATTTACATCAGTATATAAAAGAACACGATCTTTGCGAATTTCACCTCAAAAAGAAAGCTTTCGAACGGAAAAATGCAAAGAATAAAAGAAACCATTGCCAATCCGTTGGTAAACTGCTTCCTCTTAATTGTAAGTATGAAAGCTTATTAAAATACTGCTGCCCATTCAAATTCAAATTTCATAATATTCGAGGAATCCCTACATTTTTGGTGTCGAATTTAAGCTTGATCGCTCATTTTTCATGATAATAGTGGAAAAATTTTTACAATTACTTCATTCCCTTTTGAAAAATCTAGATGAAAATTAAAAAAAAAAACGTTTTATAAACGACTAAACGGGTGGGCCGTTTTTAGGCTTTTTTCTAGAATCGATTTGTAATAGTGATTTTTTGTGAATTTTATGTTTAACTTAAAAGCTCGTTCAAAGCAGGTGCGAACAAATGATTCTTTCTGTATCCTCAACGGCTATTAATATTTTTTTCGTTGTCTTTTGCTTACATTGGCCTTTTTTTCACTCGACAACACGTCAATAATAGAAAATGTTTTGCGATCTGAAACTCCGCGATTCATCAACTAATAGGCTAATCAACATGTTTCAACAACCACTGGAGCTTAAAATAAAGATACGGAACCACATAATGCGTATAAAGCCGTGATTTTGGCTATTTTTTCCCCATTTTACCCGATTTTCGACTACATGGTCGAGGTCGATTTTTAAATTTAACACTATTACCCGTGGTCTCTTTCTTTTCTTTAAGATAAGTACTTACAAGAAAAATGTCGACTGAGGTGATTTTTAAAGCAGGAAAATTTCGCGCGCTCGAAGAAAATTGGCTTTTTATGAATTTCTTTAAATAACTGATCGTTTTAACGTTTACCTGGAGTTTATTTATTGTGTAATCGCAATGCAAAGTGCACCGTCAAAAAGCACTCTTTTTAACAAGTAATTAAAAAAAAAATAGAGTTCTACTTCGATTATTTAAGCGTCCTGTTGACGCGATGTTAGGCATCTTACGTATACATTCAATGGTATCTTCAAAACGACCTACAGGACGCTAAAATAATCTTAGAGAACTCTATTTTTTTTTTATTACTCGTTAAAAAGAGTACTTTTTGACGGCGCACTTTGCATTGAGATTAAGTAAAGTGGGGGAATACGCCATAGCTAAGGAAGAAATTGGAATAAAAAAGTAATGAATGTATGAAATCAAATCTTAAGCATTGAGGAATGTAAAAAACCGCTGCCAATTTATTGGCAAAGAGCTTCCTCATAAAAAATTAAATGAATAAAACTTAATATATATATATATTAATTATATTATATTAATATATACTAGGGGGGCTTCGCCCCCCTGCTCGCTCCGCTCCCCAACCCCCTTTTTTCGAAATAAAAGTAGAAATTTAGTTATTGAAATAAATTTTATTATATAAATAATAGGTATTAAAAAAATTATTCGTCACTTGTTGCTTGGAGGAAAAACCAAGGTCTACCATTTGTTAAATCCACACTACCGTGCATATTTGCCAGGAAGATATATACAATTTAATATTCTTAATAAAACCATGACATGGGATAATTTTATATTTGATTGGAGTGAATATTGAATAAAAATATAATATTGAATAAATTTGAATAATTTTGATATGGAGGTAAAATAAAAATAAGTTGTTGTCACCCCATTTGTTTAATTCACAAAACACCTTGCACATTTGCTTGGAGGCAAGAAAATACAAGATCACCTATTTGTTTAACTCACAAAAACTTGTGCATTTGCTTGGAGGTAAAAAATACAAGGTTTCCCATTTGTTTAACCCACAACACCTTGCACATTTTCTTAGAGGCAAAAATTCAAGGTTTCCCATTTGTTTAACCCACAACACCTTGCACATTGGCTTAGAGGCAAGAAAATACAAGGTCACCCATTTGATTCACCCATATACAAGGTCTCCCATTTGTTTAGCCCACAACACTTTGCACATGTTCTTAGAGGCAAAAAATACAAGGTTTCTCATTTGTTTAACCTACAACACCTTGCACATGTTCTTAGAGGCAAAAATACAAGGTTTCCCATTTGTTTAACCAACAACACCTTGCACATTTGTTCGGAGGCAAGAAAATACAAGGTCACCCATTTGATTAACCCATATACAAGGTCTCCCATTTGTTTAACCCACAACACCTTGCACATTTTGTTGGAGGTAAAAATACAATTATTCAATCCACAATACCTAGTACCTTTGCACAGTGAATAAATATAATTATTGAATGAATTTCGAACGATCTTGATCAGCAAACAATATAAGAATAGGTTTTTTTGGGTATCCGCACTAATAATCACTTTACCGATTGGCCTGGAGGAAAAAGTACAAGGACTCCCATTTGTTTAACCCATAACACCTTGCATATTTCTGAACAGGCGGCAGCAGCGGCGATATGTTTTTATAATATAGAGAGATTAATCAACTTTATTTCTAACACTCCTCATCTGTAAACCAAATTGTCCTACGACGTCTGGTTCGAAATCTCATTTTGAAGCCTATCACAGAACTTCCTCTATGAGGAAGCAAAAAGTACAACTTTTCATTTCGAGTCGTTAATTTTCATAATATTCGGTGAATCTTTTTTTTTTTAGACTTAAATTAAAGCTTGGCTGCTCCTCTTGCATTATACCGAATAAAAAGTATACAAATTCCTTCATTTATACATGAAAAAAAATTAAAAAAAATTTTTTTCCAAAAAACCGAGTTTACAACACGAAAAAAAAACCGCTGCCAAGACATTGGCAAGGAGCTTCCTCCATAAAAGTTATTAATGATTAATAATAATTTTAAAAAAAAATTTAGTTTATCGTTATTTTGTATATTTTTTAAATTAAAAAAAAATCATATATATTGTCACGGAGAAACAATAAATACTGGACATTACACAAACGTTATATACGATCGCCAACGAAACCAATTTCATTTAATTGATTCAAGTGTTTTTCGTCGCTGCTAAGGCGAACGACGTGCAGAAGAGTCAATCCTTTTTTCTCGGCGAAATTCGGGTCAGCGTCGTGTCACAGCAGCAATTCGACTACTATCTTGTCGTACTCGAAGTGCGTGGCCAAGAGTAGCGGCGAATCGTACGTTTCCGATACGAGACGTTTGGGATCTTGGCCAGCCTCGAGAAATTTCTCGACGACGTCCTCGCAGCCGGCCCTGTAGGCCACGTGGAAGTGAATGAGGCCGTCGTTGGTGTAGTTGATGTTAAACCTGTCGTATATTTGAAAAAGCTTACGGATCGTATCTCTCCAGAAACGAGGCTTTTCTCTAGCCGCGTGATGCAGTGTTGTAGAGCGATTTAACAGTGTTTTGCCATCTTTGTCGACTATGGGTTTGTCGTTGTAGCCGGTCTTGATCGCAAAGTCTATGAAGCTGCGTGTGTTGACGAACACAATATCTTGCATGACAATCCAATCGATTTTTTCGGGCTTAAATAAGTCTCGGAGATCAGGAGGAAGCAAGCGATCCTAGTTATTGCTCAATTCTCGAAGTTCGTTAAGAAATTCGTATCTTTCTTCTTTGGCATTCCAATCTAATTTTTCTCGCAATTTTTTCAGTTCGGTACAATTATCGTCTTGGTGTAACCTCGACGATCGTAGAAGCTCTCTTCGTCGGAGGAATCCAATTTAATCGAAATTTCACGCACGTACGACGCGATGTTTAAAAAGGTTCCATTTTCTGAGGAAAATTTTAAAAATAAACTTTTAACATTACATATCTCAAAAAACGCATTTTTAAGATTTTTGAATGAGGAAATTTCCAATCGAAATCAAAGGTCATGTATTTTTTTTAAGCCATTTTGATTAAAAGTGCCGTGCAGCCGCTGCACGAGGACACTTGTGATGAAATGCCTCACATATGTGAATATAAAATTTGTGCAAATGAATTGTTTTGATTGTAATCGCCACTATTAAACGAGTTGCATAAACTCGATTTTTTTTTAATCATTTTTTTCAGACCTTATTTATGTACTTTTGCAGAGAGTTACAAATTTAGATATTTGACTTAATTATCCTGCGTGGCGTTTCGCTGGGATGGTTTATGTGAAATGTTATATATGTGTGTGCATCATGTGTGCAGGTAGTTGATTTCTGCGTTTATCACGTTATACATACGCTCACCCACATTTATACATAAAAATAAGGAAACTGACAACGGTATTAGATTCTACACAATAAATTACGTAAGAAAATGTAGTGTCAATATCGATTTTACTCCACAGCAAAGATAGCTATCTATAATATGATTGAAATGTAGAGAGCGAATTTGTTAAATTGTAAAATCACGTTTTTAAACTTTAAAAATATATTGACACCGGTTCTCGTTACTTGTTGGACTTTTAGGCACGGCTTTTATCAGCTGAAACCTTAAATTTGTAGTCGAGCCTTTAGCCCAGGCGATATTAAAATATTGTTATAAAATGGCTCGATCTAATATGCATATTATTTTTTAATGCTTAAGTTTTGTTGACGGATCTGTTTTCGTCTAGTATGCATTATTACAACAGAAGCCGCAACTGATCGAATCGGTAAATTCACGTCGTCCGAAAAAATTCGACCTTTTCCTAATCTGTCCTTTTGTTAGCTGGTTGGGTAAGAGGATGTGTTTTGTTGGATGCGTTATGTGTTCGCTTTCATATATATAGAGCTTGTATCTGCCGCGCAATTGTATGCCTTGCAAGTTTGTAAGTTCATACTAGATGAAGTTTCTCAATTTGCGATCGTAGCTCATTTTTTTTTCGTGCAGGTTATTATTTCGTGTTAAACTGCATAGGTTGGACGAGACGTCAATTCAAAAACTGAGGTTAGTATTTTGAAATTTCTACACACTAAATTTTAAAAAAAATATATTAACACACACACATATATACACACACATATGACTTTACACGCGCTGGATTATTATTAATTTAATATTAATTTATTTTATTTCAGTTAAAATGACACCCGAGGAGAAGGAAGAGGCAATTGTACGGATTGCGGAACAGGACGCTATCATCCATGAACAGCAGCAGCGGCTTCAATGTGCGCATGAAATGCTCGTGCAGTTACGTGCTGCACAAGAACAATTGCAGCAGCGATTCGAGGAGGAGGGACAACAACGGGAACGAGAGCGGGCTGCAGAACAACGGCAACGCGAGCAAGAGCAGGTAGCGCCTCAACAACGTGAGGGAGTTGAGTGGCAAGAAGTAGAGCAGGAGCAGGCAGAGCAACAGCAGCGTCGGTAGGAGCAGGTAGAGGAACAACAACGTGGGCAGGAACAGGCCGAAGAGCAATTGCAGCTAGGTGAGCAAGAGCTCAGGCCACAACGTGGGCAGAGGCAATTGCCTCCAGAGCCACACCAAGAGGGCCAAGCAGCGACGCAATCAGCAGCAGCAACGTAATCGGCAGCAGCAACAACATTGGCAGCAGCAACAACGACAGCAGCGATTTAATCAACAGCGAAACTTGAACTTGCACCAGATGCAGCAGCCAGCCGGTGGAAATGGTGAGTTCGAAAAAAAAAATTATATTTGAATTTTTTTATTTATTTTTTTTTTTTTTATTTTATTTTAACCATTATTTTTGCGTTGCAGGGCTTCATCGTACCAGACGAGGGGGTAATTCCAATCGTCGGGCACGATTTAATCCTTACATTCAGGCGCTAGAGAATTTAGCTACTTATCATGCACTCGTTGTGCAAAAAGTGACCGGTAATGTAAGGGAGTCCTTACGAGATAGTAGACGAGACGAAGAAGAGTAGGAACTAGAAGAATTTAAATAATAATATCATTATTTTCTTTTGTGATTTTTTAATATGTTGCTACTATTAATTTTAAATTTGTAAAAGGTTAATTTAGTTACTTATTAGTAGTAATGTTTGATCATTGGTAAAGCAATGGTAAAAATAATATTAAAATAGAATGTTTCATTTTTTATAAAATAAGTAATTTTTTTATTATACATGAAGTTTGATGTTTGCATAGATATGTGGATCGAAATGGAATGATATGTGTTATCCAACTTTTCATGGGGATTAACCCTTATCTGTTGATGTTTGTCTGTTCGGTTAAATTTAAATGGCACCATGTTTTAGCAAAATTCATCGTGCGCGACATGTGCTCTTCAATGTATACGAGGGGGTCCGTCATGATGCTGAGTGCCCTTTTTTGTTTATACACCTGTACGTGCGACTCGAGTGCACTAAAAAGAAAAAGGAAAGGAACTTGTGGAGTGTTATTAGGCTTCGCTTGGCTATGCTTTGTGCGCGCTCTGTTTCCTCCTTTTTTTTGATGCTGACCTTTTTTTCGATGCTGTGTGCTCGAATATAATAGTGTGCACATTTAGCGTTTTGTATATTAACGTGCTTTATAGCCTTCTAAATTTGTCAGATCTTCTATGCTTTTTTGTATATGGAGCCAGCAAGTGCGCGGAACAAGTACTAGAGTTATATAGAGCTTTCGTATGCGTTTACGTGAAATTTATTTTATGAGGTTTAGCTTGATTGAAGCTTGTAAATACCTTGTAGCGCCATAATTTGTGCGTACGCCATTCATGAGTTTACATTCGTGCTTGTATCACTTGTGCTTGTATCTGTATATACATGTATTTGATAAAATAAGTTAGATGTATTGTAGGATATGCGCCCGCCGCGCAGAATTCATCACGTGTTTTTTTTTATATATTTATTATATTTTTCTAGGTTTGATACAAATATATGATTTTACAGCAGCTTTACAGAGTCGTGTATCAATTGCCGCAGTAGTCATGAAATTGTATATTATATATAAAACGTGGAATTCACGAATTTATTTTTATTTATATTTATATTTAATGTGTATATAATTAAACTTGCTTGAACAGCAAGCTGTATTTATATTCACATACGTTTGCCCCCATAGCTACGAGTTTATGGAAGCGTACGTGCGAACGAGTTCGATGTAGCTTGCGAGTAATGTACCAAGACGATTATTTTATGAAGGCTTGAGCGATTCTTGTTTAAGAAGAGAAAAAAACCAATACTGGTACGTACGCGCGCGATAAAAGATTATAGTTTCTCCTCGGAGGAGGATGATCTGCTTTAAATTATATTAAGTTATAATTTGTCTTAAATGAGCGTAGTATAATATTATGATGTAGAACGCGAAATATATATGTGTTGTAGAAGACGGGAAAAATTTGTAGTGTTTAATATATTTGTATTTTTAAGAGTCTTTTGACTAACTTCATTCATCATATCAGAGATAACGTTAATAAGATTATTAACCGCATTCAACTGAGTTTTATAATTTCGTATAATAAATTTTTATTGCTATTGTAATATCTATATTTTGTATGTACTAGTATATTTTTATATTAATTGTTTTATTACAAAAATGACGGAACCTACAATAAGAGACATAAAGAGTCTTCAAATCAATGACACAATGACGTAAGTATAAGTGCAATTTGGTTATATTGTATTGATAAACATAATTGTTTTTCAGCGCTTCCAATGGTATAATGGTGAAAATAATGTACAAATCATCAAAAATTACATTTGGCCAGGGAAGAGAATTGTTTTATTTCCATGTTGGAGATTCATCTGGGACGATGAAGTTTTTGGCCAAAGATCGGAATTGTAGGAGATTATTTAACATTATTAAGGTTCGTATAAGTTATAATTATTTTTGACGGCTTCAATTAAATTAATACCTTTATTACCTTATTTTTATGTAAATATAATTAATCTTTTTTCTATATAATAAAAAATATCGCGCACAGTAGAATCATACGCACGCCTCACTTGTCAATAATAATAAACACAATATAATTCTAAATTTTTTTATATACAATTATTGTAGTAACTTTAATGGCGCTGTTACACATGCGCTTGTATAGTTAAACCGTATAATAATAAGAGTAAATAATAGAAAAATTTTTTGTTTCGAAAGACTAATAATGATTACAATTGTACTGTTGCTGCTAATAATTATGATCGAATTGTGCTAATTTGAGTTTTGTTTTTGTTTTTACAAGTGATGTCGCGCGCGTAGCAAAAATAGCGTCAAGTACTTATAGATATGTAATTACATTTGATTGATTGGCGCTTGAGGATTACGCTTTGCATTGTGGTGGTAGCGGCACTGCACATGTCCCTGTTTCTGCATTTATAATTACTTGACGCGGGCGCGCTTCTTTTTATAATACATACACATATACATAAATTTATACGCTGTTCATATGCACGTACGGATGTGTATATATCACGTATACGAGTCTATATATTACGGAGAGTTGGTATTTTTATTTTTGCCGATCGAGAAAGAGAGAGACATTGAGAGAGAGATAGAGAGAGAATGAGTGAGTGAACGATGCTTGTCTCGCGAAACGAGCGTAGGATATATATACGCGCGATCAGCAGCTCGATGTGCGAACAGTTTGGGACGGATATTGCTGCAATCGGTCGTAGTGATTCTTTCGACAAAGGCGATTGACTTACTTTGGCTCGTGGAGCCTATCTGAGAAGAATTCGTGTATGCATCATGTAGCGCTGCTGTTACAAATTCTCTATTTAGATATACACATAATATTATATGATATTAGATTCTTAATACAATGATTTGAAATATATTAATTTGCACATGAATTTAATATTTTTTAATAACTTTCAGATTAATCAAAGCTATTTATTTCAACATTTTATTATTGATTTGTGCAATAAAAGATTTAATGATTTGAATAACGAATTGGAATTTTTGGCAACGGATTTTACTATTCTCAAATTATTAGATTTTGAAGTTAAAAATTTACCTGAATCAGTTATTTTTACAGATTTAGCAATAATTAAAACATTGGAGCCCAACAAAATTATAAGTAAATATTGTTTTTTATGTCATCATTATTAAATTATAATTTAATTTTTATTTTAATTTGTAGATGTTACTGCTACAATACAAAATGTTAGCGAAGTCAAGGATATTTATACTTCAATCCTTGCTCGAGTAATTTAAGAAGTAGTACATCGTTATTCGATGGACTTCACACGACTATTAAGAGAGAAAAAACAAAAGCCTCTCTTGATATCGCAGCGCGTCGATATACTTTCATTATTGTTTTTCGTGTGGACGAATACACATCTATTCTAACCTAATGGGGAAAATCAAGAGGAAAGAGAATTTCGAGGAACACCGAATTTCTCGGAGAAGGCGTAGCCGCGACCGACGTAGCCGCGATCGACGTAGCCGTGATCGACGCAGCCGTGACAGTTCGGAGAGACACCATGGCCGCCGTACGCATTCTCGTTCCAGGTCGCGCCACTCCCGTTCGAGATCTCGTCGTTCGCGCTCGAGAACGCAGCACTCTCGACGTAGGAGGTCGTCGTCTACTAGCAGGGACTCCTACTACAGCAGGGACTCCTACTACAGCAGGGATTCCTACTACAGTAGCGACAGAGGTAGGCGTCGGGAATGTCGTCGGGCAGACAAGGAGAGTCAACGAGATTCTCGTCGACGTCCTGATCGCTCACCAGATAATTCCGAGTCAGAACGATCTTACACCCCTCCACTGGAGCCTCCTCCTCCAGCTACAACCACCGGAGGTGAGAGCCTATAGATCTGACCCGTGAGGTCAGACACTTTAGAGCTTGGGCCTAATGATCTTGTCCGAGAGGCAAGACATATTAGAGCAACAATCAAAGATCCTGTCCGAGAGACAGGACATTTTTTGGTGCCTACACTGCAATATAAATTGAATACGATTACAGCAGTGGACATCCCTAAAGCTCCGACGCAAGTCGACGCGATCCAGGAGAGCATCAATGTGAGCGACTCTAACCCATCTTTGCCGAGTAAGCCAACTGCGCCGATTAAGCCAGCTGACCCAGTCATAGTCGAGCTGGATGACATTGCACTGGAAGTTTTGGGCGAGGATCCTTCAAAGCCACAACCGGCAAAAAACTCCGTGCGAGATGAACTAATAGTAAGATGGAGCAATTGGATTGTTCATGGCCTAGGTGATAAGCTAGCCGATAACCTCTTCGAGAAGTACGAGTCTGTTCCCGAGCTTAAAGCTCAAAAATTGAACGACGAATTTCTATGTTTCCTAAGCGATAAACATAAGAGACGAGACTCGTATTTTGTTAATACACAAAATAGCAGCTGCTGCGCTATCGGCTATCGGCTTGGTAATTTCGTCACTTTTGGCTGACACAACAATTAAAAATCGCAAATTCATGCTTGAAACTCTGCTTGATGCGGGAAAAATAGTTTCACAATTGCATTTTGGACAATTGAGCGGTAGAAAGGCTTGTATTATTCCACTGGTGAAGAAAAATTTAAGACATATTTTTGAAAAATTAAAATCTGACTCTTACCTTTTCGGGAAAGACCTTTCTCACGAAATTAAAAAATCCATGGGGGAATCTAAAAATTTTCTCTTTGCTCATAAAGATAACGAGTTTAGTCAACAAAAACATAATAATTATAAAAAATTTCATAGCTCTCGTCCATCTTTCAAACGGAATGTCAGCCAAAAAGATCACAAGCCATTTCGAAAGTTTACAAACACCAAGACAAAGTACTCAAAAACTCAACCGAATCGTCGTTTCGAGCAACACCCGAAATAATATCTGAGGGGAAAATTGCTGGGCGTCTATCTAAATTTTTCGATAAGTGGAAACGTTTTACTGACGACTTGTTTGTACTAAATTGTGTTAAAGGTTACAGTGTAGTTCCAGATTATCCATTGTTTCAAAAGTACGTTCCTGTCGAAAAAGTTAGATCGCACGTTGAGAATGCCAATGTTATGAAAGAGATTGAACGCTTATTATGTATTGGTGCGATTGAGTCATGTGAGCACGAGGATGGAGAATTCATTTCACCGTTTTTTCTAAAGGAAAAACCAGATGGTTCACATCGTTTTATTTTAAATTTAACCCAATTCAATAAATTTATAATTGCACCTCACTTCAAAATGGAGGATATCAGATCTGCGTGCCGAATTTTGAATCACGGAGATTATTTGTGCACGGTAGATTTGAAGGACGCTTTTCTTCTCGTACCATTATCAGAAGATAGCAAAAAATTTTTTCGTTTTGTTTTCAACAAAAGATTATTTCAGTTCACAACTTTGCCATTTGGTTTTTCACTTAGTCCTTACATTTTTACTAAGTTATTAAAACCTGTATTTGCATTTTTACGATCTAACGGCTATAGATCAAATGTTTATCTCGACGATATGTTAATTTATGGATGTTCGTTTGATGATTGTATGCAAAATCTACATAAAACTATTCAATTGTTAACTAAACTTGGATTTGTCATTAACTATGAAAAGAGCAGTCTGATTCCTTCTATACGATGCAAATTTTTAGGATTTATTATCGATTCTATGAGATATTGCGTAGAGTTAACTGGAAAAAGAAAACTGGGAATTATTAATAAAATTAACAGCTTCAAATTTAATAAAAATTACAAAATCCGCGATTATGCCAAACTACAGGGATTACCAGTTTCAGCTTTTTATGGCGTAGAGTATGGTATGTTATATACGAAAAATTTTGAGGTCGATAAAGCTGCAGCTTTAGAGTCGAGTTTTGGTAATTATGAGCGGAATATGAGTGTGTCGCGTGCAACGTTTGAAGATTTTGAATGGTGGAAACAGAGTGTTATGACAAGTTTTCGACGTATTCGAGAGTTCAAATTTGATATTGTAATTTATACCGATGCTTCTCTGTCTGGCTGGGGCGCATCGTGTAATGGAGAGAATATCCATGGGTTTTGGACAAAGGAAGAAAAATTACATTCAATCAATTACTTGGAACTACTCGCAGTCTTCCTGGGTCTTAAATCCTTTGTTCGATCGCGTGTTAACTGTGAAATATTGTTAAGAGTCGATAACACAACAGCTGTTTCGTATGTTAATAAAATGGGTGGTTCGCGACACTTAAAATACAACAAATTAACACGTGATATTTGGCAATGGTGTGAACAAAGGTCTTTATGGTTGTACGCGTCCTATATACCTGGCCGTGATAATACACAGGCGGACGCTCAGTCGCGTGTCAAAAACATCGACACCGAGTGGGAGCTTGCAAGCTACGCTTTTAAACGTGTCGTGCACACATTCGGTACACCGGACATAGATCTATTCGCGAGTCGAGTTAATTCGAAATGTAAGCGTTACTGCTCATGGTATAAAGATCCTGATGCAGAATTCATCGATGCATTCACGATTTCGTGGGCGAATGTATATTTCTATGCTTTCCCTCCCTTTGCGATCATTGCCAAAGTTTTGCGAAAGATCATACTTGATAAAGCTTGCGGCGTTGTAATCGTCCCTTACTGGACATCACAAACGTGGTTTCCAATTTTCAAAAAACTGTTGATTGGCGATCCTTTGTTTTTAAAGCCTAACATAAATTTATTGTTATCACCTTGTAGGACAAAAGTTCATCCTCTGGCTCACCAACTTACGTTGCTGGCAGGGAGATTATCCGGCAGTCGTATATAAATAAGGACATGTCTGACGAAGCGACTGCGATACTGATGGAAGGATTGGCTATCAACACAATTAAGCAATATGCCTCTGTACTTGTAGAGTGGGTAGCTTACTGTAAGAATAAGAATGTATGTCACTATTCTGCTCCAGTTACTGTAATAATTGAATACTTGACCGCTAAATTTCACTCTGGTGCAAAACATGGTACCCTTAACTCTGCCAAAGCTGCTATTGCTCGTATTTTAAATTATAGTATCAGCGATAATGAGCTTTTAAATGTATTTTTTTGCGGCGTCAATCGCATACGTCCGACTAAACCGAAATATTTACGCACATGGGATGTTAGCATTGTGCTAGAACACTTGTCCAATTGGCTTCCATCGGAACAGCTATCTTTAGACCAATTGGGCAAAAAACTAGTCACATTGCTTGCCATTGTCACAGCTCAAAGGGCTCAAACTTTAGCGTCAATTGTATTAGAAAATATTGTTCAGAGAGAGGGGAAAATAGAAATTGAAATTCCAGCTTATATCAAAACATCTGCACCTGGTAGAGCACAACCTTTACTACAATTACCTTTTTTCAAAGATAATCCAAAGCTCTGTGTTGCTTCCACGCTTCATATTTACATAGACAAAACAAAAAGATCTAAGAGCAGAACATAAAGAATTATTTATTTCAAGCAAAAAACCTTTCAAACCCGTATCGTCTCAGACCTTAAGTCAGTGGATTAAAAAGACATTGAGTGATAGTGGAATTGATATTTCTGTTTTCTCGAGTCACTCTACAAGACACGCTGCCACTAGTAAGGCTTGCAGCAAGGTGTAAATGTGAGTGTGATTAAAGCGACTGCTGGATGGACTGAAAAGTCATCGGTCTTTGCGAAATTTTATAATAAGCCCATCATGAAGGATAATGAATTTGTTAATGCAATTCTATCATAATTACTTCAATTTCAATTTTACATTCAGTACAGTTACATGTACACTTGTTCTTCTTGGTTTTTTCCTGTTATTTTCCTGTAATTAAAAAGGAATAAAAAAAAAAAAAAAAAAGAAATAAGAGTATACTTATACATTTAATTCCAAAGTGGAAATGTCACTAGTGTGATTAAATTTAATCGCTATAAATCTCTAAACAACTACTTCTTAAATTACTCGAGCAAGGATTGAAGTATAATTTATAATCAAACGAACTTACCTGTAAGTGAAGTTCGATTTGAATTATACTAAATCCTTGATCGAGTAATTTACACCCACCCCTTTATATACACAAAAGAATATAAATGTTTAATATTTTATTTTTTCCCTACCCCACTATAGCGATTAAACTTCTCTAAAAAATGAAAGTATATCGACGCGCTGCGATATCGAGAGAGGCTTTTGTTTTTTCTCTCTTAATAGTCGTGTGAAGTCCATCGAATAACGATGTACTACTTCTTAAATTACTCGATCAAGGATTTAGTATAATTCAAATCGAACTTCACTTACAGGTAAGTTCGTTTGATTATAAATTATTCAGCAAAAACAAAAAAAATATATAAAAAAAGACGTTGAATTAATAGACAACGACAATAATAGTAAGTTTTGTTTATTTTGCAATAATTATTTTCTTAAATTTTATGGTTTTTATTTTTTAAGATATATTAACGTTATGGAATGAAAAAACCGAACTTTGCATCATTCCATTTAATACCTACAAAATTATTAATGTTAGAATCGGACAAGGAAATTATATGAAATCGTTAAATTCAATAGACAGAACAAATATAGTATTGGACGATTTAATTGAACGGTAAAAATTATTGATAGTTCGAACGTGCAAAAATATTATTTTTCTCTCTATTTGTATTCATTCTTTCGTTTTTTATAGAAATAATCAGTGTAATGAAGCAGATAAATTTGAAGAAATTGATGAATCAAAATTATTAGAAATTTTAGAAAGTATAGAATCAAATAATTTTGAAAACGGTACTAAAAGTCAAAATGATGCATTCACCAGAGATGAAGAATATGAACCACCATCTAAAAAACTAAGAAGCGATTAAAATTTAGAATATTTTGTTAGGTAACAAATTTATAAATATGTTACGTCGTTTTTTCTTATACAATTAATTTATACTATATTTTATTTTATTACTTTACTTTGTAATATTAACTTATATGAACAATTAAAAATATACAATTTTTTTTTAAATGTCTACATTCATACATACATATATAACTTGAGCTGTTTTGGTGCAGTGCGGCTTTTCAAGGTTTTTTATTATAAATTTCCCTGACTTCAGCATATTTAAGCTATACGATCGGCTCTCAATGAGAAAAAAAAATTCGATGCAAATATCGAGCGAGGAAAACTGAACGGAGTTTCAGCAATATCTCTGGATAAATGTAAATGATGTAATATCGCGTAAGGCAAGTGTTTTTGTGTGTATGTGCTTGGTATAGGCTGGTCGATCAACGCGTGGGCTTTTTATATAGAGTAAGTGTAAATAAAAGGCGTCGAGTCCTTCGTGTATATAACATTGATCATTGACCATTTGACTTTAAAAGTAATATAAATTGAAGTTAGATGAAAATATAGGGATCAGACTGTCATACTTGCACTCATTTAATCTTTTGAAAAAGTATTACCACGGTTTTGAATAATTCTTTCAAAAATCAATCAAATATTTTGAAAAAAGGGAATTACGAAGATCTAGAATTTCAGTATATACTCCAACTATCTATTTTATACTAGCTTGTAAATTTTATTCAATAGCATGAACAGTTTTAATTTTTCAACAAAAAGTACAATTTCTTGACGATAGGTAAAAAATGAGATTATACTGTTTCAAAGTTGAATACAGAATTTTCAAGCTATTATCATGAAATTTCAGTATATATTCCAACTATCTATTTTATACTAGCTTAAAATTTTTAGATTAATAGCATGAACAGTTTTAATTTTTCAACAAAAGTACAATTTCTTGACGATAGGTAACATATGCATTTTACTGTTTCATAGTTGAAAACTAGAATTTTCTAGCTATTATCATGAAATTTCAGTATGTATTCCAACTATCTATTTTATATAGCTTGTAAAATTTTAGATCAATAGCATGAACAGTTTTAATCTTACAACAAAAAGTACAATTTCTTGACGATAGGTAACATGCAATTTTACTGTTTCATAGTTGAAAACTAGAATTTTCTAGCTATTATCATGAAATTTCAGTATGTATTCCAACTATCTATTTTATACTAGCTTGTACAATTTTAGATCAATAGCATGAACAGTTTTAATTTTTCAACAAAAAGTACAATTTCTTGACGATAGGTAAAAAATGAGATTTTACTGTTTTAAAGTGTAGATCTCTTATTAATTTTCAATATATATTAAAAACTTCGACTTCCTCGGAGTAAGTCGTCGTCGTATGGTATTCGCACCTGGGGCATGGGGCAGGTCACGCGGGGCATGATGTAGTCATAACATCTCAACTTTCTTGGAGAAAGTTGTCGCTGGGTCGATTTTCGTACCTAGTAGGCCACCACGGGGACAATGTAGCAATTACACCTCAACTTCCTTGGAAAGTCGTTACCGGGTCGGCATTCACACCTGGTGCAGAGTAGGCCACCCAGGTGGCGAAATAGCGAAAACAGTTCGACTTCCTCGGAGAAAGTCGTCGCCGGGTCGGTATTCACACCTGGTGCACAGAGTAGGCTACCTAGGGGTGAAATAGCGAAAACAGTTCGACTTCCTCGGAAAAAGTCGTCGCCGGGTCGATATTCATACGTGGTGCACCGAGTATGTCACCCGGGTGGACGAAGAAGCGAAAACAGCTCGACTTCCTCGAAGAAAGTCGTCGCTGGGTCGATATTCATACGTGGTGCACCGTGTATGTCACCCGGGTGGACGAAGAAGCGAAATCAGTTCGACTTCCTCGGAGAAAGTCGTCGCCGGGTCGATATTCATACGTGGTGCACCGTGTATGTCACCCGGGTGGACGAAGAAGCGAAATCAGTTCGACTTCCTCGGAGAAAGTCGTCGCTGGGTCGGTATTTGTATAACCAAGAGCATCGAGTGGGCTACCGGGGTATCGTATCGTCGATAATAATACTCTACGAGAAAAGAAACCTCATGTATATATGTGTATGTAACATACATGTATGTATCGATGTATGTGTTTACGAAAATGTATTATTATTATTGTATCGATCTCGATCATACATCGTATACATCGACGGCGTAATAACGTATAAGCGTAGTATGACGTGAACACAGCGAATGGTCTGAAACTCATTTTTGCTGAGACCACTTTTTGGTAAGAACGTCTTTTGCGAAGTGGATTTTTCTTTCAATCGCTCGTATTTCGTTAAAAATAAACTTTTTTCGGTATGTTATATACATCGTTGGATTGCATTTTTATCCAGGATTCCATAGCACTTTACAGAATTAAGATATCTGTTATCAAATTTAAATGAGAGTGAAAAATAGTTTTCGCGGGCAGCGAAAAACGCCAGTGCGCTGTATATGAGGAGCGTGTCCGCCGCAGCTCTCTCTGCCATACTTGCCAGAGCGAGCGCGAGCGCGCTCCTCGATGCTGATGATGAAGCTCTTGTTTGGTTGCGTGATCAAAATTTGTTACTGATATTTATTGATTTTTATTTTCGTGGTAACCAATTAGCGTTTAATTATAAAACAATTAATATAGGGGAGAGAATGGTAATAGTGGCATAAGAACCTAGTCTCGAAAGACACGCATAACACACTGTTGTTGTTGCTGAGCTAACTGAGTGCTGCGTAGAGTTTTACAGTCTGTTATTGCGAAATGATGGTTTTTCCGTAGTAAAATGTGTATATTATACGGCAAATTCTCAACATTATTGCGTGACGATGATTTCTCGTTGAAGCTCGGTTGTGTGCAATTATGATGATCGCCTCTGATTGACAGATATCGCTCTTACTCTATTTCCGTGCGTACACGTGTGTCTATGTGAAAATAATTATGTAGCGGGCTGCGGGGATTTGAGCTTAAGAGCTTTCGTTTTTTGGCCGCAGCTTTTTGTACTATTAAACTTAGGAGGAGCGTCGTGGCTCAATCACGTACTACTTTAGCAGGTTCTCGAGGCGCGAGCATAATATTGTCCTATACCTGTCTTTTATGTTCTTCTGCTATTGTTGCTACTCGTACGCGAGTTTTCCCGCTTTTTCAATCAAGTAGTTCTGGTAAAAGCTGTACTTAAGGCGCACTCGTTTAGTTGATTAATAGTTTTTAATCGAAAATTTCTTATGCGATACTGTAAGCTATCAACTGTGCGCGATAATGTAGGTGTTAGTGTTGCGCAACGAAACGCACTAATCAATGCTGTTGCCTCGTGATAAGCACGGTACCCGAAATATTAATGTAAATGTTATTTTTATTCCAAAAAATTTTGGATACACGAAACTGTACATCATTTTTGAATTTTCCATGACAAACACGGTACTCAAAATATCAATTTATATGTAAATTTCATTCCAAAAATTGGATATATGAAACTATATATATTTTTTCTACTACTTTTGTTTTTTCTTATTAATCTGTATTGTATTTGGGATCTCTCTATTGCACTGTTCAAAAAACCTATTCTGGAAAATAAAATGTCGATTGACTTTGGGTTCACCGTACCTGAATTGATTATAGCAAGATATCATCTGGCAACGGCGTTAAGAGCAGGTATTCAACGATTTGAAGAACAATATTATGATGTGATCCGCGCCGACGGTTGCGACTTTAATATAATTTTTACGTACGCGGCCGAGTGGTTGAAGGAAAATATGATCACAAGAGATCATGCATTTACAGGTAAGTGGCAGGATAAGAGAGAAAAAACGAAACTAAAAAAAACCAAAAAAAAAAAAAAAAAATTAAAAGAAAAAAAGATATTAAGAACAAGTTAAATAAAGATATAAAAGGAAAAATACTAAAAATTAGAAGTAAAATAGTGTTACAAAATAATGAAGATCAGCAAAGATATATTTTTAGTTATAAAAATTTTGTATTTTTCAGGTACCAATGTACGTAGGCTGTTTTGGGAGGAAAAGAAAAAAATTGTAGAGGGAAATGGCGACTGTCGTGGATTACAGCAGTTGATTAATGAAAAACTTTCGGAGAATTCATATATAAAAACTTTTGTTTTCAATAAGTATTGTTATTGAAAATTGATATTAAACAATAAATTAATTACTAGAATAATTTTATTATTTCTATACTAAATTTTATAATGAAATTATTATTTCTATACTAAATTTTATAATGAAATTATTATAGTATAGTTAATTTTATACATATGATTGTTTTGCAAAATATACATAGTTTGTAACGATCAACGAGCTCATCAGATCTTGTAACGAGAGTGTTGGTTATGCACGTTACTGTTACTGCCAATACGAATAGCAAGAAAATCTTGAACTTAGTGCAAGGACAAGGCACAAGTTACATAACGATTCGTCGAAAAGTGACAGAATTATATTATACCGGCTGTTCACAAATCGGCTGCAGTACAAAATTCAAGCGACAGAAACAATGCAAGTTTAATCTTATTCTGGGTTTTTTTCTCTCTCTCACACTACATAAACAGGGAAAGGTACTGCTGCTGCAGCTGGCGCGTAATAGATTTTTTTTATCCGTTGGTGCCTGTGTGCGTTTGGTGTAAGAAGCAAGAAACTTAGATTCGAGAAACCAAGAAGTTGAACTAAGTTATAGATTTAGACTGCGAAAGCAAGTGGTGGTAGTGGAGCTCTCGGGCTCGTTTTACATGCCTCGTTGACGGTCTGCACTCTCGAAAGACAGAGATAGCTGAACCCATGCGCAATACGTATTAGACTCGCTGTTTTATATATAATATGAAACTTGCGTGATTTGTTTCCGTTACACACTGCAGTCGCTAACTCGATTGCAATTAAACCGATTTTTGGGAGGACAATGCGATGATGGATGAAAAACTATTAACGCAATGCTCCCGTTTTACTGTTTGTGACACGTGTAGCACGTTGTGATTTTTTTTCCGTTTAAATTCTGTAAAACTATACTTTGATTTGTATATGGCAATTTTTCTACTCTATTCTGAATGAAATTTACACATTTGAAGCGTGGTGACACGAACAACCGTATTTGTGTGACAATAACATCAAAAAACATTGTTGTCATGCGTACATAATACTTAACACATTACAAATATGTTATTCCAAGCTATGTGTAAAATAAATAAGAAAATAGCTATCATAATGCGAATTTTGTTTGGTATGTGCAGATAAATTAATAGCACAATAAAGCCGGCTCGGCTATATATGATATAAGTAATCAAAATCTGTTGATACGCGAGGTGTGTGTTTATTACATATTATATATAGTAACTGTGCGCTCGCATTCGCGCAATAAATGCTACATATAATATCGAAGTATATTTTCTATAAATAAATATTATAAACTATAGTGCCTATAATGTGTTCTCTCTTTCGAGCTGTAGAAGTGCATATATACACATACATATACTTCGCAAGTACATGATGTACGTATATGCTTAAAGATGGATGCGCTCGCAAGGCAAAACATGCAGGTGTATCGTATAACATTTAGTGCCTATACATAGAAATGTAGACTTATATTTTTCTCTTTCGCTCGCACCCGCGTGCGCGCGTTATATCCCTTATGTGCATGTTCTATCATACTGTATTTTTTTTACACGATCGGTAGACGTATAGGTATACACACACATAGGCTGAGCGACGCGAGACGGCGAAAATATATTATGTTCGTATGATTTTAAGTATACGCGAGTTGAACGCTTTCATCCTGTGGAGGTCAACTACGCAACAGGTGCTCGTGATCGCGGTCTTGGTGCACAATCGTTTTTGTTCTTTCAACTCTTTGACGTATGACTGTTAATGAAACTGTCAATCCTAAGGCTATGTTGTTTGTATTATTAATTTCTCTCTGGGCATCGCGTAAACCTCAATATCATAAGTGGAAATTTCTTATAAATGCGCTACGTATAATTAATGTATGTACACTATACGGATACTAGATTTATCAACTTGACTATAGAACGTCATATGCTTATACATGTCCCATATTTACAAAATGGACAAATTTAGTTTCCGTATAATATACAGTGTTTACATCAGCTAATTCTTTTTCTTGCTCGTGTTCGCTTAACCTTTTGGAGAACCTCGTATTCATTCTGTAACTAATTGCAACTAATTTAAGAAAGCTATCAATTTCCATTGAACTTAGTATGCTTATGACACTAGGAAAAGTTGACATTTTACATTTTTAAGCGAAAAACGAGCCCACGGCCGAACCAATGGTACTTATAATTAGTATCGCATTGATTTCCGAGTGTCGAAATCATACTGAGTTCGATGAAAAGCTCTAGAAACCCTCCTGGTTTCGTATGGGACGTAGCAATGCGATACTGATTATATGTACCATTCGTTCGGCCGTAGGCTCGTTTTTCGCTTAAAAATGTAAAATGCCAACTTTTCCGAGTGTTATAAACATACTAAGTTCGATGAAAAGCTCTAGAAACCCTCCAGGTTTCGTATGGGACGTAGCAATGCGATACTGATTATAAGTACCATTGGTTTGGTCGTGGGCTCGTTTTTTGCTTAAAAATGTAAAATGCCAACTTTTCCGAGTGTCATAATCATACTGAGTTCGATGAAAAGCTCTAGAAACCCTCCTGGTTTCGTATGGGACGTAGCAATGCGATACTGATTATAAGTACCATTGGTTCGGTCGTGGGCTCGTTTTTCGCTTAAAAATGTAAAATGCCAACTTTTCCGAGTGTCATAAGCATACTAAGTTCAATGGAACGCTCTGGTAATACTCATGGATACTCGTACGCATACACATGCGACGTTGTCATGCGATATCATTTATAAGTAGCATTGGTTCGTTCGTGGGCTCGTGTTTAGCGTAAAAATGTAAAATGCCAACTTTTCCGAGTGTCGAAATCATACTGAGTTCGATGAAAAGCTCTAGAAACCCTTCTGGTTTCGTATGGGACGTAGCAATGCGATACTGATTATAAGTACCATTGGTTCGGTCGTGGGCTCGTTTTTCGCTTAAAAATGTAAAATGCCAACTTTTCCGAGTGTCATAATCATACTGAGTTCGATGAAAAGCTCTAGAAACCCTCCTGGTTTCGTATGGGACGTAGCAATGCGATACTGATTATAAGTACCATTGGTTCGGTCGTGGGCTCGTTTTTCGCTTAAAAATGTAAAATGCCAACTTCTCCGAGTGTCATAAGCATACTAAGTTCAATGGAACGCTCTGGTAATACTCATGGATACTCGTACGCATACACATGCGACGTTGTCATGCGATATCATTTATAAGTAGCATTGGTTCGTTCGTGGGCTCGTGTTTAGCGTAAAAATGTAAAATGCCAACTTTTCCGAGTGTCGAAATCATACTGAGTTCGATGAAAAGCTCTAGAAACCCTTCTGGTTTCGTATGGGACGTAGCAATGCGATACTGATTATAAGTACCATTGGTTCGGTCGTGGGCTCGTTTTTCGCTTAAAATGTAAAATGCCAACTTTTCCGAGTGTCATAATCATACTGAGTTCGATGAAAAGCTCTAGAAACCCTCCTGGTTTCGTATGGGACGTAGCAATGCGATACTGATTATAAGTACCATTGGTTTGGTCGTGGGCTCGTTTTTCGCTTAAAAATGTAAAATGCCAACTTTTCCGAGTGTCATAAGCATACTAAGTTCAATGGAAAGCTCTGGTAAAACTCATGGATATTCGTATGCATACATGCGACGTAGTCATGCGATATCGATTTTAAGTACCATTGGTTCGGTCGTGGGCTCGTGTTTAGTGTAAAAATGTAAAATGCCAACTTTTCCTCTCCTGTAAGGGTCTGTTTGGAGCAAGATTACAATTATGCATCTGCCTGGATACGAGCCTCATCATTTTGTAAGATAAATGTTTTTCAAACCGATCTTATCATATTGGTTGAATGTTGCTTGACTATTGGACCAATGAACTCGAATGCCAACTTTTCCGTATTATTGAGGATTATGAGCGTCGAGACTACCACCGTTTTATGTTATGGTTGAATCATTCTCCATCTGACCATCTACTGTGTATTTTACGATACTCGTAACATTTTACTCGCGCGGCTGGGTGTTAATGGTGTCAAAATTCATAATGCCAAATTCTCCATATGGTACAGTATCGATTAAATGTTACTTTGGACCTTATGATCGTCCTGGATGCCCGGATCAGTATGCTTCTGTTGATAAGGCTAGCCACTTTTTCTACTACTAGAACGACTGGTAATCATCGCTAATCTTTATGTGCCAAGTTTTCCCTTTGACCAATCATCGATAAATATTCATTTTGCTCATTTTCGTGTGTGAGGCCCCACTCGGCTTCGAGTACGAGAAGCGAGGTTATGAGTAGCAAAAATTTCAAGTCCCGACACAATTTTCGGATTTTTTAAATTAACATTTCTCAGCGTTTTTTGCACCGATTTGAACTTGGAAATAGTGTTAAATTGATGAAAAAAAATTTTCTTTCACTTACTGTACGCAGAACCTATTTTTTTACATTTTTTCAAAAAAAAAATTTTTTTCTCTAAGAATTACTCGTTTATCAGCAATTCTGACTCGATCATTAAATTTAGCGTATCGATAATCTTCGCCTGACACTCTAAAACATTCCAATAAATAAATACATATGTGCGAAATAATATTCCTCCAACTTTATTATGTCACGCTATATAATCTGGCATATTTAATAGACATAATTTACTTCAATAAATAAATATGCATTCACAGCTGTTTTTTTTAATTTTCAATCACATTTGAAACAAATATTTTTCATTCTGATCATTGCAATTATATAAAAATTGGAGTGTATCAATAAACATATGTTTTGTTATTAGCCTATCCTTCATTGTGATCGAGCCTATTAAACTAACCTAACGATATTTCAATCGAAAGAGTTAACTGCAAATAAGTGTAAATTTAATTTGCTCAAACTTGATCTACTTATAAAAAAGAGTTGGACCTAAAAGTGCAGCCAGGATAAAACGGCTCGTGATCAGTTCACGCAAGCGGCTATACGATACGCTACGCGAGCGACACCGCAGTCAGCCGACCGCCGTCTGACTGCCGTAGCACGTTTTAAACTCTATTACTTTAAAATATTGAATAAAAAAAGACTTTAATGTGACTCTTCTGCCTGGTCGTGGATTCTTGATTATGATCCAATAAGTGTGGAAGACCTTATAAATTCTCCTAGCTAATCTAAGTAAGTTATTTATTATGTACATTGTCAGTCCGAGTTTTTCCCAAAGTTAAATTATAAACGTTAGAATCGTCAACATCATACGAGTTTGAAAATTCGTAACCACGAAGTTTAATTTCATCGGTCTTTACGCATAATTTTGCACTTGCATAAAACCACAACTCTACGTGCTTGGTACTTGGTGCTTTAGAAAGCTGCACCGATTTAAAATTATTCAAGTGCGCAAAGTTGCACCAATAAAATTAATTTTATTGCCGTGCCAACGGTTGCACCAATTTTAAAAATTGTGTGCCCGAAACAACACTAATAATTGTTTCATAACAAATTATTATTGTGTCAACGGTTGCACAAATATTTTAAATATTTTAGTGCCCGAAGTAGCACCTCTAAATATTGTTTTAGTAGAGTGCTTGAAATTTTAAATATTACTTCTTATTATATAGATTCATTTAATATTTTATTTTAATTAATTAGATACATTCGTTACCAATTATTCAACGACCTTCATCAAAAATTATTTCTACAATTAATACTTAGAATTTATAATAAATTAATCGTTTTGTTCAATTTCAATACATTTCAATTTTTCTTTTCTGTTTTTACAGTTATTCTTCGAACTTTTCAAAATCTTTTTCTACTATCAATATTTAGAATTAACAATACCTACAAATATAATAAATTATTCGTTTTCTCAATTTTATTACATTTTTTTTGCGTTTTCACAACTATTTTCAGAACTGTGTGAGAGTAGCATTAATAATTTAACAACAAATTATTATTAGACAAAAGAGCACTTCTACATATTTTCACAAATTTAAGATTTGGAAGAATACAAATTATACAATTACCTGTAAAAAAATTTTAAAATATCCGCAACGTGTTACGATTTGTTTACATTGATAACTTAAAGAATTTACGAATTGCCTATGCAGGTGTAAATTCGTTCACGAAATTCTTAATTCGTATACAAAAATCGGGTTATTTGGGGTTTCGTATATAAAAATCGAGTTAGTTCGGTTTCATATACAAAAATAAAATTTCGTATACGAATTTTCCCCTGAATAGCCAGATCCAACATTTTAACTATGGCAAAAAAAAAAAGACATTATTAAAGAAAAAAATTTATTACGAATGAGAGAATTACGAAAAAATACTCGTTATAAACTGTTAGAACAAGAAAAAAAAATAAATGAACAAAAGAAAAAGGAACAATTAGAATATAGAACAAAAGTTAATTTTATTAATCTGGAAAAAATGAAAAAATATAGAAAATCCAAGGCCTTCAAGGAAAAAGAAGGAAAAAAAAACCTAATACGACAAATCGAATTAAGAAAAAATGAAATTTATAAACATAACGAAAATCAAATGAACCAAATACGAATTGCTGCATTACGTTTAAATAAAACGTATAAAATAAAAGAAAATGAATTGAACAAAGAACGCAATAAACAATTACGTTTGAACGAGATGTTCACAAAAAATGAAATTGAATTGAACAAAAAACGGAATAAACGATTACGTTCAAACGCAATATACACAGAAACCGAAAATGAATTGAACAAAGAACGAAATAAGCAATTACGTTCGGACGAGACATTCACACAGATTGAAAATGAATCAAACAAAGAACGAAATAAACACTTACGTTCAAACGTGCTGTATACCGAAAACGAAAATGAATTGAACAAAAAACGAAATAAACGATTACGTTCAAACGCAATATACACAGAAAACGAAAATGAATTGAACAAAGAACGAAATAAGCAATTACGTTCGGACGAGACATTCACAAACATTGAAAATGAATTAAACAAAGAACGAAATAAACAATTACGTTCAAACGCAATATACACAGAAAACGAAAATGAATTGAACAAAGAACGAAATAAGCAATTACGTTCGGACGAGACATTCACAATCATTGAAAATGAATTAAACAAAGAACGAAATAAACAATTACGTTCAAACGCAACATACACCAAAAACGAAAATGAATTGAACAAAAAACGAAATAAACGATTACGTTCAAACGGAAAATACACCGAAAACGAAAACAAATTGAACAAAGAACGTAATGAAGAATTACGTTCGAACGAGATGTTCAAAAAAATTGAAAATGAATCAAACAAACAACGAAATAAACGATTACGTTCGAATGCTATATACACTGATATCGAAAATGAACTGAACAAAGAACGAAATAAAAAATTACGAACTTCGATAGATTATGCAGAAAAAGAAAAACAATGTAGCGGCATACTGCATGCGCTACAAGCCATTCGAAAATCAACACCGAGCTCACGCGCGAATAATGTTATAACAGACGAAGACGAACCCATACACTTTGCCCTATCACACATATATGCCCCTTTTAGTACACTCTAGCACCCTGAAAAACAGAAGACAACAAACAACACGACAAGAAAGAGAGAGAGAGAAACACCAAGAGTAAAGCACAGAACAAGACGCATCGAACAAGCCGAGATGATACAAAATATCCAACAGCAGACGAAGCATACGCATACAACTGACACACATCAAGCAGAACCACAGCGAGCGACAACACGAACTTAGCAGAAGAGAACCATCGACATATCGACCGCAATCGATCAAAATCGATTGGCGCGCATGACGAACTTCGCACGACAAGTCGAGAACGACGACGGCGACCACGTAGCCATCGGCCATTACTGCATCTGCCCTCGTGCGCGAAAAACCCAGTGCAACGTTGTGTCGTACATTAAAAAACGAAAGAAAAATAAATTGTCGTTCGACCTCGAGGATCAATCTCTCGCTCTCTCTCTCTTGGTTGCCCGGAGACGACGTCCAACCTGTGGAAGCCGCCCCAGCCTTGTCGACGACGAAAGAAGACCCTAGAGTAAGCTAGTTTAACCTCTCCGATCCGTAAAGAGCTCTCGCGTATTCTAGATTCAACTCGTTCCCCGTGACCCCGCACCCCTCCGAGATTTTGTCCGTAAGTGTTAATTGCTTTTCTTGATCTAGCCAGACGCGTATCATCGTAACGAATAGACGTAGATGAATTGTAATTTTGACGACAAAACTGAATAACGTAAACTGTAAATCGCAATCATTATTATTTTTATTATAATTTTCGGTCCACGTGCCGCTGATTACGTGGTGGCGCCCTTATAAATTGTGTACCAAGAACTGGCATTTCTATGTTATAATAAATAAACTCTAACTAAATTGTTGTCAATCTAATAAATACTGTTTACAACTTTATTTAGACGTACGGAAAATAACCCCTTACAACAATTAAACATAAAACGAATTTCAAAAATTCGGAGTAATAAACAATATTATTCCCAAGAATTAAAGAAAAATAAATTGGCAATTCAACTAACACGAGATATTTCTCCAAACAGAATATTTTCAAATGATAAGAAAAAATAGAAAAAACTACTTAGATTAGATGAATTATTTAGATATCGTGAAAATTTTTTAAATTCAATTAGAAATGAAAATAATAATAATAAAAATTCAAAATTAACAACATTAATTTTAGAATTTTTACAACATAGGAAAGAGGGGCCAGATATAGCCTGCATTTGTTGCAACAATATATTTTTTAAAAAATCAGTCGTTATCTACGACGAAAAAAAAATCATTCTTCAATTACGAAAATTAAAAATAGATTGCAATACAATTTTATTAGATATAAAAAAAAATGATTCCATTTACATTTGTAAAACGTGCAATAGACATATTTTGAAAGGGATTGTTCCAAAAATGGCAGAAACTGAGAATTTGAAATTTCCTACTGTACCAGATTATGTAAAAAATTTATCATCTATAGAAGAAAGAATGGTTTCCCCGTATATCCCATTCATGCAAATTAAAGCATTACAACCTTACGCTCTTAACTCTCAACTATCGTTAACAGGAAGTGTTGTAAACATTAATACAGATATTAATGAAATGATTCAAGTTCTCCCACGTAAATTTGATGATTTATCCGTAATTCAAATTAAATTAAAAAGACATATTGAACATATATCCGATTACATGTACGAAACTAAAACCAAGTAAAGTATGTAAAGCTTTGAAATATTTGAAAGATACGCCGCTTTATTTAGAACAAAAATACATATTGATAACAACTTCTTCAATAATTATGAATAGACAATGAAGATTTAGATTTTGTAGTTGATGAAGAAGATTTACGAATATAGAAAATACTTACAATTTAAATTCATTAAAAGAACTGAACAACTTGAAATCAAATCATAATAATAAATAGATACGTATGAATTAAATGACGAAGTGCTGTTATATGATAACAATGATTATTCAAATAACAGTATTCAACCAATTATTTTAGCACCTGGACAAGACAAACAACCACTTCCATGGCATAAAGTATCTAATATAGATGAATTATGTTTTCCCAAAATATTCGGAGGATATCACTTTGATAAATTGAACAAATTAACATATGCTGAACGAGTACTATCAGAAGTCCGTAGAAAGATAGGAGATCTTGTGAGCCCACAAGACTATTATTTATGGCAAAGCAAAAATTGGAAAAATCAGTTTACTCTAATATGAACATTTGCTTAAGAAAAATTACGAAAAATGAAAATTTAAAAGCAGCTAATGTATTAGATACAAAAACATTACAAGATATTTACCGACAAGACGAAGGTTATAGATTTTTGACTCAAGTTAGATCTTCACCATCATATTGGCAAAGTAAAAAAAAACATTTATTTTCTATGATAAAACAATTAGGATTTCCAACATTATTCATAACATTGTCAGCGTCAGAAACAAAAAATTTCGATTTATTGTCAATTTTATATAAATTAAAACATAATAAAACTTTAAGCAATAAAGAATTAATAAATTTACATCCTAGCGAAAAAACAAAATTAATAAAGGACGATCCTATAACATGTGTGCGTTATCTTAATGAAAGATTTCACAAAATATTTAAATTGCTAACAACCAAAGATGGAATATTAGGTGATAATTATGTAACTGATATGTTTATCAGATGTGAATTTCAGCAACGAGGTTCAGTACATCAACACGCTATACTGTTGTGCAACAATGTACCATCTTATGATGAAAATGATTTAGAATCAGAAACTAAATTTATAAATTTTTTAAATAAATTTATTACGTGCAGATACGACCCGAAAAATCCGTACATGATGTTCCAAAGACATAAACATCAACAAACATGTTATAAAGGAAGAAAAATAAAAAAAAACAATGCCGTTTCAATTACCCGATGTACGTTATGCCATCAACTCGTATATTACGCCCACTTTCCGCAGAAGAACATACAGGAAAAGAAAAATTACATATCATAAAAATAAAAAATACAATGCTTCAATTTTTTAATGAAAATCATTCAATCGACTACAACATTATGTTAGAGAATTTAGAAATGTCCGAATGTGAATACATAAACGCTATTCGTTCCACGTTAAAAAATAAAAAAAATTTTTATAAACGTAATTCTTTACAAGTTGCAATTAATCAATATAATCCATTAATTTTACAATTATTAGAATCTAATATGGATATGCAAGGAATTTTAGATGCTTATGCAGCTGCTTTCTATATGGTTAATTACGTTACCAAAATTGATGCTGGTTTAAGCAAATTATTGAAAGAAGCCGTTGATGATGTGGAAGATGGAAATTTTAGTATTAAACATAAATTATCAAAAATTGCAAATGCATTTATTAATGGCAGCGTCATGTCCTCACAAGAAGCTGCATACCAAGTTTTATCATTACCCTTGAGTTACTTAACTAGAACATCAATATACATTAATACTGTCCCTAAAAATGAACGATGTAGAATACTAAAAAATAAACAAGATTTACAAAAACTTCCAAAAAATTCAGAAGACATTTATAAATCAAATATATTTGATAAGTATGAAAATAGGAAAAACGAATTTGTCAATTTGTGCCTAGCTGATTTCGCATGTAAATATAGTGATCCACATAAACTTATTAATACTAACGATAACGAAGATGATGGTGACTTTTCAAATTTAACATTAAATCAAAGAAAAAAAGATAAAATTCTTCGATATCGCAAATATCGATTAGAAAACGACCCAATCAATTACTACAGAGAACACTTACTTATTATTATTTTTGCCTTTTAAAAATGAAGATTGCGATATAAACCATAAAAATATCGAACAATTATTTTTGCAAAATTATGATTTAATAATGATGAACAAAAACAAATATTTCAAAATTAACGAAACAGAAATGGAAGTAGCGTTGAAAAATTTAGAAATCCAAGAAAATAATGACGATAATGACAATGACGATAACGATGATTTAAATATAATAGAAAAAATTAATATTTTTCAACAAATTGGAGAACAAGAACAAATAAAAGAAAAAAAAATTTACAAACTAACTTTTCCGTTACTAAAAACAAAATATCAAATATTATCTGAAATAAATACATTAAACACGCAACAAATGAAAATAGTTATGCACGTATTACATTGTTTTACAACAGAACAATTACCATTAAGAATATTTATTAATGGATCAGCAGGAGTCGGAAAAAGTACAGTAATTAATGCATTGTACCAATTATTATCTATACATTTCAACGAAATTCAAGGAGAAAACACAAGTAATAATAAAATTTTACTATGTGCACCTTCTGGAAAGGCAGCATATTTAATAGGTGGAGTTACTTGTCACCATGCATTTGCTCTTCCAGTAACACAATAAGGAAAAAAAATGTCAGATTTATCTGAAGATATTGCAAATACAATAAGAACCAATTTCCATTTTATTAAACTTATCATTATTGATGAAATCTCAATGGTTGGTAGTAAAATGTTTTCACAGAATTGATACAAGATTGAGACAAATATATGGCATTAATAAAAGTTTCGGAGGAATATCCATAATAACTGTTGGAGACTTACATCAATTACCACCTGTTATGGATAAACCAATTTATAAATATCCATCTGATCTATCCACACTCGGACATAACGTATGGGATGAATTTACTATGTTCGAATTAACAAAAGTAATGAGACAACAACACGATATGGCTTTCATTAATATTTTAAATAATTTGGCTCACGGAACATTAACAGATAAAGATTACTTATTAATTAATACAAGAATGACACCAGAACAAAATATTCCAACAAACGCTATACGATTATATGGCTTAAATAAATTTGTTGACAAATACAATAATGATAAAATTACAAATTTTCCAGGAAAAACATTTGTTTCCATGTGTAAAGATGTTATCAAAGATCATGTTGCAGAACAACAAAAAATTCAAATATTAGAATCATTGGTTACCAAAAAAAGGCAAGACTGCGGAGGATTAAGTCATACTTTACAATTAAAATTAGGAATCAAATACATGATTACATCAAACATATGCGTAGAAGATGGTTTAGTAAATGGAGCCTACGGAACATTAAAATGGATTGATTTTACAAATAATAATGAACCAATTATAGCTTGGATAGATTTTGGAAAAAACAAAAAAATTGGAAGACAAGCTAAACTAAAATATCAAATTGCCGTACAAAACAATAACATTTTAAAAGGTTTAGTTCCAATAACAAAAAAAGATATACCAATTAATTTTAAAGCAGATTTAGAAATAATAAGAATACAATTTCCATTAACACCTGCTGAAGCTATTACAATACATAAAAGTCAAGGTGAAACATACGATAATGTGTGCTTAGACTTCAGAGAATTCAACAAAACACCTACAACCAATGCTTTACTCTACGTAGCTTTCAGTAGAGTAAGACGCTTAACAGATTTATATTTGTTAGGAACTTTTCCTACATTAAACAAATCAAAAACTGAAATTCTTCAGGTTTTAGAAAATTTAAAATTGCATAAAACACTACAACTATCGTTACCTTTTGAAATTCAAGGCAATGAAATCAAAATAGTTTATCACAACGTAAGATCTATCCACAAAAATTTCGCGTACATATTAAATAATGATTGGTATTCACAATCCGATTTATTAATATTATCAGAAACTTATACAAAAACTTACGAAACATATAACTTAAATAATTATAAAATTATATATCAATCAGATACCAACAGTCATAATACTAGAGGAACATTGTGTTACTTAAAACAATATCTCAACTACGAAATAAAACAAATAGAATTATTTAATAATACTACAGAAAATTTAGAATTAATTCTTTTTAAAATTAAACAATATTATATATTGACTGGATATAAAATCACCTTCTACCAAAAGGAGCAGTTTCTGTAATACGTTAGAATTATTTAATTTGAACAATATATGTACATCTAAATTTATAATTATTGGAGATTTCAATTATGATTGTTTCAATACCGATAACTTTCTAGAATCCACATTGTCTCAATACAACTTAAAGAAAGGCTTAGCCGAAGGTATTTCTACAACCAACTTCGATACACAAATAGATTCTATTTTTGTTTCAAATGAAATTATTCATTACACAAGTGGTACATATGAATCTTTTTTTTCAGATCATAAACCTATATTTATTGGTATAAATAATACAAATCTTAACAATACGCTAAATAAAACACGTCCACTATCACAACAGTTACTGTTAGAAACGACTAACAACACAAACGAACACATAGATAGTATTCAATTTTCACCTAATAATCACAACAAAAGACTTGAATTAAATTCAACGAACAAAAATTTCACAAAACAAACAAACTATGAATCCACACTGACGTCTTTAGGGCATATAAATACATTTTTAAATACAGATGGACATTCTTGCTACGGTAACTGCGCAATACCAGCTCTAATATATATGCGAGAAGTAGCATTAAAATTAAGTGAACCTACATCCACTGATCCAGCGTTGCTAAATTATAATGACCTTTATGTAATTGATTTTTATAATTCCTACAATTCAAACATTAAAAATCTAACTACTTTAACATTTCGAACCATACTTGGAGGAATTTATTTAGATAATGAAGATCAAGATACATCAGAATTTTTAATAAACATGACATCTAACTTTAATATTATACACACCATAATCGCAAACAAAATTAAATATACAACAATCTGTTATACTTGCGATTACATTAACTGTAATATTCAGAACAACACATTAATTTCTCTTGATATACCTTCTACAGCCGAAACAGATATAACAAATATGCAGTATATATTTGATTATAATTTCAACGTTTATTCTGCAATATCTGACAAGTGCGGACTGTGTAAAGTTGGAAATTTACAACAAGCGTGCACATTAGAACTAAATAACGTTAAAACATTGATAATTCACCTTAACATTTTCAAACTTGCTCAAAATGGTACGGATACTAATACAATGAAATTGCACATTAAATTAAATAATTTGCCTCGAACTAATATAATTATTGACAACAAATCTTTTACATTTAAAAGTGCGATTTTCCATCACGGAGAAACAATAAATACTGGACACTACACAAACATTATATACGATCGCCAACGAAACCAATTTCTTTCAATTAGTGACACCAAAAAATCATTAACAACATGGCCGAATTACTCAAAAAATATTTACGTACTAATTTATGAATTATCGCCTTAATTTCGTTTCCTTAAAATTCTGTTTTAGATATGCACTATTTTCCGAATTTTAAATTATAAACATTATGTTGAAAATGATAACTTTTCCATAAATGGGCGACATAAAAAAAAATTTTTTTCTTTTACACACACACACACACACACACACACACACACACACACACCATGACGCCTCGATGGCTCAGTTGGTAAAGGGCTCAGGCCTCTTGCTTGCTGAATCTGAGAGTGTCGTCTAGGGCGGGTTCGATCCCCACTGGGGGAAATTTCATCCGTGATTTTTCCCCCGGTGTGATCGAGCCCGTGCCCGAGGTGGAGCGGGTACCACTCAAAAAGAAGACCCGGGCTACGTCATCAGCCTCCGAAGCGGTAAAAAACCCCGATCACTGTGCAAGCTGGAAGCGAATAGGATAACCATAAGTAGGAGCCCGAGGCGAGGACACACAGGCTGGCAATAGATGGAGCACAACACTCCCTTTGAAGTCAGAAGCGAGAACCACACTCACAAGAGGGCGCCGGATGCGGGGGCCAAGGCTCCGCTGGCGCGCATGATGGCGCCTGAAGCGAGAACCACACTCACAAGACGACAACAGAAAAAGGAGTATCAAAAAAAAAAAAAAAAAAACTCATGGAGACTCAAAGGGTAGCGTCGGAAGCGAGAACCACACTCACAAGATGTAGCCGACAGAGCAATCGGGCCCTTGCCATCGGCGGCAGAAGCGAGAACCACACTCACAAGAGGGCACTAGACAGCGAGTTCTAATACTCAACTCAGGAGGAGACGCCAGCAATGTGTGACCACGCAGTAGACGGCTCTGAAAAAGGGGATACGACAATCGAGAGATGGCTTCGCGCAGGATCGGAGGTTCACCAAGTACAAAAAAAAAAGATGAGTCCCTGAACCCCTAATCGTCGCATATCACTATGCGATGGATGGATGGGGTATGGAAAAAACAACGACTAACACAGAAGTAGCAGAAATGCTCAATTAACCCCGGCCTCAACGAAGCAATGCCTAACGGCGGTTACCAGTGAGTGTCCGAATGGGGTGGAGTGGAAAAAAAAAAAAACACACACACACACACACACACACACACACACACACACACGACCAGAAGGGTCATCAAGCAAAGGACTGCAAACGCCAACCGGCGTGCGTCCTCTGCCAGGAGCGAGGAGCCGACGACTGCCGTCACGCGTCCACAAGCTCGAGCTGCCCTCTTGCACGGAAGATCACCCTGGCCAGCCGATGATGAGAGTCCTCCAACTCAATCTCAACCACTGTGAGGCTGCCCAGGACCTGCTCTGCGATACCATCAGCAAGCTGCGCATCGACGTGGCCATTCTGTGTGAGCAATACAAGAACCTTGCTCCACCGAATACATGGCTCGCCGATGCCAACGGCCAAGCAGCTATCTGGGTGCGGCGAGGAATCCCGTTCAGGAGTGCCCGACGAGAGTGCATCCTTACTTCTCGTGGGCCCGTATCGGCGGAATTTTCTTTTTTAGTGTCTACGCTCCACCAAGACTCTCTGATGAAGAATTTTCCGTCCTCCTCGCCAACATCACCGAGGAGGCCCGCGGCAAGAGTCTTCTGGTCATTGCGGGGGACTTCAACTCATGGTCGATGGAGTGGGGATGTAGGGTGACAAGACCTAGGACCACATCCTGCTTGACTCGCTTGCTCTCCTCGATGCGGTGCTGCTTAACACTGGCGACGGGCCGACCTTCATCGGCAGACAGGGCAGCTCGGTCGTCGACCTGACGTTTGTGTGCGAGTCGCTCGCGCCTCGCGTGTTACTGGACGGTGAGTGGGTGGTACACACACAGCGACCATCAGGCCATCGTCTTTGAGATCGAGGACGCCGGGACTTCGACCGGGCCCTCGACGCGCCGGAGCTGCAAATGGAACGCCCGTACACTCGATGCGGACCGTTTCTGTGCCGTGATGTCCGGCGCATCGGTCGCCCCCGGGACCGCGGAGGATATGGCGTCGAGCCTCATGGACATCATCACCGGCGCATGTGATGCCTCCATGTCCAAGGCAAACCCGCCGCGCGAGCCGGTGTACTGGTGGACGGCCGAGATCGCTGATCTCCGGCGCTCTTGCCTGCGGGCTCGCAGACTCTTCCAGAGATCACGTGGCCGGCAGGACGAGGAGGCTCACAGCGCCAACTACGCCTCCGCAAGACGTCTGCTGCGCTTGGCGATCAAGACCAGCAAGCGCCGGTGCTGGAGACAGCTTTGCGACGAGGTCGACAGCGACATATGGGGCAGACCATACAGGATTGCCATGTCGCGCCTGCGATGCCCGCAGACCAAGCAGCCTGGCTCCCCTCTCCTGGTGCGCGGCGCGGTGGCGGCTCTGTTTCCGCAAGTGCCGAGCGGGCCCGCCTTGCAGCTGCACGGGCGGGAGAGCTGGTCCCAGCCGTCACCTTGGAGGAACTCAAAGGAGCTCAATCGAGGATCAAGGAGCGCTCGGCGCCCGGCCCATGGCGTGCCCAACATGGCGCTCAAGCTCGCTGTTGCCACGCGTCCTGACATCTTCGTGCGGGTGTATACGATGTGTCTGGAGACCGGCGTTTTCCCGTCTGGCTGGAAGCGCCAGAGACTCGTCCTGCTCCCAAAGCCAGGCAAACCTCCCGACGAGCCGTCCTCGTATCGTCCGCTGTGTATGTTAGACACGGCGGGCAAGATTCTCGAGAGAATCATATGCGACCGGCTGGAGGCTTTCACAGAGAGACCCGGAGGCCTCTCGGAGCGACAGTATGGCTTCCGGAAAGGGCGATCAACGATAGATGCCATCGAAGACGTCATTTCCACCGCCCGTGAGGCCATCGCCGGCAAGAGATGGTACCGCGGCACCAAGAAATACTGCGCCGTGGTGACACTCGACGTGAGGAATGCGTTCAACTCGGCTCGGTGGGACAACATCCTCGCCGCTCTACGCCGTTTGCTCGTACCCGATTACTTGCTGAGAATAATCGCCAGCTACTTCTCGGCAAGAGTGCTCGACTTCACCACGGACGAAGGCCCAGAGTCCTACGAAGTCACAGCAGGAGTCCCACAGGGGTCAGTACTGGGCCCGATCCTGTGGAACGTTATGTATGACGCGATCCTGCGCCTCAACTTCGATGGCGATGTTCGTATCGTCGGTTTCGCGGACGACATCGCAGTGGTGGCTGTCGCCAAGCATCTATGGCAGATCGAACACGATCTGAACGCTGCGATACTACAGGTGCGAGGCGCGCTCCAGGCTCTCAGCTTACAAACGGCTGACCACAAGACGGAGGCTCTGCTCATCACAAGCAGGAAAAAAGGAAACCATCACCATCACGGTAGGCGACCACAGCATACGCTCGTCCCCCTCCATCCGCTACCTGGGCCTGCACATCGACGCCAAGCTGAAGTTCGACCACCACCTCCGAACAGTCAGCGCGAAGGCAGCCGGTGTGATTGGTGCCCTTACGAAGATCATGCCCAACTCTGGCGGGCCCAGAAGCAGCCGACGCAAGCTGTATGCTCACGTCGTCGACTCCATACTCCTGTATGGAGCCCCCGTCTGGAGCACAGCAGCACAAAAGCGAGCCTACATTCGACAGGCGGAGTCAGCCCACCGACGAGCCTGCCTGCGTGTGATCGGAGGCCGGCCGCATGTCTCTTACGAGGCCACATATGTCCTTGCCGGCATACCTCCGCTGGCCCTTCTTGCGGACGAGCGAGCGCGACTCTACGGCCGCCGCCGAGAGGACGCAGAGGACGAAGAACGCTTGGCAACGCTAAGCAAGTGGCAGGAAGCATGGGACCGGTCGACGAAGGCCCGATGGACGCACCGACTGATCCCAAGTATCAGAGTGTGGATCGAGAGGAGGCACGGAGAGCTGAACTACCACCTCACGCAGCTCTTGACCGGGCATGGCTTCTTTAAACACCATAGCCGACGCTACGACCACACAAAGCCGCACAATGCCCTCTGCCCCTCATCCATCGAGAACGCGGAGCACGTATTCTACCACTGCCCGAGGTTCAGCGAAGAGAGAGAGACTACACTCCCTGCTCCACGAGGTCATGACGCCGGAAAACACCACCAGGCTCATGCTCGCGAACGAGCCGAACTGGCTCGCTGTTGCTTCCTTCGCCTACTCAGTCGTAACAAGACTGAGAGACGAGGAAACAGACAGAAGGTGACGACCGGACGATGCTGCCGGAAGAAGACGCCACCTCAACCAAGCCTCCATGAAGCGCATAACGCCAACCCCTCCATCCCCGTGAAGTAATGCCTAACGGCGGTTTCCGCGGGGATGGAACAAAGGGAAACCGACGTGGATGTATGTACATACACTATGTACCCATAAACTATGTTACACTCTCACTTCTATTGTTACATTTTACCCAATGTAAACTTCTATTTTCACTTTCTGCTAAATAAAATATATTAATTCATCCAAAAAAAAAAAAAAAAAAAAAACACACACACACACACATCCATACAGACAATTGTTGGTACTTCAATGTAGTTTCCAAATATGTAAACCAAATTGTACGACGTCTGGTTCGAAATCTCATTTTGAAGCCTATCACAGAACTTCCTCTATGAGGAAGCAAAACACGTTTATATATTATGAGAAAATCAAAATTATAGCTTTATATTGTTATTTTAATAGTTATAACAAATTTAGCAACTTGGTTCAAAAGTGGCGTCTTTCCCGAGCTGACGTTTTCCCTTAATTTAACTTACACAATAAATAAACTCCAGGTATACGTTAAAACGATTTATTATTTTAAGAAATTCATAAAAAGCCGATTTTCTTCGAGCACGCCAAATTTTTCCATCTTTAAAAATCACCTGAATGGAAATTTTTCTTGTTAGTACTTATCTTACCATGTAGTCGAAAATTGGGTAAAATGGGCAAAAAACCGCCAAAATCACTGTTTTATACACATTATGTGGTTTTGTATGTATCTTTATTTTGAGCTCTGGTGGTTGTTGAAACATGTTGGTTAGCCTATTTAATGATGAATCGCGGAGTTTAGAATCGCAAAACATCATTTTTCTATTTTTGGCGCGTGGTAGAGTGAAAATAAGGTAATTTAAGCAAAAAACAGCGAAAAAAATTTGAATCGCTATTGAGGAGACAGAAAGAATCATTTGTACGCACCTGTCTTGAACGAGCTTTCATGTTATACATAAAACTAACAAAATATTACAAATCGATTCTAGAAAAGAGCCTAAAAACGGCCCACCCTACTAAATAACTCAAAACTTTTTAATTACTCGATGGTTCCTTAAATAAATCTTGACGCTTTTTGCGACAAACAAATTCCCAAAAACGTAACGGATATAACATCAGTGACTCTCTCTCCCGCTTATGAGGCAAAAACCCAAAATTTAATACATAATATCAAACACATAGTATAAAATATTAGGACTTATAATACCTAAAGTAGGTAGTAAATTAGATCGAGGCAGATTCGCCTCAACTGGCGCCTCAACTGACAACTGGGTCGCTCTCCGTGCGACCAGCCGAGTGTCGACGGCGTGGGCTGAGAGGGGAAAATGAGAGAAATCGAAGCTGCTCACGGGCCGTACAACGCGACCGACAACGAACTGCTATTTCGACAATTGCCACGTGTACACGCGATTAACTCCATAATAAATTAAATTAAACTCACTTGAGAACGATAGTACTTGTTAAAGAAAGATTCGAGCCCTTGGAAATAAATTTGGGGTTTTTTTAGTGCCGATCTGATTGTGCTTGTGAACCCAACGAATTTCCAATTGTGGAACGTGGATCTGACGCCGAAATTTCCAATTCCAGCCGGTGAGTACCTGTTCATCGATCACGCGGCCTTTTATTTAATCTCTGTCTCTCAGCGCAAGCCCGTTCACGCTCGGGTTGGCGGAAGCCCACTCGTACTTTGTATGCCAGTGACCACTAGTCCAATTATATTTCAATCTTAATTTAATTATTTCTAATAAATCATTATTTCTTTAACTTAATTCAGTGTGTTCCTACGAGTGATCATTTCCGGTCAACACTATAGTGTGCCTGTGTATGAATGCATGTGTTGTGAGCATTTTAAAAATGACGTTTTGTCAATAATCCAGATTAAAAGATGTTGTAAATTGCTGGCACCAATTTTTCTATATGATCTAGATCCAATTCAGATGGTATAGGGTACTCAGTTGTGAATGGAGTTTTGTCGATTTCTTTTCGAATTATTTCAACCGCTTTATGAATAATCATCTTATCACTTAAGGGATTAATTGAAATATTTATATTACTGCTAGAAATTAAACATCGCTATTTCTCGCGACTTAGAGAATCGTACATGGATAAATTTGTCGAACAAATTAAATCCGAGGTACCAGTTTTACTGTAAAATAAAAATTCGTCGTTTGAGTTTTCCTGGAGGGCTAATTTAACTCATGTAATGTTCATTCTGTGAGCTTTTTCTTCAGGAATATTTTGTTCTACCAGGGATTTAATAAAAATCGTATGGAGTTCAGATTAGTAAAAAATGTGGCCTACATGCAAAGAAATTCTAGATTCATTCCATACGTACACCCGCGGACATAAATACTTGGACCTCGAAATTTTAGATTCGATTAATCGAAAATCGATTGCGCGCAGAACCACGCGCCCAATACAGTCGCGCGCTTATGTTGTGTATGAAGTGTACTGAAGTGTCTGCCCACTGTAGCAGTAGGCAAAGTGTCACCGGTACCAAGGGGATTCATTAACCTAATAGAGAAGTTTTTTTATAAAATTATAAAGTTTAAAAATTTGCTTAATCATGAAAATTATAATTTCAGAGAGAATTATTATTTCATGTCAATGGTGTACCAGAAAGTATAGCTGCAACTAGTGTTCCTGCAAGAGTACTGGTAGTTATAAGGTTTGAATGTGATATTTACTCTATTAAAAAATGATCATTTCTTTCTTATTGTTTAAGATTTATACTTCTCTGTCTTTCCCCGAGTCTGTCAACATCCGATGAACACTTGGATTAAATTCTTAATGTGGACGGGTTGTTAGAAGAATTTATACTATGATGCGTTCCAATGATCCAGTTGCTAAAGCGTTGACTCTTGACCAGTAAAAAAGCATATACGTATTTAAACTTTAATGCAGTTTATGAAAATCAAATTGTTAACAATACTTTAACATTACAGGTTCATCAGAGCATCAGAAGGGCTATCGTTGTCATGATTAAGTGAAAGTTGAAGAAGCTAATTATGTAGCACAGACGTTTGCTGCTCACAAGGAGACCCTCTCAACTCCGGGTCATGGATCTGGCCCAATCTTTTATAATTTTTATAAGCGACTCATGGTTCAATACTCATTAGTTCAAGCCCAAGCACCTTGAATCTACTGCAACTTGTTCTTTTTCATATACTGAACACATGTACAAAAGTTTAATACTTTGGCTCTCATTGGTTTGCTGTTGTTAATATAGGCAGTGAACCAATGGAGCTGGAGTATTAAACTTTTGTACATGGGTTCAGTATATGAAAAAGAACAAGTTGCAGTAGATTCAAGGTGATTGGGCTTGAACTAATGAGTATTGAACCATGAATCGCTTATAAATATAAACTGTAAATTTGTAAATGCCATTTATTGTAAATATCTATTTATGCAGCACAGACATTTGTTGCTCAGTCAAAACTATTTGCGATTTTTATGTTTAGCAAAAAAATGTTAGATATGGGTCAAGCAACTCCTGCATCAATGTAGTTGCAGTTGATACCAATTTCAGAGTACACACATCAAGATATTTTCAGCGCTTCTATGGTGTATTATTTATTACTTCTCGGAATTCTTTAATTTTTAGTTACAATTTATAGTTTAATGTTATTATGAATGTTAAGTTATTAATTTATACCAATTTATATTCTAAAAGTTGATAATGACTATCTAAAAACTAATAACTTAAGGGCTTATATACACCTTAAATTTGAAATTTTTTTTATTCAATTTTTGAATGGGATTTTTCCTCCTCTTTCCATTGCTTTTTTCGAAATTCCAAAATTTTGATTTTGCACTGAGATACAGCTGTTTCCGTGAGCCTTTTTCCTATACTTTACGTGTTAAATTTTTTCTTCTTTTGCGTTTTCTGGAAAGTCGTGTTTTTGGTCACGTGTCGTAATATTCAGAAGGTACCGATTGAGCTTTCTGCACCAGGGTCGCGTACACTTCTTCAGAACATGAATGGTTACGGCCACTACCACGGGTGAGACGATCGAACTCGCACATTGCTCTGCATGAACAGTTAAGCCCACATTTTTTTTCATTTTTCGTTTTTGCTGAAATTTAAGCCATAAAATTACTGTTTGAGAGTGACCTGTGAGTTCGATCATCTCACCCGTGGTAGTGGCCGTAACCATTCATGTTCTGAAGAAGTGTACGCGACCCTGGTGCAGAAAGCTCAATCGGTACCCTCTGAATATTACGACACGTGACCAAAAACACGACTTTCCAGAAAACGCAAAAGAAGAAAAAATTTAACACGTAAAGTATAGGAAAAAGGCTCACGGAAACAGCTAAATCTCAGTGCAAAATCAAAATTTTGGAATTTTCGAAAACAGCAATGAAAAGAAGAGGAAAAATCCTATTCAAAAATTCAATAAAAAAAATTTCAAATTTAAGGTGTATATAAGCCCTTAACATTAATAATAACATTAAACTATATATTGTAATTACAAATTAAAGAATTCTGAGAAGTAATAAATAATACACCACAGAAGCGCTGAAAATATCATGATGCGTGTACTCTGAAATTGGTATCAACTGCAATTACATTGATGCAGGAGTTACTTGACCCATATCTGACATTTTTTTGCTAAACATAAAAATTGCATATAATTTTGACTGAGCAACAAAACGTCTTGTCTTTTAGACAGTCATTATTAACTTATATGAATCTATATATGTATATATATTTGTAGATATTATGTATAATATAAACTGTAAATTTGTAAATAAATTTGTAAATAAAATTAACTGTATAAATTGTAAATTTAAACTGTAAATTTGTAAAAAAATTTGTAAATAAAATAAACTGTATGAATTGTAAATATAAACTATAAATTTGTAAATAAAATGAACTGTATAAATTGTAAATATATAAACTGTAAATTTGTAAATGTCATTTATTGTAAATAATTTAAAATAAGTTTGTTTTTAACACCTCAATGTAATTATAATGTATAGTTTCATTTTATTATTAATTTTCAGCTATTAATTTTTACATAGTTCATAATTCAGATATATAGATATTTTATTTTGATTTAGATATATTTTATACTAATTAAATAATTAACTGATTACATGATACAATAAACTTTAAATTGTCAATTACTAACATTTTTTGAAAATAATTTAGAATAAGTTAGTTTTTAAGTAGCTTAATACTCGTTTTTAAACATTATATAAAATGAATTTAATAACGTATCCCAGCACCATTATTATCAATTATTCTCTGTAACCTTCTTGGAATGGAATCTGTTAATTTATGAAAATAATCTAATTTATTTCTAAGAGATTCCCAGGTCTGCTCTACTCTTGTAATCAATTGAGCTTCAGTGGTCGCCATGGACGGTCTCCATTCCCGAACCATTTCAGCCCATACATTCTAATATTTATGTGGCAAAGAATTATAAAAACAAAATTTTAATAATTTAATTTAGACGTTAAATAAAAATGAAAAAAAGGTAATTATTAAGGAATCTCTTTCATGAAAAATTGACGATCAAATTATATATGTTTAGATCGATAAAATTACGCCGAATCCAACGGTATAATTATTAATGTGGGTCACCCATCAAAATCTCGAGTAATCTTTTTTCAAAGTATCACATTTCAACATTGCTCCTATGGCATGACTACCGAGATTGAGCATTTACCGGTTCTTTTTCTGTAAAAAATGAAAAATCGGGGTATCGGGAGTGTAGGTTTTAAAGAAAAATTATATTCTTTTAGCCTCTACATCGCGAAATAGGGCTAACCCCATGAAAAAAACGAAGATTTTTAAACGTCGAAGTGAAAAAAAAAAACGATTTGTGCGAGAAAAGAGCAAAGCGTCACTCGTCGTCTGCTGCGCAGGCAATACGCACACAAACGGGCGCGCGATTTGAAATGTTCAAAATTGGATTTTGATGAGTTGCCCACAATAATATTATCCGTTGGATTCAGCAACTCGAAAAGTTATAAATTATAAATAAAAAATTGTATATGAACCGGCGTGGTACGATGCTGCCGTCAGCTGTGCGCGTAAACAAGCTACTGCTCACAACTTACTGCTGCGCACGGCGCACTGCGCATCGCGTATAGCACCACGCAGTAGCTTACCTCACGCTCATTGCAAAAAGCTTGCCGTGAAAGAGCCTCCTTAACACCTCGATGATATTTATTCTGGGGACCGTGGGGAAGCTCTAGCCGGTTTGAAACGATGTTGATCTCTCCACCAATTCCGCACGATGTGTGCAGTGTGGATAGCGCTATTGTCCTCGATAACATTTATCATGCATTGATTTCCGAAAACCTGGTTGATTGTGGGGACAAATACGTCCTCTAATAAATCCAGGTATCCTTCTGAATTTAATTTTCGGTCCACGGGAACCAAAGCGCCGGGAGTATATCTACACACCCAACCAAAGAAACATTTGGTCGCACGGCCACTCCAACTGCAAGGGAGAATATATTTTTCTTCATACCTGTTTTGGACAAAATTGAATGAAATAATTTTAAGATTAAGGGATGATATGTAAACTTACCTTTAGGCCGCCAAACCAGGACCCGTCCATCTTTGTGGGTGGAAAAAACCTTGGGGAAAAAATTGATTTTCTAAATTTTATATAAAAATAACAAGCCTGTTGCAAATACATTTTTATCTTATATACCTTCTCGTCAATGAAAACAGTTCTCCACTCTTCTTCCGTTAGGTGAAAATAACGTTGGGCAAATTCCACCCTCAAGTTTTTGTGAAGCTGGATGAGTTTGTTTCTCACTGCCGGTTTGAAGCAATAGATATCGACGTAGTCATTCATCGCTCTCCTTATAGTGCGCGGACTACAATTCAACATCAATTCCTCCCTTATTTTGGTTGCGGACATAAAGGGGAATTCAGTCGCCAAGAGGGTGATATTGCCTATCTCGTCCATTGTAAGTTGCGGCTGGGTCCCATTATTCGATCGGTTATCGACCAAAAATTCTCTCGGATTCTCACGTAATCTTCGTTTCCAATTAAAAACTGTCGATCGAGTACAGCCCAGACGTGCTACGATTTCATCGGTGGACCGCTCACTTTCCAGCATCCCAAGCAATAATCCAAGATTTCTTAAATTTGGTTCAAATCTAGCCATAATTCCTATAGGTAGTATTTATAAAATGGTATAAGCAAGAAATTGGATTTGAGAAATTCATAAAATAAACGACAGTATCCCGATTATGCAAAAACACCGATTTAATTTTCGAATGCCGATAGTAGAGCGCGTCCAGCATAAGTCGGCCACCCCGCGCGATTACGGCATTTTTGGCCGAAAGTGTCGTAAATTTAGCTCGCTCGCAAACGTTTACCAAAAGTCAGAAAAAAAATCCAAACACATGGATCGATAGATTTTTGCCTCCTCTTTCGATTGGTGCAGTTTGTTTTGAAATCAGAGAATACATATTTTAGATAAATCTACTTAAACATTCAAGTCAAGTTTTAACGTCAAAATAAATTTTTAAAAATTTTTTTAACCACACCACTAGAATGAGGAGGAAAACATCTATCGATCTATGTGTTTGGATTTTTTTTCTGACTTTTGGTAATTGTTTGCGAGCGAGCTAAGCATACGGCCAAAAATGCCGTAATCGCGCGGGGTGGCCGACTTATGCTGGACGCGCTCAGTAATAAGAAATAAACTAAGAGCTTTTAACATTTCGGTATTTTAATAAAATTAAGCGATACTGACACAAAAATATTAATCGGACTTACCTGTAAAATTTTCAGACAGTACGGCACTAATAAATTATATGAATAAGCGCACTACTACTGTATCTCTCTCCACAATTGCATCTGCCGGTCTATAATAATAATAATACAGTATGCGACGATCGTTCGCTGCGCGATCTCAGTTGCGTAGGCATTTAGACTGTGGGCCACATAAATTTAATATAATAATAATGATAATGCAACTAATCGGGCAGCGAACGATCGTTGGTTGTTCAAGATGGGTCAAGGTGGGTCATCTCCAAAAAGACGCGACGCGACAGTCTCGTCGCATACTCTATAGATCACAGACGTAATTTTGGAGAGCGATAAAATAGTAGTGAACTTGTTCATTTATTAATTACATACTAAAATTAAATGAAAATGGCATTATTTAACATCGATATTCTCGATTGCATTTTTGTGTGGTTGGACGGACCGAGCCTTAGAGCCGCGCGTTACGAGTGTGCACGTAAGTAATAAATTATTATTATTTTATAAAATATAAACCCATCAAAATATGCATTATGTAGATTATTTTTTGTGTAATAATAATTGGTTCTTAACTTTCTTTTTCAGACTCTGGGAAAATCGAGCTAGGGCGTAGTCTTTTCAACGGACGCGGTCAAGTGATTTCCCCCTATTTTTTGACGATGAGATTCCAACCATCACTTCAATCCTGAAAGCTCACTTCGATCATGTATTTCATGAATGCAGAAAAGAAGCATTCCCTGAAATGAAAATTTTTACAAAACTGTTGGAGATACTGAAGGAGAAAAGGGTAATATTGGACGAAAATACATACGTCATTTGTAAGTAGCATACTTTTGTCCTTTCAATTTATTAAACTTCAAGCACCTAAAAATTATTTTTTTATTTTACAGGGAGAGACATAAGGAATATTTTTCAAAGAAATTTTCCCAAAAAATATAAAAAATTGGAAAGACTAGAAATACATAATGAGCTAAAAACTAATTTATTCTAAATTATTCAAAAAAAATGTTATTCATTTACAATTTACAGTTCATTAGTATTATGTAATAATTATAATATACAACTGAGTTACAATAAAATATCTATATAACTAAATTATGAACTATGTAAAAATTAATGGCATAAAATTAATAATAAAATGAAACTATACATTATAATTACATGGAGGTGTTGAAAAAAACATATTTATTATTATTTACAATAAATGGCATTACAAATTAACAAATTTACAGTTTATATTTACAATTTATACACTTTATTTTATTTCAAATTATTTACAATAAGTGGTATTTACAAATTTACAAATTTACAGTTTATATTATACATAATATCTTCAAATATACATACATATATAGATTTATACCAATTTATATTCATCAGTGGAAACAATTTGCAATTTTTATGTTTAGCAAAATCAGATATGGGTCAAGCAACTCCTGCACCAATGTAATTGCAGTTGATACCAATTTCAGAGTACACACATCATGATTTTTTTCATCATTTCATTTATTACTTCTTAGAATTCTTTAATTTTTAATTACAATCTATAGTTTAATGTTATTATTAATGTTAAGTTATTATAGTTTTTAGATAGTCATCATTAACTTATATGAATATAAATTGGTATAAATCTATATAAGTTAATTATGACTATCTAAAAACTAATAACTTAAGATTAATAATAACATTAAACTATAGATTGTAATTACAAATTAAAGAATTCTGAGAAGTAATGAATAATATACCACAGAAGCGCAGAAAATATGATTCTATCACGAAAGTCCCAAAACAAAAGTTCCAATAGTGAAAGTTCCAAAATTATGAATTCCCAAGTGTAGAATAGTTCCAAAACTATTAAATTCCAAATTATGAGAGTTCCGAGCTTATTCTATTCCCAAATATACAGCCTATACGCAACTAACAAGGAGATCTTTCCACCTTCGGATCACAGACCTTTGCCAAAAAATGTTCTCTCCTGGTACCAAATAATGATGTCCCCTGTGCTTAGTTTAATCCCATGGACCTTAGGGCCTATTTTTAAGAGAATTTTCTGTAATGTGAAAATTTTTTTGTCATTTTCTGTATCGATATAAAAGCACTTTAACGAAAAAACGAAAAATTTTAAAACTTTTTTATTCTTTGCATTTATTGGTCTCCTTGTAAGTTCGCGTGTTACTCGCGAAAACACAATTGCAAGGTAGATTGAGCTGAGCCAAAAAGTTCGAGCTAAGCGGACTAGCAATTTTAAAGCGATGGAAGGCAGAATTCTCAATATCGTTTTAAAACATCGCGAATACGCCGATCAGGGCATCGTACTGAAGGATTTGAAGGCTATTGGCCATTACATCCGCCTCTAGTGAATGTTAATTTTGGAATTCCCAATAAATTTAGATATTTTGATAATTTTGATTTCGTGTTTTTTGGATATTTTTTTTGGAACTAAATCATTTTGGAATTAAAAATTCTTGGGACTAATAATTTAAGACTTTTGCTTTGGACTTTTGTTTTGGGAATTTTGTACTCATACCGAAAATATCATGATGCGTGTACTCTGAAATTGGTATCAACTGTAATTACATTGATGCAGGAGTTGCTTGACCCATGTCTGATTTTGCTAAACATAAAAATTGCAAATTGTTTAGACTGAGCAGCAGAACTCTGTGCTACATAAATAGCTGCTTCACATTAAGAATTTAACCCAACCCAAAAGCAATTCAATTTATACATAATCATTAGATGCAGAAGAAAATAATTATTAACCAATGATAATTTCAACCATGCTTGTGGTACCAAACGCAACTGTACTTTTAATACCAATCGAAGAAATTTTTTTTGCCAATTCATTTGTCATTATACTTGACATGATATTTAACATTGATTTTTGATCTGTACTGAGTAAATACTTTTCAATTTTTTGCTTCTGAAAGTAAAAATTATTCATTATGCAACAAGTATTTAGTGTTCGTTTCATAAAAAATTAAGAAACACTTACAAATTGACTTTCAACTTTTTCATTACTGCTTAACGACTGATTAAAATCTAAGAAATCATTTATATCATTAAATGGCATAGCTGGTAAAAGATCATATGGATGTTCATTGTCACGACCCTTCAAGAAGTCCAGTATTTCTTGTTGCTGTCTCAAAATAATGTCTAGTTTATCTCTACATGCACCTGTCTAAAAAATAGTTTGAGATATCCAGTATCAAATTTTGACACAATGATTTTTAAAATTTTTAAAACTTACAGCAGCAACCATCGCCATGAATTTGACTTGGAACTTTATTCTCTGGAGGAGTAATTTTTATACTTTCATTCTCAACTGAAAATACCTCAAATTAATAAAAGGAATTTTTCTCCAATAAGTTTATTGAAAAGATCTTTAAAAACTATACCAGCGCATCTTCTCTAATATGATTGGTTTTGATTTTTCACCTTAAACAATAAGAAAGAAATGATTATTTTTTTTAATAGAGTATAAATATCACATTCAAACCTTAATCATTTTTATAACTACCAGTACTCTTATAGGAACACCAGCTGCAGCTATACTTTCTGGTACACCATTAACAAGCAATAATAATTCTCCCTGAAATGATCATTTTCATGATTTTATATACTTTTAAACTTTATAATTTTATAAAAACACTTATCTTTCAGGTTAATGATCCCCTTGGTACCGGTGACACTTTGCCTACTGCTACAGTGGGCAGACTACACTTCATACAACATGAGCGCGCGACTCTATTGGGCGCGTGGTGCTGCGCGCAATCGATTTTCGATTAATCGAACCTAAAATTTCGAGGTCCAAGTATCTATGTCCGCGGGTGTACACTGCAGCATTTTTCAGACTTTCAGATTCTAATGGAATATTATTACGAGAATTTGCAATTGTTGCGTAACATAATTTATGATAGCAAGCGTTCACTTTTAAAAAATCACTTTGTGAGATCAATCTACGACGACATTCTCTCGAAACTTCAGGATAGCAAGTACTTTTACTCGAATATCTCTACCTTTCTCTGTAACTCGACTCAAACTGTTTTTTTTATCATTTTTACCACAAATCAAACAATCTTTTTGCCAGTCAAAAGTTAATTCGACATTTTTCATAACTTTATTAACACTCTCTGGTTCATACACTTCACTGCTTTGCCCTTTTTAACAATACACGATTTTTTTTGTTCATGTACTGAACACGACACTTTTTATGGAACATAATACGAGTCCATGATTTGTTATCGCGCGCATCAATAGTATATTTTCTTACAAGGGGATAAAATTGAATTTCCGCATGAGCGTGAAGTTAGGCCCGAGGCGAAGCCGAGCATCCGAGCGTTCTATTTTATTCCCGTGTATGAAATAATATTTTTCTCTATCCTCGCGCGAAAGTATTGAGACAAAATAGTAATAAGACTCATTAAAAAATAATTTACACAAAAAAAACTACCCGCCCAACATTTGCGGCACGAGCGTAGCGAGTGCTGCTGGTTGGGGTGGGCATGATCTGGAAAAATCAGATTTATAAGTTAAGAGAGAGAGAGAAAGAGAGAGAGAGAGAGAGAGAGAGAAGAAGAAGAAGAAGAGAAAAAAGAGATAAACCTGTGGTAGATACAAACAATTTACTGTTTTTCACAATTTTTACACAAATAATAATTATTAACTATATTTCCATTTATTGTACAATTTTCGTATTTAACAATTGAATTCTTAAAAAATTGCTGTGAATCTTCATTGATTTCTTGATTCGAAATAAGAACTTGATTTCTTTCATTACTTATTTCAGTTTCGTTAGTTTCAGGGCCGGTAGGGATTACCGAACTTTAAAATTTTTTTCGTGGAAATTCAATTGTACCGGTTTTAAACGAGACTTTAACTGGTGGATTTGAATGGAAATGCGCATTAGAATTAGATTTTTTCGCAGCAGTTATCGACAATTTTTCATTGTAGTAAATTGGTTGGTTTTTGGCGGTCACAAATGTTGGCTGAGCTTTTTCTGGGTATACCATATCAGTAGAAAAGTCGCTCCAATGTAAATCCATCAAGTCAGCATCGCTTTCTTTATTCGGGCTTGAAATATTTTGCACGGAAGAAGCTTTACTGGTTGATGGTTGATAAATTAATGGTGTCGAGGTATCAGTACTGGTCGATGGTTTAGAATATTGTGCTTTACTGGTCACGCCATGTAAAATCTTTTGCCTATTGTGCATTGAATTTTCGACATAACCTTGGGCGACTTTTTCTGATATCCAACCGCCTAGCTGCCTCACTTGCGCAGAATTAGCACCTGATTCGGCAAGAAGAGACGCTCCAGTTCGTCGATAACAGTGGCCAGTATATAATGTTGGATTTTTCAGTCCTAAATACTCGGTGATCTTCGAAGGTGTTTCATAAATTTTGTTTATGCCTATAACTTGGTGCGTACAGTGTCCTTTTTCATAGCGAACAAAAAATTTGTCACTAAAGTGTTTGACAGGCCTCAATGAAATATACTTTTTCACAATATCGTAAAATAACCAATGATCAGTTGGCGAGACGCAGAAATTGTAACGCTGCTATAATCATTTTTGAAGTTTGAATCGATTACCAAGTATTTGGTTTCAAATCTTCAACGTCGTTCACTTTCAAATTGTAAATTTCATCACACCTCAGCGCACCAGAAAATTCCAAATATTAAAATTACCTGGAAAATAGGGACATAATACAAAAATTTATTTAAAATATAGTCAAATTGTCAATAAATACTAATTACTTACTTTCATAGCTAAATTATCAAGATCATTTGCTTCTTTTATAAATTTTGAAATTCCATCCCACTCTAGCACCAATGATTTTTTCGGCTTATAACCTTTTGAATTGGGTTTTAACATGGCTTTTAAATTTAAAAATCTGCTTACATCAACCTCGTCTTCGGCGTTAAGAGTTTTATAGCACTGTGTGGCATAAGTTCACATTTATGGCACGCTTTTCTGTGGCATAAGTCGCACATTCTGGTACCGCGGCGTTCGCATCACACTCGCATACGCTCGTGCGCTAGCCTCACTCCGCGGTACCAGAAGTGCGACTCATGGCTCGGAAGAGGGGGCATAAATGTGAACTTTGCACAGTACTATAAAATATTGTTCGATACTCGGGCCATAGGAGACACTTTTCGGCCCAGCTATTAGGACCCTCGCTGCGCTCGGGCCCTAAACTACGCCGTGCCAAAAAGTGTTACTTATGGCCCTTGTATCGAAAACTACTATTTTTAAGCATTGACCACTCCATAGTGTAGGAGGTTTACACTTTTCTTTCAGGTATTTAAAATATATAATTAAATTGTTTTCATGTGAGCTGGAAAGATTCTTTTCATTGTCTGACAGCCAAGCATAATAAGATTCATAGACCTGTAAGTATCGGTCTGAGGACATTTTGGGTAACGTATCACTATTAATAATTTCATGAGCTTCTTTGTCAAAATCTCGTAGCACACATTCTTCATCTATAGATTTGTCGGATGATTCAATTGGATCGCTCATAGTGCAAAGAAATTAATGATTTTTACAATTAAAAACTCGATCATAGGTTACGTTACCGATATGTGAGATACTTTCGCACGCGGTTGTTTGAGTGGTTAAAAGTTATGTTTCTTAGCCGATCGATTGCGAAACAAAGTACTTTCGCCGAACGGATAGAGAAAATATTTTTTTTGCAACACTATCGTTAAGACCGTTTGCTGCTAATGAATTGAAACTTTTCTCAGTGAGATTCTCTGACCACTCGCTGCATTGGTTCTTGGAAGACCAAAAAAACACTCTGTATCACTCATTATAATTTTTTTATTTATATTATACGTTGATCACTAAACTGCACGCACGTTTACACAAACAGCACATCAATATGTCACTCATAGTAGCAGTGAACTGTGCAAACCATTTCAGGCGCGAAAAACAAAAGCGGCCGCGAGCTCGGGCCAGCAGAACACGCGAGCAAGCGCCGCGTATAAACAATTGCACGCGGAGACTCGAGTCTCAAGACGTCCTAACTTTTTACAATTGATGAAATGATTTGAAATTTTACCAAAATTATTTCAATAATTTTAATTTAATGTAGTATTATGCAAAATTTCAATTTCAAAAATTTATAACACAACTTTTGCAATTGAAAAAAAAGTCATGTTTGGTCAAAATTTTTAAAAAAAAATTCGACATTTTGTTAAAAATAATAACGAAGGTTTTTGACCAAGTTTATATCATTGTAGACTAGTTCATGAGTGTTGTCAGAAAATTTCATCCAAAAACATTGATTACTCTCGGAGATATCGCGAGTTGAAGCTCAAATTCGGTAAAATTCGTTTTAAGAAAAAACAACGGTTTTTGACAATTATTTATATGTTCCACCCATCTAATTTTTTCTAACTTTATACAGTTTATTTTACAAAAACCATGTTTGAACCGGTTACAAATTTATAACACATTTTCGTTAAAAAGAGCTTTTTTGAGGGTAATCTGCAGGCCTATATGCAACAAGGCAGACCACGACATGTGGGGTAAATCAGAAAGAACGGTCCCAGAGGTGTGTCTTCAGGCGAACCGGAGTTCGAGCGATGGACGGTCTCCACACTCTTACCAGCTCATTGCAGCCCCTCTGATCTACCTGCTTGAGTAAACACACGCCGTTTCGTAGGGCATGCCATAAGTTGCGTGATTGGGCAGCTCCTGGTTCAGATGGTATCCTAAACGTGGCTCTCGATGCTTCCATGGGTGCATTGTTTGCCGTACTTTAATGGCATTTTTCGATACGGATGCTTCCCAACACGCTTGTTGTTTATGCTAGACACCGTGGGCAAGATCCTGGAAAGGATCATTGTTAGCCGTCTAGAAGCTTACACTGAAGGCCCTGCTGGATTAGCAGACTCACAGTTCGGTTTCCGCTAAGGACGGTCAACTATCGACGCCTTACAGAAGGTGCTCAAAACCGCTAAAGCGGCCAATGTCGACAAGAGATACCGCCGTGGTACAAAGAAAGACGTCAATTTGATACAATGTTAATTCAATGGCAACTTGGTACAACAGAACCCAGCGTGTTGAAATCATATCCTCGCTCCCTGGAGAAGATGGGAGCTCCAGCATACTTTCGTTAAGTCTTCAGCAGCTATTTTAGTGACAGAATGCTCGAGTTCTCTACGGATGATGGCGCACAGACTTACAATATCACGGCTGGCGTCCCCCAGGGATCTGTACTTTGTCCTATCTACTGGGACGCCATGTACAATAAGATACTGAGCGGCCCGAGAATGTGTCGGTTGCTGGCTTTGTTGACAACGTTGCGCTCACTATAGTAGGAAATATCTGAAAGATATTGCGATGGGCGCAAATGAGGTGATCTGGATGGTTCACACAGCACTCGTTGAACAAGGATTGCAAACTGCATCAGATAACTGATGTTCTGCTGGTGACAAGCAGGAAACTACAGGGGAACATCACCCTAGAGCCGAAGATTTTGACATTACGTCGGTTCACTGCAATAGATACCTTGGAGTACACATTGATAACAAACTGTGATTCGATCAACAATTGACTACTGTCAGAGACAAAGCCTCTCGGATGGCGGGCGCTCTGCTCAGCCTCATGCCCAATATTGGGGGCCCGGGGGAAGTAACTGTCACAGGCTCTACATCAGTGTTGTCGTCTCCGTTCTTCTTCACGGTGCTCCAACCTGGAAGGATGCTGTGAGGGCGCAAAGATACGCCCTAAGGCAGCACCAATCAACCAACGTGCATATGGCTTATTATACTTCGCGCCTCCTCCTTTAAAATCAGATGGTAGTATCCTCGATGTGATCAGTAATACGACACATTCAAAGCAAAAAAGTTGCACACAACTACCACTGCGTTGTGCATAACGCCGTTTGAACCTCATTCCTTTTTTGTGTGTCGGTGAAACCACACGTATAAGCAAATACGCGAGTTAACCTCCATGAGTGATTCGTCATTACGTATGTAAAAATCATCGTCATGGATCATTATTCAACTTCAACTTCACGAAATTGCAGAGCGGGATTTTATGGAAAAAAAAGGAATTCAGCAGTTTGGTCGTCACGTCTATCGTCGCTTGGACACATCGTGTAGAACTCAGTGTCTCGGTGTTGCAGCAGAGTCTCGTATTAATGAGTGTTTTCTGTGTTGTGTATGTTTGTCAGTGATCATGGTGATGAACAAAGGCTGCACATAGTTAAAGCACAAGGCTTCGTTATTTAAGGTGTGCATTAGGGTGGTTCACTTTTGCAAAAATGTTCAAAATCGCGTTTACGTCATGGCGATTCTTAAAGTTTAAGTCTTTAGGATAAGAAAGCCGAGTTCAGAATCTCTAAAAAGTGTCGGGAACGGGTGTCGATAGATTTTTAAAGTTAAAAACCTAAAAAAGAGCAAAATCGGTCAAGCATTCAAATTATTTCAAACTCTGTTTTGAGAGTAAAAATAATCTTAACAATACATTTTCTTACGTATTTTTATCTAGAAAATCGAATGCCGTAGTCAGTTTTGACCTATGAGTACGATTTCATTGAAAAAAATACACTTTTTTGATCGTTTTTTTCGAAAATTTCGCAAAGTTCACTTTTGAACGAGCGGCAAATAAACAGAAAAAATCAAGAAAATTTTTTGACACGACCAAAATTGAGGATTTTTCATGACAAAACCAACGATATATAATATACACATTAAAATAATGTAAGTGCCGAAAAGCACGACTTTATCCCCAAAAACAACATTAAAAAATTGAAAAATCGAAAAATGCATTTATTTTTTCAAGAAAATGGCTGAGTATAATTACTCATAAAAATAATTGCATTCAATCATCCGATAGGTTTTTTTCTCACCTTTCTAACGCCGTTTTCAAATTTTAAAAATTCGCAAGATTCGCTGAGATACAGCTGTTTTTGTACGATGCACTTTGTAGCTTAAATTCTGCTTCGCTGGTTTTTAAATGAATAGAGCTAGCTCAGAATTATTGGATTCAGGCGCTATCCTGGCGATACGTAGAGTACATATTATACTAGTGCGCTCGTGAGCTGCACAGGATATCCGTGCAACTTCGTATTTTCTATATTGAGACGTGCGAGGTTTTGGGCACTAGCCCATGCTCGGCCTGCACTCCTATAATTTCATCACCGAGGCTCCGGTTAGCCTATCTTTGAGTCTTACCTCAGAAGGGGTCAAGCCGCCACCACATGCGTGGCGAGCTTCGGCAGTCCAAGCTGAAAATAAGTGAGAGAGAGTCGCGGAAAGACTACGCAAAAGGTACTTTTGCACACAAATAATCGTTTCTTTATTAACTCCAACTTCTCAATACCATCCATACAACTATTGCTTTATTCGCGCTTCATTTCGCTATCTCGTATCTTTTCTCATCACTAACATCATCTCGTGCCTCGGAAATTATCGTTAATACGCGAGTCCAAGGGGAAAACGTGCAGGTTACAACGCTAGCCCGACGTTAGTCCCAATCAAGTGCCGCGTAATTGCACTGCGCGCAATTGGCTTGTGTCTCCGAAATACGGTCTACGCCTTTGCTCTGCTCGCGCTAGCAGACGCGCGATTTGGTCACATGCGACCAAGATGATACGCGCTATCTCGTTTGCTCTCGCATGGGCGTCCAAGGTGGAAGTACCGCTTCGCAAAATGGCCACCCACAGGCCTGAAACGCGACACGTGGACTCGAACCACGTCTACTTGAAATGTTCAAGGTATTCGCTACGACAATTCTTCCGATTCTCACGACTATTACTACAAAAATTCTCCGACGAAATACTTCTTAATTTCTCTCATACATTCACACTACAATCTCACACACGCGCGCGACCGATCAAGTCTAACACAATCTACAACCTTATTTCTTCGCTCCTTTACCTTGGCCTTTGTTCTCGATGTTGCCTTCCACTGTTCCCCAGCTGCTTTATCCTCACGGCCTGTGTCCGATCCAAGCTGGTAGTTGTTTGCCTCAGAAATGCCTCGGACAATCCATGCGGGGGTCGCTGTACAGCGTATTTGCTCGGCTCGCTTTCTTCCGAGCAACTTGTGAATCGCCTCGTCACTTTACGACTCCGCTTTTGCCACTCTACACTCCAAGGCTGCAATACAGCTTCTCCACGACACGACACCACGACTTTCTGCTGCACACCCAGCTTCGACCACAACTCAACTACAACCACTGTCACGCAGCTTCTTCACGAACAACTTTCAACCGCTGCCACACAGCTTCCCCACGAATAACCACTTAACGTCCAAGGCCAAAACTCCGCCTCTCTGACTCGCGACTTTCTGCTTCTCTCACGTCCTTACTCTCTCGCAGTCTGATTGCGAATCTTGTGTGTGTTCACTATTGCGCAGATCCATCACGCATCGAGTGCGAAGCTCTCGATTCGCACAGATTTATCTGCCCTCCAGTGCACATGGTCCGAGCAACACGTTCGATGTTAGCTTGGCTCTTTCTTTGCCCTGAAACTTGAACGCGCGCTCGAGTGATATTCAATTTCCCTATTTTATCATACTTCTCGCGGTCGCACATCTCACTCGCACATTTACACGTTGCCGTTCGTCTTAGTTTGTCGTTATGTCCAGAAGGGACATAGGGGTGTGAACAGAAGGTTCACTTGGTCTTGGATACGGTCTTAGCCTTTTCTCGCACGACGTCCACGAAGAGACGAAGTCCGGGAGCTCGGCTGCGCATCGGCGACTTGCGAGTAACGTGTGTAGAAGGATATCGGGGTCACGTTAGGCTGAACAACAACAGTTTCCCATTGTTGTTCAGCGAGCAGTGATAACATTAAGAGATATTTATTTCGTATAGCTTGGCATTTTATAGGTAAGAGAGTAAGTAAGAGAGGTTGAATTTATAGTAAAAGGCAAGAGTTATTTTATTAACGTTCGTGTACTTACATTGTTGAAAATAGTTGCACAGTTGCGAACTGGACTGCCGGTGTGAAAACTGGAGTTGGACAGAGAGCACTGCACTTAACTAACACTGCGGAGCACAAGTAAAAAGTGACTTTACTAGTGGGCTGCTGGGGCACGAATAGGCAGAGTCAACTGAGTTTTTTGGTGACTCGGTCTCCGCTGTCTTTCGGCGGCGTTGGTTTTATTGCTCTTTGAGAGCTGAGATTGGCTCTAATTTACCTAACGGCGGCGTAACGCCGAGATTTGTCTCTCTGTCCTTTTCCAATTTTCAAACTGGCGTCCGAATGTTCTCGAACAGTGTACTTAAAAGATGTTGTAATTATTATTAGATGTAGGTGTGTTTTATTTATTTATGCTGTTGTATCGGGGTAAATATCATACTTAACTGTTTGTTGCTAACTCGGTTGTCCTGCTGTTCTTCACATTAACATTGGCTATTTGTGCAACTTCAATTGTTTATTAGTTTATTGGGGGAGACAAAGGAAAGCGTTTATACGAAAAAAGAGAGGTTTTAGAGGTCGAACAGCCGCTGTTCCGGTTGCGACCGATTCGGGATAAAACATAGTTTATTCATTTATTTAGGCGTTTTATTCTTTGGTTATGTAAAATAACAGTATTCGCCATGTGTTTTTAATTCTCGAATATTCTATGTACGTTGGAAATTTTGTAGAGAGTAAGTAACTGACGATTTTTTATGGCAGTCGTAAAAAAAGGTGTTAGATTTCTCTGACTATGCTCCGAGCGCTTGGGAAGTCCCAAGTAGCTTGAGTCTTGATGTATGTAAGCGGGGCTGCCTGTGTGCAGGCGCTTTAGGAGGTTTTGGAAGTTTGTAAGTTCTGGTGCCTATCGGTAGGCGACATTACACCCATTTCCGTGGCAGAGGACTATTGAACGAAGAGACATCAACGAAGAGCCTGAGCCAGTGGCCATTCTTACGGTCACGCCTCTACCACTCCAGCCCACGACATCACCTAACCTCACGCATCTGACCGTCACTACGCCACTGTCCTCGAACGAGGGGACGTGTCAGAGGCAGCACCAACTAACCAAGGTCACGGTACCTCCGGTTAGGCCGCCGCAGTGGGGAGTAACGATCGCTAAGAAAGCGGCCCAGAACACGCTACCGCGCCCAGTCAACGCTCTTGACGAATACGTCGCCACTCATCCACGAAACCCCCAACTACCGAAGCCAGCCATCTCTCTCTGCCTAGCTCAACGATTGCCAAAGCCAAAGGCCAAGCCACGATCTCCTCGTGACTCTCGTTGTTCGCCATCGTGGAAGCCCTCTGCTAGAAGGGAGGCGGAGCTGAGAAGGTTGCAGAGAAGACGCTTCTAGGCGACCACAGCAAACCATCGGCCCTTTTGTTCGAAACGTAGTCGATCTACACAAGACGACAGCTTAAGACACGGTCACTGACCTTCACGATTCGGCTCAACACCCGCAAATCTTCAATCCTACTCTATTCATTCCCCTCCACAATACATTGTACAACACTTATGGTCCCTTGGAGCCCGAGACGATAGTTGGATTCATGCCTTGCTGCTGAACGTAACTAAGAAGCTGCGTCCTCCTTCGTCAGCACAGTCATGACAAGTCTGAGAAGCGAAGAGAGGGCCAGAAGAAGATGAAGAATTGAAATCTGGATGAACCCCTTCAAAGTGAGGCCTCGGTGAGCTCACAGTGATGCCCTCGAAGCAATGTGTAACGGTGGTTCTGCGGGAAAAGAACAGAACAAGAGAAGAGAGGATAGGTTTTGATCGGTATTAGTAGGCAGCCACACATCAGCCCACTTAGCAGCAGTAAACAAACACCAGTACACTACTCGAGTCCGACATATCTTGTAACGCGGAATTCGTGCGCCAAGCTGTGAGCGCGGATTTGAATTTAGCGGAAAGTAGCTCGCGCGGCTCGTCGTACAGCAAGTACGACGAACAGACGATAATTATTAATTGAGGGACCTACGATCGATTGTCATAGCTCGCGAACCCTCACTTCGTGTCCGAGCATCGAACTATGTTTGTGAACTTGCGTGCGAGCGAATCAACGCGGATCCACATCAAGCGACGACCCTGTGCGAGTGGATCCTGCAGACGACTTTGTCAGCGACGAGTAAGAGACCGAATGTCCATTGTAATTGTTGCGAGCGTGCATGTGGCCCTAGTTTTGATCAGATTACTAACTATTAATATTTTCATGCGAATAAATCGCTTTACTTCATTTTATTAATACGTGACTAATTATTTATTTCGTGTTGCCTATTTCGACCCATTTTGGCAACGCAATTGCTATTGACGAGTGGTATTGTGCGACGCGGGTTTGCGACCATATTCTCGTGTGGCACGAGCTGTCGGCTCTTCTGCAAGGCATTCCCCGTAACAGTCTATACGACGTCGCATTGTCACATCAAGCAAAAATCGCGATAATGTGCTGCTTCCATGTCATTTTGTCTACGGATTAAGGTAGGATCATTGACCGGAATCTTAAGTTGTCGAGAAAGTTTTTGATTGGAAATATCTTTATTGAAATCAAGTAAATCCTGTTAATTATTCGGCAAACTAACATTTTGCTTCCGACTGAGGAAGCTCTGTGATAGGCTCGAAAACGAGATTTTGAACCTGACCTCGTAGGACAATTTGGTTTACATATATGTAAACTAGATTGAATTCTCAACAAATGTCCGTATGTATGTAAGTGTGTGTGTATATCTTGACTAAGATATGAGTGTTTATCCCGTTTCCTAACCTCAAAATAAAGGCTTTTCCCCTCATATCTTACTTACTACTTCACGAAATCAGTTTAAACTAAGCTTAAAAGATTCGTACTGAAGCGTACTTTCTATATTTTCCAACTACAGCTCAATATCTTGAAAATTGACGGTTAGCAACTTTTACGCGACCATGGTCGCGTTCAGCGACAAAACGTTCAGCCGTCGGTCCAATTTTGACACCCACCACTTCCAAAATCTTCAAGACTTTTTCCATAGATTCCCAGAACATTTCGCATATTCCGTCAACCTCCATTTTTCCGGCACTTCCTGAGTGATTCGCACTGCAATGTTCTTTATGCTCCTCATACCACACATCAAACTCAGCCAAGTTCATTTTAGATTTGATTTTTTGACACGATTTACAGTAGCTGGATTTAATGGCGGCATTAGCAACTTTTTTGCAGTGCTTATAAATAAGAACGACAATGCCAATTACAGAAGAATGTCCTCTCTTTTTCCAAGAACCATCACCTGAAACGGTCAAAATACGTCTGGTTCTCCGTGCTCAATATTTAAGAGTTTTTCTTCTTTAACAGACTTCAGCATTGCTATATCGAACACATTTTTTACAGCGACACTAATGGAATCAATGTTCTTTGTAACGTAGCTCCCCGCACGTACGCTACATAAATACTTCTCGGATTTCGGCCCCTTTTTCTTCTCCAAAAGAGCGAAAGATTCGTTTTCTCGGGGAAGAGGCATGAGAGAGTTTAGAGATTGTTAACACACATCCAATTACACACACAAAAGACTTTTATTGATTTCGATAGAACTTACAAACTCAGTGAAAATCGAGGTGAAACACAGGTGCTCTCGTTGCTCGGTCTCGATCTTGTCGCTCTGGCGGTCGGAACGTAAGACCCTATTCAAGTGGCCTGCTGCTGACGCGAGTCCGTCACTACCCCCCCCCCGCCCCTCCACGCGCGCGCAAGTCGCATGGTGCCGATCCGCACACGTGGTTTTGACTCCGTCGAGTCTACCACGTTACATCTTATAATAAACAGATGATGATAATTCAGTTCCAAGTTCCATAAAACCACTGAAAATGTTGATTCCACTCAAACCAACACCAATCAAACGCATTACATACACTAGACGACGATTGATTTCGAATCCAGTTGCGATTAACGGACATGAATTTATATACTTGTCTCCGCACTCACACGAAACACAAACTTTGAAACCAAAACTACGTTGACCATACTTCGAAAAGACACATCTTTATCGCAATCTTCACACTTCATATATAGCTGTATCGTGGAAAAAACACGTGAAAAAATTTATAAAACTATAACCAGTCGTTTCATCAATTTTTACATCAAAACTTATATCTTTGGATTTTTGAAACTTCTCAGCCGATGTACTCGCATAACTCGTATTTGATTCAATATTTTGTTTTTGAACGCCGTCGAAAACCTTTTTCCTCGGTTTCGATTTCGTACTTGGTCGCCTCCACGAATTTCTTTGAAGCAAAATTTTTCTATCCATCGTAGAGGCAAAAAAGTTTTCTAAAATTTCAAATTTGATTGATGTACGGATTTTTATATTATTATTATAATAACATTGACCAGCTACTCTAGGTAAACAAAGCCCGATGAGTGTCGCCACTGCGAGCGTAACAGATGAGCACGCTGAAGCGACAAAGTGAAAGTCGATTGAAAATACAGTTAGACTGCTCCGATCTTTATGAAATTTTCAATATGATACTTCTGTATATATCTTCTTTCCAAAAATGCAATAAAAAATTATCGATTTTTTGAAAAATTTAAAGGTAGTAGATCTCTTAAGTCCCAAGAGGACGATTTTATAAAACTTTATTCAGCCACTGTATTATTGGTAAAAATGGGATTAAAAAAATATGCAAGAAACTAATTCTAATGTAAAATTTTAAGACTTTTCAAAATCTGATCTCAGATTTTTGAAAAAATAATCAAGTCGAAACTTGATTTTATAAAAAAAAAACGTGATTTTAAAAAAAAAATTCTGAATTTTTTCGAATTTCCAAATGGAAACAATTTGAAATCAGGAGTTTCGTGCAAATATCGCGTCCTCGATACCTAAACTAAAAGTTAGCGGGGCTTAGATTGAAAAAAATAAAGTTAAAAAGTATAATTTTTTCTTAAGCCCTTTGTTTTGAGAAAAATTCTAGAAGTTTTCATTTATTTTTTCGTGTTTCAACCGCCATTTTTTGTGTTTAAACATTAATTATTTCATTCGGAACCCCGCTCTCTTTCAGTTGAGATATCGAGGACGCGATATTAGCAATAAACCCTTAAGATTTCAAATGGTTTTCATTTGGAAATTCGAAAAATAAAAATTTTTTTTTTCAAAATCACGTTTTTTTTTTATAAAATCAAGTTTAACTTTTAACCTGATCATTTTTTCGAAAATCTAAGATCAGATTCTGAAAGGGCATTAAATTTTACATTAGAAATTGTTACTGTTAAAATAAAGTGTTGAAAAAACGTCCTCTTGGGACTTAATGGGTTAATGTAGGTTTTCGTATTACGTGCAACCTCGTCTTTATTTATTCATACATTAATTAATGTTTAAAATTTACCTGTTATATCAATGACTTTCAATGTATCAACTGTACTATCAACCAAGTCTTCTGAAAGGATCGATAATTTATTATTTTGGAGATTCAAGATTTCCAGAGAGTTTAAATTTTCAAAAGTCGATGATGGAATGAATTTTATCCTGGAAAAAAAAAAAAATCTGTAGAAATTTTAACTACAAAATTTTGTTTATTTGTATATTAGTATATATTTCCAGAGGAACGATAAACTTTGAAAAAAATCTTGTTTTGAAATTTATCAAGTAGAACTTTATTCTAGTGAGAGTTTTTACATGATCAGTTGACAATAAAGTTCAGCATATGAGAGGTTACATAATAGTACCTTATGATAAAAGATTTTTTATTACTTTCCCTACTTATGTAATACTTTTTTTCATGAGAATAAGACTTCGGTATCTTTGACACTTTTTGAGAACAAATCAACTGCGTATAGAGAGATTTTCCTGTATTCAAAAGTATGTGCATGAGCAATCATGTGCACATATAAGTGAAAAAGTGTGTGCACAAGGAATCAAGAAAAGTGGGAAACCAAAGTGTTAGTCGAAGTTATGTTTCAAACGTACTTGAACAGGTCAAGACATATTCATGTTCGTTTTGCTGAAGCGTCCGACGCATGGGATCATTTTTTTCATGGAATCGCTGAGTACCAGTGAACTTCGGTGCGCTAAGCATCGTGACATAAAACCGAAGCGTAAAATGTAACTGCCGTGAAGCACAGCATGCATGTCGATATAAGTTTGTGTGAATATGTGATGATACCCTAAATCATACGCGCTTTGCTATGAATTTATATCATGCGTTGTTGAAATTAGACAAGAATGTGCTTTACGGATTGACTCGCTTTTTTTCTCGTAAGTTTGAAGAATATCACGTAGGTCTATGTGCGAACGTGCTAACAAGACCTCTTTGACCGTTTATATTTGATATTATATGAACTGTAACAGTTCCCCCAATAGATAAATTAGTGCATAATTTATTACCCTAGGTTACGTAATATAGCCGACTAGCTCAGTACTCAGTGCAAACCTTTGCACCGATGGCGGCGGCGTCTTGCATCATCATATGCATGAACATTTACCCCGCCTGGTACTTGAGTTATACATTTTTGAGGTAAATCATATGGTGACAATAGTAGTAAATGATCAAGCAGTAGTAATAATAGTATAAATCTACCAATTAAGTGATAAACAGCCATAATAGTTGTATTATGACCTTTTAGCCAAACATTATTTAATTTATTTATTTATCGCTATTACTTATTCTTCTGCGCATCTTCGCTTGTCAAGCGAGCATGCGTGTAAGAGAGCAGAGTATGGGAGAGAAAGAATTACACAAGACATTTCCCATACGACTAATTTTCCTATAATAATAAGTTACGGAGAATTATAATATTCAAATTTTGGTTGTGACGCTAAATATAATAAATTCAACTTTGTTATACTCGGTGCGTGGATCTTGATGTAGCCATGATGTTGCTGAACGGCTGCACTGTCAATGGTGGAAGTCTCGGTGGTGATAAATTTGAATGATCGTTTACTCACTGCACTTTTAACTTGTTACTGTACACCGACTCTACTAAACCGGCGAAGCTCCACCGTACGTAAAGTCTTATACTGGATTTTATTCGTTCTCTTCCGCGACTACTCTCTCCGAAAAAGACGTAGCTCTGCCGTACTCAAAGTTCAAAATCGGTCTCTCCCTCGTCTAATTTTTGGCCGGTATATATTGCAGCGGTGCGAAGCGATTTTCTCGATTAAAAACATGAACTCGCGACGCGCGCCAGCCAGGAGACCGCAGAGAGAGCAGCGAGACGCGAGCTTCCCCTACTCGCTCACCGCGTCTGACGCGCACGCATCAAAAGTCTTTCTCGCCGCATCCCACTCCGCGAGAAAGTCGAGAGAAGGAGACGAAGGAGCGGTAAGAGCGACCCCCGCTTTCGACCGCTGGGCGCGATATTATATTTCGTCACGACATTACATGATACTTTGGTTCAGTTTCCCTGTGCGCGTGAATATTTGTATTTGTAATTCGTCAATATATAATTGTACTGTATCGATTTTCCCTCGCCTAGATCATTTGTTTATAAGTGACAGTAGTCTAAGACGTAGTCATAACCGAACGTTCTACTGATCGCTCTCTTCTTTCTTAACCACGGACCGAGCAACAGCTCTCATCAAATCAACCATATCTTCAATAAAGTAAAATTACTTATACAGCATACAACGCCTTTTTCTACTGCTACTTACCTTACTCAAGCTAAAAGGTCATGGGCCCAGCAGAGTTGTGAGCTGTTTTTTAGTATTTTACTGTGCTCATATCTCCTACCAATTATTTTTTCTTCTCGAGAAAAATAATTGCGTATATTTCAAGAACTAGTGACTGTAAGAAGGATCTCTATTCTCTGAAGTTGTGAATTTGTAAGTTAAAATTTCCGTTGGAGAAAATGGCGGAGAAGAGCAACGTCCAGAGGAAAACGCTGAACAAGCTCGTTTATGGGATATCAAGAATTCTCGTGCCATGTCGATACTCTCTTCGTCTGTGAATGACGAACAATTGCGATGTCTTATCTCTCAAGAGACTGCACATGATATGTGGACGCAATTACGTTTGGTGCACAAAGAAAAATCAGCCACGAATAAACTCGCTCTACATAAAAAATTCCACGCCTGCAAACTAGAGCAGAATGACAGCGTACTAGATTATATTTCTCGGGTACAGTACATAGTTCGGCAATTGAAAGATGTCGATGAGGTTATTTCAGATACGGCTGTGATGGCGAAGATTCTAGGTGGTTTGCCTGAAAAGTACGGCGCATTCATCGTTGCCTGGGACAGCGTCGAAACAAATCGACAAACTCTTTCTACGCTCAAAGAAAGATTGTTGAAAGAAGAAAAACGATTGTCTGTCGATTCAGCAGACAACATCGAGGCATTTTCATCGACGATGACTGGAAATTCAAGACGATATAGCGGTGGAAATAATCATGTGAGCGACGGTCGCCAACGTGTTTACAAAAACAACAATCAACGAGAGTGTCACTACTGTCATCGCAAGGGTCACTTGGCGCGAGAATGTTTCAAGAAAGCGAACGACAGAGAGAAGACGCAAAGACAGCAAACAAACCCGCGAATAGCCGATCTCAATCTAATCGTTACCAATCTAATTCAAATTCGATGGCAGCTCATAATTCGGGCGCTTTTCTCGCAACGGCTGATGAAGAGACGAGTAACGTTGAAGCAAACTCGATCTCGACTGTTGGACAGCGGCTGATCGGCTCCGATGTAACCGGTGTATGGATGTGTGGCGCAACATGTCACATTACTTTCCGACGCGAATGGTTCGCTGAGTATAGGAAAATTACCCAAAGAGTATCACACAGAGTGATAATAATGCAAAATTAGCTGTTGGAATCGGAACAATCCTTATTAAGCGATACGTGAATGGCAAATGGCTCGATGGCAGACTGGACAATATACTGCATGTACCGAAGTTTAGAAGAAATCTCTTCTCGACTAACGTACTGACCTCGAAGGGACTGAGAGTCGTATTCGACGGAAACTTCATGGAAGTAATCCACAAGGACTCGGGCGAAATAATGGCCGAAAGTGAAAAGTTTCACGCGAATATATGTTGCCTCTACTTCAGAGTAATCGCTCCTAAAGCAAACATAGGTAACTGTACTTTACAAGATGCACCGAACACTGGGACATGTTAACGCTGGAAATTTAAAGAAAATGATCAAAAACGATTCAATCGAAGGTACGAGCAAGATGATCGATGGGAAATTCTTCTTCGAGAGTTGCCAATACGGCAAGATGCACAGACTGCCTTATAAATACCATGAGAAGAGCGAGGATCAATTCGATGTCGGTGAGTGTATATACACTGATCTGTGCGGTCCTATGTCGATATCTCTTGGTGGTGCCAAGTTTTTCATGTTGCTGAAAGATAGAAAATCTAGATTTCGATATGTCTACTTTCTGAAGCAAAAGAGTGAATCTTTGTATTATTTCAAGAAATTTTATCATCTACTTGCTGCTATGGACAAAAGAATTAAAAGACTTCGATGCGACAACGGCACTGAATTTTGCAATGAGGTTTTCAAGTTTTTTTTTGTCCGAAAAAGGAATTCAGTTGTGCACGTCAGCTCCCTATTGCCCAGAACAAAATGGGCGAATTGAACGTGAAAATAGGACGATTGTCGAGTCAGCTCAGACGATGCTTTTCGAAAATCCGCTACCTCGGAACTTATGGGCTGAAGCAGTCAACACGGCTGTATATGCTTTGAATCAAACGATTTCTGCCAACATCAATAAAATTACGCCGTACGAGCAGTGGTGCGCAAAAAAACCAAGCGTCAAGCATATGTATCCGTTTGGCACGACAGCATTCGTCCACGTACCAAGCATGGGCCGCACCAAGTTCGATTCAAAAGCGAGGAAAACTGTTCTCGTTGGTTATCACGAGGAATGTAACGACAATTACCGGCTGTACGATTTGGAAAATCGTAAGATTATTGTTTCGAGAGATGTGAAATTCCGCACTGAATCGGATGAAATCGACATAAAGTTCAAGATTGATAAACCACCCCCTACCCACGAAGAAGATGATCAATCTGCGATTAAAGTCCAAGAAGACGAAGTCCACATCGACGATGCAGCCCAAGTCGGCGACGAGCAGCTTGACCACATCGAGGAAGATTATGATCAATCTGAACGGATGAAAATTGATTCTACGATCGATGAGCCGCGGATCATTGTTGATCGATAAAAGCCTGCTACGGCGAAGGAGAAGAAAAAAAGAAAAATATCTGATACAAGCATCTGCGATCGCACACTGCGAGATAGGTCGACGCTGAAGAAGCCGAAATGGTATGGTGAAGTACATGCGGCGTTGGTCGAACCACTAAGCCTAAATGAAGCTCTCAACTGCCCGGAAAAAGATAAATGGATGGCTGCGATCGAAGAAGAACTCGCGTCGCACAAGAAAAACGAAACCTGGAATATTATTAATCTACCCGAAGGGATACAGGTGCTGGACACGAAATGGGTTTTCAAGACGCAATTACACGCAGATGGCCCAGTGCGTAGATACAAGGCGAGACTCTCTGCACGCGGATTCAAACAGCAAGCTGGCATAGATTATGAAGAAACTTATGCTCCTGTGGTGATATATGAATCACTGAGAATATTATTTGCGATAGCGGCACACGAGGATTTGGACATGGTGCAATTCGACGTAAAGACTGCCTTCCTCTACGGAGTTCTGGAGGAGGATATCTACATTGCACTGCCCCAAGGACTATGCGAGCCTCATGGAGAAAATCAAGTATGCAAGCTGAAGAAATCACTGTACGGATTGAAGCAAGCATCCCGGTGCTGGAACAAGAAGTTCGTGGACTTTCTCAACGAATTCGGTTTTGAAAAGTGTACCTCAGAATGGGCTGTGTATAGTTGTAAAAATCGTAATAGTATATTAATACTCGCGCTATTCGTTGATGCAGGTTTGATCTTAGGTAAAAACATGCGCGATATTGCAAGCGTCGTGAACGCTTTACAACGTAATTTCGAAGTTAAAATTGGTCTGGCTGATATGTATGTTGGGGTGCAAATAAAACGAGATCGGAAAAATAAAAGTATATTTATTCATCAGACCGCGTACGCGAAAAGGGTACTCGATAAATATAATATGAGCGATGCAAACCCCAGCAGCATAACGTCTGATCCAAATATTGTACTATCACCTGCGAATAAAAACAATACATTTAATGCCCCATACCGCGAAGTAATTGGTTCGCTTATGTTCTTGGCTGTTGTGTCGAGACCTGATTTATCCTATATTGTAAACTATTTAAGTAGATACGTAAATTCATTTGACAAGCGTCATTGGGAAGCCGCAAAACGTGTTCTACGATATTTAAAATTGACGTGTGATATGGGTATTGTATATATGGGTGAAGATCAACTCAATATCGAATCATTTTCCGATGCCGATTTCGCGAAAGATGTAACGGATCAAAAATCCACGAGTGGATGTATTATCGATGGGTTCTATTATTTGGTTTTCGTGAAAGCAAACTGTTGTGGCAGCAAGTACAACCGAAGCTGAATATATAGCTGCGTCAGTGACTTCGAGAGAAGTTATATGGCTGAGAAATTTCTTGAGAGAATTAGGATACAAATGTGAAAAACCTACAATTTTAAATGTTGATAATAAGAGCGCTATACAATTAGCAAAATGTCCTTCGTCAGTTAGAAGCACAAAGCACATTGAAGTGCATTTCCATTTCCTGCGACAAAAGGTTGAGGCGAGAGAGATTGATGTGCAACACATTTCGACAAATTTGCAACTTGCAGATTTCCTTACGAAAAGCTTGCCTAGGCCAAGATATGAATATTTGAGAGACAGAATTGGAATGAAATAGAATGTCGTAACAGGGGGAGTATTATGTTTCGTCACGACAATACATGATACGTTGGTTTAGTTTCCCTGTGCGCGTGAATATTTTGTATTTGTAATTCGTCAATATATAATTATACTGTATCGATTTTCCCTCGCCTAGATCATTTTTTTGTAAGCGACAGTAGTCTAAGACGTAGTCATAACCGAACGTTCTACTGATCGCTCTCTTCTTTCTTAACCACGGACCGAGCAACAGCTCTCATCAAATCAACCATCTCTTCAATAAAGTAAAATTACTTATACAGCATACAACGCCTTTTTTTACTGCTACTTACCTTACTCAAGCTAAAACGAGACTATAAAAGGCGCGGACCACTGACCCAATGATTTATTATTCTATTTAATCTTAATATTCTATACTCTTATCCAGTCTCATTACATAAATTACTTAAAACAATTATTACGACACTTAGTCAAATTTCGGTAATACCAGTGAAATTACTTAGTGCCGTATCATTCAAGCTCGGCTATTGCGACTCTACGATTGATACTCGTCCTTGTGTCATCGGCAATCGTAATAGCTGACAGCTGGTTATTACTTCATCACAAAGTAACAATCAGTTCTAGCAGTTTTTGCACGTGCGGGAATTGTGCTGCCGAGAGATACCTTTTAGTGCTTCGGAGTGTGCCAGTGAAACTTTCCGATCACACGACGCCGTGAAGTGCCTTCCAGGGGGAATCGACCGTGTCGCCTGTATCACGGACTTTCCGTCTCGATGTAAGTAATCCCTAGGGAGCTCCTTACTACCCAATCTGCTGCATAACGCCGAATCAGGTTTCACTTCCTTAAGTCGAATACCGTTAGCGCAGTAGCAGAGATAAACAAAAGTGAAAGAGAGCTGAATCAGGATTCATTACGCACAGCTGAATACCGCTAGCCCTCTTGCAAAATAGAACACGTCAATCGAAATCTAGGTTCCACATCAATCGCGCTGGATGCCAAGATTAGATAGATGGTTCTAAATTCACTCACTACCCTATTCGATCGAACAGTGAATTATTCCTTTCCATAATCCGACACAGGAATTCGTAACAGAGCGCGCGCCCACGCAGCACATCCGCAGATCCGTGTGCCGTCGCGCCGACTCAGGTAAAATAAGTACACGCTATTTTTTTTCATTCACCACATTCATTTCGCCACACAGTTTCCGACGCCCGATCAAGCCTCTTACGAAAGTAATCGGCGAGCGAACACGAGGGTTACCGTCCAGCTCAAGATAACCGATTAATCGAATTTGTATTTTCCAACAATAGTAATATACGGATTTGCCCGTTCAATAAACATTTTATGTGATACCATACATGTACTGATATTCACAATTATTAACTTGATATTCACATCTATTCACGTTAATTTATATCGATCTATTTTTTACTCATAATTATTTAAACAAAAGGTAGCTTCACCCGTCCTCAAGCGACTTATCCACCGGGCTCAATTCATTGCATCACTCTCTCGCGTTCATTATTGAGGCACGTGCAGAGAGCATACGCGTACGAGTACTCCTCAGCGTATTACCGAATCAATTCTTACACGCACATTGTAAGCGCCGCTTAGAGACCCGCGCCGCTCGCGTAAGAAACGCCTCAATATGTCGAATCCTTATCGCTGGTGCCTTTGTGGAGTGACCCTCGTACCTTGCGTGGGCCAGTGATTGGAAATAACTGTAACTGATTGCCTCGAATTGTAGCAGCTCGCGGACCTCAATATACATTTGAGCAAATAGCGTAGCACGCGTTCAATCATCTGTGGGCTACAGGCCCATTGTGTGCTATCATCATGGGCTATAGCGTTCGCAGAAGTCGCACTGCAAACAATGGGGGTGGGTTCTTCGTTTTACAAATTGCGTGGAATGAGGTAAACGTATGAGGTCCTCATGGGCTAAATGCGTAACAGCCATGGGTCCTTATCAGCGTAAATAGGTGCAAGTGTACTGTAATGTTTAAATTCGCAGGGGTTCGAGATATTGCCACGTAAGTGAATTACAACACATGCATTCACACACACAGGCACGCTATAGGGTCGGGCGGAAATAATCACTCGTGGAAACTGGCTGGATTAAGTTAAATGAATAATTGTTTATTAAAGTTACTTAAGCTAGGTTTGAAATAAAATTGGGCCCGTGGGCCAGGTATACAAATTACGAGTGGGCTTCCGCCAAACTGAGCGTGAACGGGCTTGCGCTGAGAGAGAGAGATTTAATGGCCACGTGATCGACGAACAGGTACTCACCGGCTGGAGTTTGAACTCTATTTCGGCGTCGGACCCACGTTTCACAATTGGAAATTCTTTGGGCCCATAAGCACAATAGAACGGCACTAGATAACTCAAATTTCTTTATAAGGGCTCAAATCCCTCTTTAAGAAAACACAATTAATATCAAGTGAATTTACTCGCGTCAATTAAGGAATTAATTGCGTGCACACGTGGCAATTGCCGAAATATCAGTCAGCCCTCAGTCGCGTCGCACGGCCCGCGAGCCGCTCCGAACTCTCTCGTGTTTCCCCCTCTCAGCCCACGCCAGCCACACTCGGCCTGTCGCTGGGAGAGCGACACAGTTGTCAGGCGAGTCTACCTCGATCTAATTTACCTACTTAAGGGGTGATTAGTATTAATATTGTATGCTTTATATAATATTGTATAGTATAATATTGTATGTTTTGGGCCTTTGCCTTATAAGCGGGAGAGAGAGTAATGGATATAATATCCGTTGTAGTACCGATGCGGTGTCCTGTAAGCTGCTACCTCCGGTCTTTCGTCAACTAGTTCCCAGAAATCTCCGATCTTCGCAAACATATCAGCACATAGCAGTGCATTATCGATGCCATTTTACCTGTTCCAGTCTAAGCGAGGGCAGTGGCCACCTCTTATCAGCACTAGCATTTGAACATCTGAAAAAAGGGGTGTTATACTTCCACAGAGACTCGCGTGTGCAACCGTCAAATGCTTACGCAACGAGTGCCTTAATCTCGGTGTCACCTATGCGTATGCTCTACCTCGCGCGTGGCAAAGGCGTGCTCAAATACCAAGGCTACTCATACTCCCTTGATGATCCAGTGATCAAAGAAGGGTTTCAGTTAGTGCACTTATAACATGGCTACTTTTGTGTTATAACAGTTGTAACCAATTTCAGTAATATTAGATTTAGATCGAAGATAAACTTATATGTACAAATAACAATAGCAACAAATATATAGTGAGTTTCAAACTTTATACACATGAGCAACAAAAATCTAACAAAAAGAGAAAAATAGTGAAAAAGCAAAAACAAAAGAAAAAAAAGCGATAAGTAGCAATAAGTGAGACGCCATAAACAAAATCAAAAGTCCATGAATAAGCGTACGACAAGATCGATTACTGAGGTATGCTTAAGATTCTGTAGTAGTTAGAGCCTTGTAGGTCTTGAGTACCCAATTGAAAAAAATTGCGTTGATTTCCACGTTGATTATCAGCGCAGATTTAGCGTGGATTCAGCATTGACAATGCATTAATTCAGCGTGAAAATTGCATTGATTCCACGTGGAATCTGCGCTGATAATTTTTTGTGAAAATCCACGTGGATTTTTCCGTCATCAAGCGAGGTTGAAAGCTGATCAATCCACGAGGATAAAAGTGCAATCAACAATGATTGTTCCTGAATCCGCGTGGAAAAACAGGAAACCGTCGATGATTTTCGCACAATCCACGCGGATGATCCGGAAATCCTCGAGGAATTTTGCACAATCCACGCGGATGAACCAAAAATCCTCGAGGAATTTCGATCAATCTAGGTAGATAAACAACTAATCTACAAGGGTGTAAATAAAATAGGTACTTTGCATTCAAGGTTTTATTAAATAAATAATAATGAACAACATTTTGAATGATTTTTAAATCAATATGATGAAAAACAATGTAATTAATTGGTATATTAATAGTATGATTATAATTTAGATTACTTAAAATACAATTAAACCAAAAAAAGTGATAGTAAAATTATTTAAAACTCGGCAATAATTTCAAATTAAATGATAAAAGGTAAGCATTGCAATATTCTTTAATATTGCATTATTATTTAAATTCTTATATTCTTTAATTTGTTTTTTTTTCTTGTTGAAGGCGCCCAAGTCTTCACTGAAATAATGCGTTACTAATCTTAATTCTTTTGCCATTTTTTCAGTAGTAATTTTATCACCTGTACCCAAACTATCAAGAATGTAGTATTTCAAACACTCTGAAACATATTTAAAATTTCTTTACATTTTGTCGATATATTATTATTATTATTTATTCATAATACATTTGTTCATGAAGTATATTTCAAAACCTTATTATTAGAATTTAAAGTATTCACTTCTAGTCATATCCACGCATTTTTGTGAAACAATTGTTCTGATACTCACCATTAGGTGTCAATAGAGGGTTATTTAATTGTGTAACACGCATTCTTTTGCGCTCTTCTTCTTTGTAGAATTCGCGAAGAAGATACTTACAAAAAATGCTGCGTGATTTGCTTTTAGTTTTAATTTCCGTCCAAATTTCGTATTTAAGGCTTGAGTAAAAATAAATTGCTTCATGAACACAGAAGGAAAAGTATATAATAATGGTTAAAAAAAAGTACCAACCTCTATTTGATCAATATCGTTTTTATCCGGGTCTTCAAGTAAAGCTGGGGAAATATGACTGTCTTTCCAAACAATTATTCCGAACTATTATCAATTAATAATAGGAGGACGATGATCATTTTCAGTAGTTGGAATCTTTGTCGGTGAACAATATTTAGCTTCTGTCGAGATCTTTTTTGACAAATTTGAAATATTACTGCCAGTTGAACCTAATTTGAATGATGTATTTTTACGACTCATTTTCAAATTATTCGCGTTTAACAACTTATTTCTTTTTTTCTCGATGACTTCCAATTGGTCCGCCTGGTTTTGAATTTTTTGCTGGGCTTGTGAATAAAGAATAAGAATTCGATTTAATTAAAAGAATTTCAAAGACAAATCATGTCTATGTCAAAGTGAAAGTTAAAAATTATTAGAAAAGTCTTACCTTAAGCTGCTTGTTCTTATTTTGAAATTATTGTTCCGCTCTGCATCTGACTCCTTTTCCTGCTCTAAATCTGACTTGTTTTTCTGCTCTACATCTGACTCCTTTTTCTGCTCTATCTTCGACTTCTGTTTTTGATCTAATTTAACTGAAGGTGTTGACGCTTTTTGATTATACTCTTCAAATATACTTCTTTCTTATTTTTTAAATTTAGGCCTTTTTTCACCTTTGACCATTGTACACCTGTAATAGAGTAAATAAATGAAGCACTGTAAAATAATGAGAAATTAAAATAAATATTTCATAATAAATTATACAGAAACATCTACTTACATTTGAAAAGTGCTATTTGTATTCCATATGTCTTTTCCTTCAGGCAACTTTTTTCCTGGTAATCGCAACTGTAAATTTTCTTTGCATCAAATTCGCTCTCGTGATCTGGCCAATTAAGTTCATTGAACTCATGTATACTAGAAATTGGAATGACATCTACATCTTTATTGTGGATAAATTATACTTCTGCATATCTCAGTGGAATATCACCCCCTTTACTTGATCTAAACATACATGCATAAATAAAGTCATTCAGTACATTACAATAAAAATTGGAACCAATATAATGAGTAAACAATAAGTATTAGCTAAGCGTGTAAGTGTGTCTGAAGTGTGAAGCAGGCAAGACTACGATTGCTGTACGCCAGACAGAATAATCATCGATCATTATCATGAGTCCTATAGATTGAATGCAATTGCAAGAAGGATAACTTTTAAAAGCACTGCTGATTGTAGACATTTAGCATTTGTATGGAAAGACGTCTTGCAATGCAAGTATTATACCGATAGATTAATACTCTGTTTGTCGGACATTAATTCTGACAAGATGTCAGCTTGCTTAATTCCCTTTTTTTCAACACAAAAGAGCATTTTTGAAACAAAATATATAGTGCTTATGTACTCTTTATCACTAGATCTCTCATCAAAGCTATAAGTAAGACAACATTTTATTGTTACATTCTTTAGAGTGTCTAAAAGTTTTCTTTATTGAAATTAGGTTAAATATAACTCGATAAGATTGAATGAAGAGATCCAATGATAAAGGATAACAGGCAACTATAAATAAATTGAATAAATAAATTGAATAAATAAATTGAATAAATAAATTGAATAAATAAATTGAATAAATAAATTGAATAAATAAATTCTTTGCGCAGTCTTACTCCTCCGAAGAGCTCATTAGTTTAATTGCCCTATGAATCGATTGAATATTTTGAAAATTGATCAAACAACCTCATGGATCCTTCTCGATTGTCTTGTGTACGAGTAAATTCCCGCCAATTCACCGCCTTCTTTCGCGTGCGAATCAGTTGGAGTCATCCAGTGCGGCTTTTCTGCCTATATGTATGGCTTATGGCTATGCATATTTACTACGGACACAACGATAGAACTTTCACGTCTATGGGAGCACGTGTGTAGTCTCTATGTACATCTCTATGTACGTATCTATCTCAGTTACGTACGTATCTCCAAATAAACATTGCTCGAAAATCTCTTATTCAAATTGAAGATGCATTTAAGCAACACAATTTCATTTGTATTACATATATTAAATCGCATAAATTAATTTTTAATCTGAGAAGTTACTTAATAAATTTCATTATAATTTCTATGTCAAGAAATATGCAACTACAATTAAAATTTTCCATTTATTATCCAATTTTGAACTTGAAACAATTATTTAGAATACATTATTTACACTCATTTTATAAACTTCATCTGAACCTTTATACATTATACATGTATGAAATAATCGAATTAAATGATAAAATTGCGCACACACCCTTCGAGTTGCCCGTATTGCGTCTTAGTCCAGGTATGGGATCGGAAGGGTGCAATAATTATTATTGCGTATCAACTTAGTTAGCTTTATTATTGCTACTCGAGGCTCGCTATCGCTACTCAGTCTTGCTCACACAATGTCACTCTCAAATGGACCAAGTCGTTCTGTCCGTCGACACGACGTGTGCCCGCAGGCACACATGCGAACTCGGACCCCAGCGGTGGGGGAACCCACAACGCGTCGCTGCCGCAACACAGTTGCGGATAGCTGCGCGCAAACACACGCACGCACACACACACGCGGACACTCGCGTGCTCGCAGACACGCCGCGTCGTCGCTACGACGCCGGATCTCGCGAGTCGACGAGGTGCACACACACACACGCACACACACACAAACGAGCCTGTGATCGCCACAGATACTCCCCCCCAAAATGTTCGTTACCTTTTGATAACTGATTACAATGTGCGGTGGAGTTTATATGCTTTCTTTTGTGCATACGTAGTTCTTACAAAACGACAAATCCATCCAACACAGTTAATCCAAACAATGCAACTGTGAAAAGCGAGAAACGAGAAGCAACTCAAGTCAATATGAATATCAATATATTTTTTACAAAAATGTTTGTAATCTTGTAGCGTAGAATTAAACAAAAACTTCGACATTTTTACAAAAGCAAATGTTTCTTGAATCAAATTATATTTTATACATGGCAATAACGCATTGTCCTAATCATCGGTCTCAGAAGTCACTCAATCACACTCACACGGCACATGTCCGACGCAGCGAACGCCGTCGGCCGACGCAAGGCCAAGAAAAGCATCCGGACGCCACTTCCCAATGCACGCTCTCAACAAACTTATATATCCATATCAATCAAACAAACAGAAAAATCAGGCGCTCATTCGGAATCAACGCCGGTGAACCACGCGACCGCCGAGAGGCGACGCCGACGCAAACAACACATCACCCGCGTTGAGCGTACAAAGCTCTTTCCACTGACTCAATAAGACTCTGCACTTATGCAACTCGACGAACGACTCACGAGCCGCAACTGAAAACAATTGCGTCGCAAAACCGGGACCGATGAGTTTAGTATGCTTCTTGCCCAAGCTGTTTATTATTACAAGGTGTTCGAATTTATTCGTCGCTATCGAGGCCACTACGGCAGTAAAACCGAGATAATATGACATTTTAAGTTGTTTGAACTCATGCAGCGCTGCAAAACTTACATCAACCAGCGGTCCGACACCCACAACATTTAACGATTCTAAATTCGGTGAATGTTCAACAATTTTAGACAAAAATGCAGCGCATAACTGATTGTTCTCAAAATTTAGTTCGGTCAAAAACTGATTAACGCAAAACTTTCTATCCATTACTTTAACATCGACAATTTCCTGCATACTAGGTGAAGTGAACGCGAAGCTTTTAACAACATTATTTCCCGAGAATAGGCCGTCAAAGATGTGAGTGTAATCAGGACCGAAGCTTTTTATAACACTAATTCTATCCAAAACAATCGTAGTGGCTCGTGAGTCCTCGCTAAGAAACGCTTTTAACTTGTCAACAATGAGATTCTTACAAGCAATTATTTTTACCGTTAACATTGAATCGGCAAGGTTTGACAATAATAATAAACCACGGAAGCTTGAGTTGTTTTTAATCGTTAAAAATTGGACGCCACGAAAACGCGCTTCGCTTTCAAAGTGTGCCGTAGAACGACCAATAATCAATTCTTTAATCATGAAGCGACTACTCACGAAACTTATAAATTCGTTATTAACTGTCACCGAAGACAGGTCCAATTTTTCCAAGAAACAAACACTGTCCTCGGGTACGCCACTTATCCTAGCTCTCAAAAACATTGAAACGCATGGCAAAAGCACTGGCATCTCCTCCCGATAAAAGGTGAAACGAAGAGTTCGAAATTTTTTTACAAAAACACAGACCTCCGAAGGGCTGCCCAAAAAACGAAGCCAACTGAAATGCAACGCATAGTGCAGCATGATCTCGAGTAAAAATTCTGGTTTACCGAGCGAACAATACAAATTAAGCTGCTCCTCTGGGGATAACAGGGTAAGGATTTGATCCATGATAACAGCCACTCAAAGGGCGGGATTTACTTCGCAAAGAGAGAACTCTGGAGGTGAATGCGCTGACGGGTCGATACTCGCAACTGAGTCTATGTCCGGCTTAATTTTAATGAAACCTTTTTTGACATTGCCAAGCGGATCAGTGTGAATCCAGGTGCAGGTAGCTGCACACTGCAGCTGACACGACGTAAACAAATTCTCACAATCAATGCGGCACGTAGTCTTAGATTTGCTGTGATTTATGCTACTTATTGAAAACTTCAAGCCAGGAATAAAGTTTAGCAGTTCCGTGAGAACACTTCTGTTGAAATATACGTAAATGCCGTATACAAAAAGTCTAAGAACAGGCCAATCGTCAGCAAACAAGACCGGTGTGTCCAAGGTCTGCTTTTCAGTCATATTCTCACCGAGACGGAGCGCTCTCGTAGTCAAAATCCTGTTTATCTCCTGCAGGCGATTTTCGTAGTCGCCACGGAAGTTGGCCAACGAAATATCAACCTTGAATAAGTCATTCCTGACGCAGGGGTCTATAGTGGCGGTGTACCGAGTCATGACGTCGCTCTGAAGAGCATCGAACTTGTCCATGATCTGTCAATCATACAACAGAGAAAAAAATAAGTTGAAATCGAAAATTATTCAATCTTTTTTCGTCTCAAAATGTTCGGTACGAATTTGACACGTCGTAAAGGTTTAGCGACCGTAGGTGTAACTGTTGGAGGCGAAGGCGACACAATAGGCACATTGTCGAGAACTTTACTATTCACGTCCTGTCGAGTCGGTGTAAGCACCGATGGAGGCAAAGGCACCTCCCCTCCCGACGACGTTTGATCGGCCTCCAACCGCTCAACACAAACAGGCACCGGTGGGTCGCTCGGTGGTACATCCTCCTGTACCATAAACGCTGGTTTAACAGACTCAGCAGAAACAGTAATTTCTTTGCCGTTGTAATCGATGAGAGAGTATTTCAAATCTTTCTGGCGCTTGATAACTCGATGTGGTCCTGTAAAAGGTGGAACCAACGAGGCCTTGTTCTTGGGTGTTGCTCTGAGCACGTGAGAACAATTTTTAAGTTCTCTGAAAACGAACGCCTTGCGCGAATCCGTAGGTCTTGTGGGCACAGCAGAAACACTGTTCAGGTAACCTCTCAGTTCATTATGAAATTCTCTTCTGTCGATAGTCGGCTCGCTGCTAACACACAAATCGCCAGGGATTCTGAGCGCGTTGCCGTAAATCATCTGATCAGGGCTAGAATCCGATTCGCATACGATCGCGACACGAAGTCCGAGGAGAACGGATGACAAAGCCAAGCTCCAATCACTGCGATCGACAGCGGCCATGAGAGAAGACTTCAAGCGACGGTGCCAGCGCTCAATCATCCCGTTTCCAGCTGGATGATACGGGGTAGTATGAATGTGCTGAGCGCCCAAGATGTTAACTAAGCCTCGAAAGACTCCGCTCTCGAACTGTCGACCTTGGTCAGTAGTGATGCGCAGAGGTGCGCCAAAACGCGACACCCAATTATCGAAGAAAGCGCGAGCGACAACAGGAGCCGACATATCTCTCAAAGGGACGGCCTCCGGCCAACGCGAGAATCTGTCGATCATCGTGAACAAATATGTAAAGCCCTGGCTCTCTGGAAGAGGACCGACAAGATCAATATGAACATGTTGAAATCTGGCGTCTGGAGTTAAAAATTTTCCCAACGGTGGTTTGTTGCCACGAGAAACCTTCGAACATTGACAAGCGAGACATGTTCTACAAAATTCTGTGACATCTTTCGACATATTAGGCCAGACATATCTTTCACGTATTGCGCGATAAGTAATCTTTGCGCTTGTATGCGCTGTGCAATGGTATAATTTAGTGATTTTTCTGCGAAGAACGACCGGAACATAAGGTCGGATTGCATTTCCTTGCACATTACAGTATATATAACTATCGGTATTACCAAGCCGCAACTTGACCAACCTCAATTCATGCTCAGGATTTTCAAGAATCCTATCGAGAGCCTCGTCTTTGGCTTGAAGATCGCTCAACTCCTCACACTTGAACAACGTTGGAAAATTAAACGTCTGAATTCCGAGATGTCGGATCGGCAGCCACGACTGTTATCGGCGCTGTCAAAACTTAAACCGAGCGTGCTTGGTGAAACAAGCGAGTCAATACGAGATAATGCATCGGCTACGGCGTTGTCCTTGCCCGGCAGATACACGAACTCGATGTCAAATTGAGATAAATATTCTAGTTGTCTTTGTCGACGTGCCAAAGCCTTCTCGTGGCTCTGCTTCATAGTGTATAACAAAGGACGGTGATCTGTACACACTTGAAATTCTCTTCCTTCCAGATAATATTGAAATGATTTGACGGTTGATACGACAGCAGTAAGTTCTCTGTCGAAAGTAGAATACTTTTGCTGAGCAGAGTCGAATTTTTTCGAGTAAAAAGCTAATGGTTTCCAAACCTTTAAGACGGGGTCATATTGTTCCAATGCTCCTCCCATCGCGAGATCAGAGCATCAGTAACCACTCGTATCTTGCCGTCACGGTCTGGGAAAGCCAACAAGGAAGCGTCAATAAGTGCTTTTTTCACTTTATCATAAGCTGACTCGCGTCTGTCGTCCCAGACAACAGGAGTCTTGTCTTTTTTCTTAACACTTTTCATCTGCTCATATAATGGAGCCGAAATTTCTGCCAGATGTGGAATCGATGTGCGATAAAAATTCAACATGCCTAAAAATCTGAGCAGTTGACACACCGTTTCAGGCTTGGGAAAATCCACAAGGGCCTGAACTTTAGAAGGTAGAGGCTTGTAACCAGCAGAATTAATGGAATAACCTAAGAAATTTAACTCATTCTTTAAGACGCACTTAGCTAAATTTAGTTGTAGTGCAAATTTTTCTAATCTTTTGAAGACAACAGCAAATGCTCCTCGTGTTCTGTGGCCGACTCTGATGCGATAAGTATATCGTCGATATACACAAAGACGAAATCGAGATCTCCGAGGGCCTCATTTGCGTATCTCTGAAAGGTTTGCGCAGAGTTGCGAAGACCGAAACACATGACGTTATACTCGAATAAACCAAATGGTGTAATAACAGCAGTTTTCGGCTTGTCGCATTCGGCGACTGGAATTTGATGAAATGCTCTGACCAAGTCCAAGGTTGTAAATATCGATTTTCCATGTAACACATTTGGAAAATCGTGTAGTCGTTTGATTGGATATCTATCGGGCGTAGTAACTAGATTAAGGCGCCTATAGTCACCACACTCTCCAGGTATCATCTTTCTTACGAACAAGGTGTATTGGGCTTGCCCAAGGGCTTTTGGATGGTTGTATATAACCGAGCTCCAACAGTTTTTTAAATTCGTTTTTGGCTGCTCCCAACTTTTCAGGACACAGTCGCCTCGCCCTTTGCGCTAAAGGCGGACCATATGTGTCAATATAATGACAAACACCACGATCAGTGGCTTGTGTACACTTTCTTTCTTTATACAGCGATGGAAATTCTTCCAAAATTCGCGTAACAGGCAATTTGGCATCTAAATGTGCAATACCTACGATATCTCCTTGACTCAAGGTACCACGGCATAAGATTGAATTGTCCGAATGTCGAAGACAGCGACTTTTCAAATCTATCAGAAGGGCAAACTTAACAATGAAGTCGGCACCCATAATGGCGTAAGGCACATCGGCCAAAATGAACGACCATTCGAAAATCTTGCCGTGACCGAGATTAATTTTCAACGTTCGATTACCGTAAGCGTTGATAGGAGACAAATTTGCTGCATACAGCTGAAATATAGCTTGCAGCTTTTCGTGCGAGGGCTTTGGCCAACAAGATACCTCGGCACCAGAGTCTACTAATAATTTTTGTGCTGACTCTCTGTCTTTGACAAATAAACGTAACGACTTTTTAATTCTCGACGAATAAATTTATCGACTGAACGAGAAACCTTAGACCGTTGCGGAGAACTATGCTCATTTGAACTTTCTTGCAAAGATTTACTTGCATCCACCGCCGAGATCTCTGCTACACGACGGGGAACTGCTAGTTTTTTGATTTATCAAACTGACTTTTGTCAAAATTACATGGGGGCTTGCACGATCTAGCATAGGTGTTGTCACCGTATTTAGCATGTGCCGCACAAACAACATCCTCTGACTTACTCGTGGAACTGCGAGAACGGTCATTTTTCCGATTGTTGCGTTTGTTTGCATAAGATTTACGATCACGTGACTTATGCGATTGAGAACGACTCCGAGAGTCCAACTTAGATTCGAGTCTTTGGATGTGCTTTAGAAGAATCTCGGTCTTGTCATCAGCAACGCCACCAAACTCATTGCATCGACAACGATTCTATTTGAACTTTTTAAGATGGTAAAAACTTCTTCAGCTCGTCTGAGTAACGATGCTTCATTGGCGAGGACAGCAGGTGCGCCAAGCTGCACACGAATGTCAATAGGAAGTCTCTGCTTCCACACTTTAAGAATAGATTCACGAGGAAAGGTATCGCCGCCTGCTGCCAACAAAACATTAAAAAATTCAGCCGGAGTGTGCGAGCCCATTGAAGAGAGAGCTGCAAAACGATTGAGACGTTCCTCCTCATTTTCCGAAAATTTGTCCAAAAGAATCTGTTTAAGAGATGCGTACCTATTCGAAGTAGGCAATGTTCTGATAGTATCTGAAACCTCGCGCAAAACATCGGCACCAAGACCACTCACGGTAGCGAAATATTTATCTTCATCAGAAGAAATACCCCGACTCGAAAAATAATGCTCAACAACGTCGAACCACTGCTCAGGTACGGTGCGCCAAAACTGCGGCAACCGCGACTCTGTCGAGACATATCTCACGCTAGCAGCAGAAGTCGCCGCGTCAGTTGATGAATGACGCTGATGCTCAGTATGGATATTCGAATTTCGATGTGTGGGACCCGATGAACTCTTATCATTGACCGTAGGGATAGACACATTACGATCAAGAGAAAGCGACGCAACATTAGCATTCGGATTATTGCTATTGTTATTAGTAGGATTGATAACCGATTGCGTTCACTTTGAGACTCAACGAACTCACGAAATAGTGAGAGAACCTCTCTCTTAAATGAATCAAATTCCTCGCGAAATTGCTCAGCTGCAACACCCTGAAACGCAGCGCCATCACCACGACGTTCGACGCTTGAAGGATCATCATCACGACTAGTATTCATGACTGGATTGTCAACAGAGTTCGTACAAGAAACTAAACTCGACCGTAAAATTCTACCGCTTCGTAATTGAAAGCCCGAACCGGGAGGCGTACGTTGTAATTCGCGACTGGGGCGAAGAGCGTTGGGAAAACTATTCGAGTTGAGAGATTCGGGAGATCGACCACCAAAATGTGCCATGAAATGCCAATGCGCAATGTGTTGAGATAACATAAAAAAATTTTTTCTAAAAAAATATTACGTGCGAGTGTTCACGACCAAACTTATAACTATCTCGAGACCCAAAATTCGAACGAGCAACCAAATCGAAAATTAAAATCAAATTGTTAATTTTCAAAAATTACATCAACTCTAAACTCTACAGAATTAAAAGAAAAACTACAATCGCAATAAGCATGCGAGTAACAACGGTCGGCTTCAACAGGGATTTACCCTAAACAAGCAAACAATTGGTCACTACGCAATAGCCATTACGATGAAAATTCTATTTTTGCTCGCTGAAATTCGAAGTCACGATTCACTTACATCTAATCAAAATATTATAATTTCACACAATAAGTACTAAAATATTCAATCACTTGAGTCGACTAGCAAGGTAACGATTTTTTCTGTTTACAAACACGATTAGGCTTGACCATTAAAATTATCCCGCTGAAAATTAATCGACAATTCTCAACGGTCACGACGATCACACAAGTCGACCGAAAATTCGAAAGATTTAACCGCAAAAAATATTCGCAAACGGAATTCCAAAGTGTTCGCAAAATTATTACAATTAATCAAAAAATTTGTTCAAACCCGAAGTCGAAGTCGAAAAATAATCAGTCGTCAACACGAAAATTTATGCAAGCGAATTCAAATCAAGCTAACACGAACAAATCGTACTAAAATTTTCAGTTCATGAAAAAAAATAAAAATCGAATCATTACTATTTAATCTTCACTGATGATTCTTCACCGATGAAAAACTGCGACGTTGAAACAAGAAGTCGTTGGTTGGCTTCTGCTTGATGTTGCTCGAAGCTGATTGACCGTTGCGACTGAGAGAACCGGAAAAGACCAGCGAACCTCTACTTCCTTCTTCTTGCTAAGACCTCGCTCAAAGCGATGATTCAAAGATGGAGATTTTCAAACTCGTCGCATGTCAACTGCGTGACGATGCCGAATGTTTCGATTCCAATTTAGTTTCGATTCAGCCAGACTAAACTCGAAGCGAATGAACTCTTGTGATCACAAAAACTTCGGAGCGTCGAACTTCTCCGAGTTGAATGTCTGCGAACGGCAAGCACGTCGCACAACATAAAGCCAAGATGGCTGAAATCTTCACGCACGAGGCAGACTTTGCACGAGAAGCGAGAGACACTTGTTGAACTTTACAAGTGCTCCGAAAATGGCGAGCGAGCACTGAATCTAATGAATAGCGATAGCGGCAACGACGATTGTACGTCGAAAATTCTTTAGAGATGGCCGAGCTTATAAATGAAAAGCCGGTGAGACTCGAAAACACGAGAGCACAATGTTTCACTGAAGCGAACAAGTAAAAAATCGCAAAATGTCGCACGACCACAATGCTTAGCCGTTGACAATTTCACTCACGTAGATGGGTCACCAGATATTACGTCTTAGTCCAGGTATGGGATCGAAAGGGTGCAATAATTATTATTTGCGTACTCGAATATTTAATCAACTTAGTTAGCTTTATTATTGCTACTCGTGGCTCGCTATCGCTACTCAGTCTTGCTCACACAATATCACTCTCAAATGGACCAAGTCGTTCTGTCCGTCGACACGACGTGTGCCCGCAGGCACACATGCGAACTCGGACCCCAGCGGTGGGAGAACCCACAACGCGTCGCTGCCGCAACACAGTTGCGGATAGCTGCGCGCAAACACACGCACGCACACACACACGCGGACACTCGCGTGCTCGCAGACACGCCGCGTCGTCGCTACGACGCCGGATCTCGCGAGTCGACGAGGTGCACACACACACACACGCACACACACACAAACGAGCCTAAGATCGCCACACCCGTTTTAATATTGATTAGAATTATATTATGCATGCTAATTATTTTGACATGAAAATGAACTTAAATTTACATTGAAGTGAAAACTTACTGTATGTAAAGCTTACAATTAACACACGTTCATAAATTGCATTGACTTAAACAATAATGGAAATTAGATGTAGTTACGCAGACTTTATAAGATAATATCCAGTATAGGTATTTCATTAGTATGATTTAGAAATCGTAAATAATTATTTTAGATTATCATGAATCAATAATCTTAATGAAATGATCAAATACTATGCCAGCTGCTTTTTTTTTTAAATATATCTATAATCATGTAAATGGATAGAATATATCATTGTAGAACATACAGTGAGCATATGCAAACCGTTACAAGAGTTCACGTGGCTTATAATTGAACCTGAAGTTTCAGTAGAATAGTGTGTCATCATAGCTATTATTTGAATATTAGTGCGAATATTTTTATAATATCCGAGTTTTCACGAATTGCTAATTTAAAGAACCATTTTTTCACGAAGCAGCCCGATATTCTGAAAAATTTTGAAAACATTTTCTGTGAAAAATAATTTTTTTCATAGAACAAAATTACATTGCTCTGCACGACCCTGGCAAAATATTTTTTTAATCGCCAAAAATAATAGTAAATCTTAACAAATAAGAATTAAAACACTTGAATAAAATCTAGTGAAATCCAATATATGTGAAAACTTTCAAATAATTTTAAAGAAAATCAAATAATCATATAAATACTCACAAATACTCACTCTACGAATTGGGACTTTTATATTTGTGAGTATTTAAAAAATTTTTTTTTTTTTAGCATTGATTTATATTTAATAATTTAATATTATAATATATTTGAGAGTATTGGAGAGTTTTAACTTTTATCATAATATATTTGAGAATATTGGAGAAATATTTTTCTAAATTGTTCAAATCTAATCATACATCTAGTCATAATAATTATAGTGATTAATTAATAATTCATAGTGAATGTATATTTTTTCAAATTGTTTCTTTATTAGAAAAAAGAATTTTTTACATTGATTCAGTTTACATTTATAAAAAATGAGTTCTAAGCATATAGCTGTTGTAGCCAAACAAATGTTGCAATAATAAAAGAAATGTAAATTTTAAAAAAAAATGTTATGGAGGAATTATAAAAAATTGAGACTCTGCTAATACATATAACTATGCTAGCCAGACTATAAAAGTTGCTAAAAAAAACACGAAAAACAACAAAGAGCTGGAGTGAAAATGATGAAAGAATTAAAAAAAATAATATTGAATGATTTATAAGAAAATTCTTTCTTCATCCGAGTTATTCTCAGTCTCTAATTCTGGATATTTATTCACGACATCCATGTGCTTCTTAGCACCTTTTATAGCCCGGTTAGCATAGTTATTCAATCTACCCTTGTAATAACTTATTATGGACGAATCTCGGTGGTAGAAAGCTAGCATGTGGTCGAAGTGCTTTTTTACAGCACTTTTCTTCTTCAGAGAAAGTTCCCTTAAGTGAAGGGTTTTTATGGTTTTTTTCATACAACGTTCTGCCAATGCTCGATAAACCCAGGTTGCGTACATCATTCCAATTCAAAACAGTGATGCTTCTTTTTGTTCATAAGCATTCTCAACTCCTGCTTTATTAGCTGCAATGCCACTATTAAGGTTCTTGATTGTTGGATAGGCGTTGATTCTTCTTTTCAATTTTTTCACAGCAAGCTCTGCTTGTTCAGCATCTGAAATGCAATAAAATAAAGTACAATTATTCGACCCTATCTATATTACAGTGTACACACACACACACACATTAACGAGAGACAGAATGCTTTTAAACAAAACAGAATTTATTATTAAAATAATGATTAAAACTTGCCTTGTTCTTGTTGCGATCTAATAGCGTATGTATATATGTAATGTCATACCTTTCGTTTCAGTTTGGCATCAGCTAACTCATAGGCAGTCTTGTCTTCCTCGCTATCATTATTATTCTCACTATCATTTTTCTCCTCGCTATCATCATTATCCTGGCTATCTTGATCATCCTCGCTATCATCATTATCAATTGTTGGGATATCAGATAAGTTGAGGGTAGGAAGAACTGGTCTCTTTCGTTTAACATATTCATCAAGTTCTTCTTCAGTATCTGTAAAAGATAACAATCAAAATAATTTATTGTAGCAATATTTTGTTACTTAAACTATTGAATATGCAATATTCATCTAAGTTTTACAAAAGAATTTACAATATTTTTATGTTAAGATTAATGCAGCATAGTAAAAAATTCATTTACAAAAATTATGAACCTACCTGCTACAACTAATATTTGGCAATAGTATTTTTGGTTATTTAATTTACACAAGAAGACTCTTTTAGAAAATTGATACGATTGATGACCAATTTTCTCGTACTCAAAATCAGTTATGTCATCAGAATCAATGTTAAAATAACTTTTAAGTGACTTAATATAAATGAAGGCCCACATTTTGTTATTAACTAATTAACCTACTTAGACTACGGGTTGACTACTAAGCTTCTGCTTACTACTACTAAACGCGCGAGAATGTCTTAAGGGTCGAAAGGGAGAAAAAATACCGAACCGAATCAATGCGTTTGGCGCCACTATGATGTACAACTGTACCGGCAGGCCTTAAGATCAGAGAACTTACATCTGGTCAAGAAAAGAGTGTACGCAAAGAGCAAAGTTGTTGAAAAGTCGATTTAAAATTAAAATGAATAATCAATCACATTAAATCGTAATGTCACATCCGATTCGTAAAGTTTATAATGCGTGGAAGTCTCCATCATCGAAAAAGAGAAAGCCTAGATCAACAAATTACCGTCATGAGAAAAAAAAAGAGAAGATATAGTACGAGTAAGTATATAACCATACAATAGGATTTTTTTCTATATTTACGTTATTTTAAAAAAAATTCTACATTCAAATATTCATTTCTTCCAGGCTGTCTGTGGTGACAAAAGTGACGATGAATTTGAAAATTCTGGGGATTCAAGTTTGAACAATTTGAATGCACTAGAAAATGCACTTTTCCAAGAAAATGAACTTGAACAAGCCGACGAAGTGAAACAAGTGGAAAACGCAGAGTTTCACAATAACTTGAATCAAATTGATAACAATTTTTTTGCTCAAAATGATCAAATCGATAACAGTTTTTTTGCTCAAAAATGATCAAATCAATGACAGTTTTTTTGCTCAAAATAATGATTGGGTGAATATTGATCAAGCAGACATCAGGAGTGAATACGATAGTGGAGAAGAAGTGGACGTTAGCGATTACGAAAATATACGGTCAGAAAAAAAAATGTTGAAGAAAAAATTGTTTCTCAATGAACGAATACGTAAAAAAACAAATACTAGTAATGGAGAAATAATTTCGATGTTTATGTTATTAGCGATTCGTCACTCTTTCACTTGGGCAGCATTATTGGATGTCATGGATTTGATAAATAAACTTTTTGATGAAGATATAATTAAAATAAGTAAATTCAAGCTTATGCAATTTTTCCCTGGGCGCAAGGACTGGTATGTTTCCCATGTGTACTGTCCTAATTGCAAGCAATATATAGGTAATCGTGACGAATTGTAAACAGTGGTTGCTTGTGTTTCTTGTGAAGTCACACAAATGGATCCAAAAAAGTGTCCATACTTTTTAACACTGAATATTAAAAGTCAGATAAAAGAATTACTAAATAATCCTCTAATACAACCTCATTTAAGTTATCGTGAAACCCGATGTAAAAAGACCGAGGATAATATTGAAGATGTCTTAGATGGAGATCTATATAAAAGACTTTCTGCGCCAAACAATATATTACATAACAAATTAAATTTTTCGTACATTTTTAATACAGATGGTTGTAAAGCTAGCGATTCAAGCCCTGTAAGCGTGTGGCCAGTATTTTTAAAAATTAATGAATTACCACCTGCAATAAGAAGATAATTTCATTATTTTAGTAGGGCTGTGGGTGAATGAAGTAAAACCCACTATGAATACATTTTTACCACCATTAATTAATGTAATGAATAGTTTATCACCTCAAGGGGTTGAATGGAACAGAAATGGCAAAATCGTTAAGTCCAAAATAATACCGTTTGGTTGCTGCGTTTACTCGCCATGTCGATGTAGTCTGTTAAACATGAAACAATTCAACGGAAATTATGGCTGTACATTCTGTTATCACCCAAGTGAACAAGTAGATGGTGTTCGAAAATATCCGCTGAATGGGAAGTTTTATCCGCTTCGCAGCCATGAAAATATCATCCAAGATATGCTTTCCACGCGTATACACGATGAACGAACAGGAAAAGTAAAAATACAAGAAGTGACTGGAGTTAAAGGACCATCCGCTCTCATGAATTTGAAATACTTTGATCTTGCTGATGGCATGTCCCCTGATAGTATGCACGCAGTTTATCTTGGGGTATCGAAACAAATCACAGAAATAATTCTACTTTCATCTAAGGAACCTTATTATGTGGGATCTCCAAATCATTTAGCAGCAATTGATCACCAACTTCTTTCCACCAAAACACCAAAATGTATTACAAGAACAGTAAGATCTGTACAAAAACGAAACTTGTGGAAAGCATCTGAGTTGCGATCATGGTTGCTTTATTATTGCTTACCTTGTTTGTCAGGAATTCTCTCTCCTAAATATTTCATTATAATATCAAAACTGGTCAGCGGTATTGAAATTTTGCAAAGAGATTTCTATTGGTTATGATGATGTTAAATTTGCAAATAAATTATTGGTAGAATTTATTATAGAATTTGAGAAAGAGTTTGGAAAACATAATATAACGTACAATGTACATCTTTTATTGCACATCGCAAGGAGTGTTCAAAATATGGACCCATTGCAAGTACAAAATGCATTTTGCTTTGAAAATGAAAATCGATTACTACTGGATTTAAAAAAATGCCCAACAGAAATTGCAGTTCAAATTTCGAATCGTTATTTTGTTTACAGATTAATACCTTTTTTTTCTACATTATTTCCAATTGGCACAAGAGTAATAGAATTCACAGACAATTTTGAAACTCGATTTAAAAATTGTGCAAGGGTAGATTCTGCAGTAGTAATCGGTGTGGGAAAACCTTATACTCTCAATGAGTCTGAACAGAACCTTCTCTTTAATTTCAATAGTAGTTATTTGAGTTACCACAAATTAATTTATAAACATCATAGTTATACTACAAAGGCTTATGCAGAAAAACTAAAAATAAATGACTCTTTTATTGAATTACAATCTGGTTGTAAGGGAGTAATTACAAATATAGTCGTCAGAGATGTATTTATGGAAAAAGATATTTACGTATTCTATCATCCAATTGTAATACTTAATAGTAACTCTTTTGATGTGTCACATATAAAACACATTCAAGAATGTACAATTGAATCTAATACTTTACTCGTTTGTAAGCCTAAAAATATTGAAAATTCATGCATTTTCATAGAAATTAATAAAAAAAAGTACATAAGTTCCATTATACAAGGAACTCTCGGAGACTAAAAATAATGTTAATGAGCCGTAGATTTTAAGACATTCATAAAGTATAACAAAACTTCTTCAAAAAATTGTTTTATTTGGCGAACCTAATTTTATAATTCTCACATTCGCGCAATTCAATCGTAATTGTCCAATTAATCAGACAGTTTATTTTAAACGTCTGAAAATACTATTAATTTGTAAATTGTAAATTGATCAATATGATCACTCAGTAATCAATGAAAAAACATGCTCAATAATATCAAATTCGAATAAATCATAATGAATTTCTAATAAAACAGAATTCAAAATAAAATATAAGAATATTAAATAATTTTTAAGAATTTCTATAATTATTTATTACTTGTAAAGACAGAAAAATAATTTTAAATACTGGCAAATATCCAATTCCGGCAAAGATTCTTTGGTGGTATTTGCCAGTATTTAAAATTATTTTTCTGTCTTTACTAGGATTATGAATATCTTTTGCCAGGGGAATCATAAATCCTATTGAGGTAATAACGAGAGAAATTTTTTTTTAGCTACTTAAATTAAAATCATAAATTGACATTATTTGTAAAGTTATGAAGACACCAGTGTAACAGTGAATAATTACTATAGCAGCATAGAAAATGATTCTTCTTCTACCAGCATAGAAAATGCTGCTTTTTCCACTAGCATAGAAAATGCCGGTTTTTCTAGCAGCATAGAAAATGCCGCAAATAACAGTTCAGAAGTTGAAAATGTTAGACGCACAAGCTATTCTGCAGATTTTGAGTCGACGATTATTCCAAATTATGAACAAATTGCAACATGTTGAAGGTTAGTTGTAAATTTTTTCCCATACACTGATCGAATTTATATTTTCATTCGAACCTTATACAACAAATTCAACATTTACAGAGGGAAACTCAAGTCTCAATGAATCAGCAGATTCTGTTTATTCTAATTCCGATGCTCCATTTCATCTCGACAATGAATCGTTACGATGATTGCCAGTGTTTGAGGTAATGAGAATATAATATGATTATTCATTATTTTGTATTTATCGCTTGTAAGTAAGTAGTATCCCAGCGCAGAGTCCGGTGGTACCCCTTCCTATGTTGATCCTAAGAATCCCTGTGTCGAGAGAGATGCGTAGGTAATCGAGCCTAATAATGTCGAGGCGGATCGGCGCCGTGTTTCGCGACGCGCCGAAATTACGAGAGAGAATTGCGAGTGACTCTGCGTACGTCTACAGGTCCAGCAGGTGCTGCTGATGAGCAGACAAAAGCCTGATGAGTGGAAGGGGCATGTGACGACTGATGGGCCTACAACGGTGCGAGGAAGCTAACACTCTGTGTTGGGACGCGTGCGAAGGGCCATCGTGCCTAATCTCCTCTCTTGTGTGTGGGACCTGCGTCTGGGTCTGCGAGTGTGAGCGAGCTGCCGTCCTTGGACTGTTTCCTGACCCTGGCTGCCTCTCGTCTGCCCTCGCTATATTGCAGTTGTGCTGCCGACTTCCGAGCCAATCCTATACAACATCTACGAGTCAACTACTGTAAGTCGCTCAACTCTCTCGGGTATTTTGCGCCATATTTGAATATCTTCTCTACTGCTCGATCTCTCTCGACTACGTCCCCGCCTAGCTCGTCCTACGACCCTACCGCTGTACCGGCTAGCCGAGGTGGCCTCGACGCCACATATATAGAGTGTATCGGGAGATACATACATACCCGTGCTGAATTCATAATTTGTAATGAAACATTATTTGTAAGATTTATATAATCGTGTAATGATTAACTATCACGGAGTCACTATCGTGACTGGCGCCTTGAATAAACTAAGCCTAATTGTTTTTCTATTACTAAACGACGATCTCACTAATTTATTTCGGAGCACCCTTGTTTTTACCAATTTACCGGTCTGTGGGGAAGTCACGCCAGGCGTAGCGTCTGCATCCCGAGGATACTCCGTTATACGCTTTATACTGAAATATATTTTACAGAATTTTAGTTCTGTTGAATTTAATGAAGATTCAGAAAGCAGTGATGATAATAATGTATCAGAATATAGTTCAAATTTCGATGATAACGCTGAATACGATGCATATGAAGAGGAGTCGCCATTTGCTTATTTGAAAAAATTGCTACAGAAAGATGAGTTCAATGAAATATTATTTTTAGCAAATCAGAATTATTATTAGGGACTTTAAAATTTAGCGAAAAATACGTTTTACCTAATTCTGCAGTAGCTAATTTGTGTAAATTATTCAATACGAGTGTTGGTACGAAAATTCTTCCTGATACGCGCTGGATAAAATGCTGTTTCCGATCTCACAATTTGAAAGACATGAAGTTTGTACAAAATGCGGGATGTACATCAAAGAATACAATTCTCATGATCGTTCCATTCAGTGCGAAAATTGTAACGAGATTATCAATGATAAAAATACGTCCTATAATAATTCTTTGTCGTTATTGATTTTCAGTTGACATTAGAAAATTTGATAAATTCCAATTACGAATATTATATGCAAGTCATGAACGGAACTTATGTTGAAGTGATTTGAAAGACATATATTATGGTCGACTATATGAAGAATTTCGCAATAACTGAAAGCCATAAAAAGTCATACGTATCTTTCACGTTTAACAGTGATGGGTCGCCTGTGTTTGAAAGTTCCAAATTTAGTGTATGGCCTATTCACGTAGTACCCAACGAAATTCCTGCAGATGTGAGAAACAGTAAACCTATAAGACATTTATTGTGGTTTGGACATAATAAACCAGACATGAATATAATGTTGAGAATATTTGTCGAAAAAATAAATAAATTATCAGACGAAGATGGCGGATTAAATTTAACTCTTAACGAAGAATTAAAAAATGTTAAAGTTTATGCAATTTGTTGTTGCGTTGACACTGTAGCACGAGCTCCTATGCAAGGCACGATTCAATTAAACGGCTATTATGGCTGTGATTAGTGCTGCGATGGACGGCTGACCCCGGGGTGGGGGAAAAGCAGCAAAGCACCTGCCGTCGGATAAATTTTCTATAGGACCACCTTACCTGGTCGAGTACTGCCAGAGGGGATATTGGGCCCGTCGTCAGTGCGAGCTTGCTGTAGACTCGCTGACTCACCGTTAATCACTGCACTTCCGCTGAAATCCGCGAAAAGGAACCGTCGCAAAGAAATAGGCTATGCTGTCGATTAATCGTATTCTTTATTGAATGCAAGGCCTAATTGGCCGAAAAACCACTTCAAATTGCCCAACGGGCGATAATTTACAATAATACACGACGAGGTACAAGTTTGACCTAACCTTAGTTCCGACTTTGCCCACCAGGGGCGCGCTCGGCGCTCGCGTCGATCGTCTCTCGTGATGCGAACCTAATCAGCCGCGTCAGTATGGCGACTGCGCGTGCGATCTACGCCACGGTGGCGAGGGCACATATACCGACGCGACGTGGCACTCACGCAATGCTTCTGGCGACGCGCTTCGTCTTATGTTGCGGACAAGCCGCCCGGATGCTGAATGTCACACACGAACACACGCCGATACTCCGCTGGCTGCGTATCGCCGCTGCGATACTCGTCAATCGGACTCGAGCACAACACACACACACACACACACACACATATACACCCGCGATCCGGCAGCCGCGTCAACCAATAATCTCGCAAATAATCTTAAAACTAACCCCCAATCTTCGGCGCCTCGGCGTTGGATCGGCTCCGCTTCCCGGCTACAATTGGCCCTCGTCTGGGCGTCGATGATCTGCGTGCGACGACGATGCGCGATTCTGCCCACGTCTGGGCGACGATGTCAACGTGCTTCTGCACGTGTGCACTACTCTACACAGGCCCGACTGGGCGAGACTTGCACGTATCCTGGGTTTCGGCGGCTCGAATCGGCCAACTTGCCTCACGGGCGACTTAATTATACGAGCACGCGCAACACAACCAAGCCCTCCTGGGCGACAACACACGTTTTCACGTCGGCCTTTTCTTTGCCGTCCTCTACGAGCACAAACTTCTCTCGTACTTCTCCGGCTATAACCTCGAACTTTGTGTACAAAGGATGGGTGTTGTGCGAATCACACGTCTGCACTTTTTGCGTACTCCGGATAATCTGCCGCGATCTATTGCGCGCCGGCCGGTCTGCTGTCGCGCCGCTCTCCGTCTCTCTCGCACACATACGCCGTCGCACGTGCCAAAACGTCGTTGCTTGCGGCTGCCACTGCTGTTGCTGTTGTCCGCGTGGACCTGTGGATCGCGAAAACACACATGCACACACACATGCTCGCGCGAGGTATGCGAGAAGTCGCGGCTCGCTGCCTAGCTACCTTGTGCCCCGGCACAGTGCTTACATCCTGGGAAAAGAGTTCATCACTAAAAGGGTTACACAGTAAAGTATCCACTAGCAGAGGATGTTGTACCCGATCGAACAGTGCAAAACAGTGTCATTCGCTAAGCAGGCCGTAAATACAGGCAGAATCGTATTCGGGGTAAAATCAGCGTCTCCCCTGTTACTACTTAATAATTTCGACATCATAGATGGATTCGTTCCCGATTTCATGCATGTACTACCATTGGGGATCGTGCGACAAATCACAGAGTACTGGATGAACTCAACGAACAAGGATTATACTTTGTCAGTGGAACAAAAACACATCGTGTTGACACTTATTTAGATTCTATGAAAGTTCCTTCACACCTTTCAAGATTCTGTCGCACTATTAATGATAGAAAATTCTGGAAGTCACGTGAATGGGAAAATTGGCTATTATATTATAGTCTATCCATAATATCGAACTTTGCACAAATGAGAGAATTTGCTGACCATTGGTCATTGATAGTGGAAACGGCGCATTTATTAATGCATGACAAAATTGAAGAGCATGAATTATACAGGGCCAATGATCTTCTGAAAAACGCCGTAGCCAAAAACTGAGAGGCTATATGGTGAAGATGCGATGACGTACAACATACATCAGTTGTTACACGTAGTACAAAGTGTCATAGATTGGGGTCCTCTCTGGGCTCACTTTGGTTACCCTTTGAAAAAAGGCAACGGTCAACTCTTAAAAGTTGTTCATGCTACCAAAGGTGTAATCAACCAAATGTGCCGACACATTGGCCGTAATCAAAGTCTCATTATCCTCGAAAATCATGTGTCAGTCGTCTTACAGGACTCCCCCATTATGCCGTACGTTAGGTATTTAAACGCAAGGTACACCCAAAAATCTTTTTCGATAAATGAGAATAGATATTTTGGAAAAAAGAAATGCCTTAAAGGTACTTTCGTAAAACAATTCCATTTGAATGAACACCTGTGTACCGAAGATTATTGAAAAATAAATACATGTTTCATTCGGATGAAAGTTACATGGTAAAACAGAAAATTCATACACTGAGAGGGGTAATGTAAAGTAGCTAGTCAGAGTGACTAGCCACAACGCCCAACTCATGTATAGTAACTGTACGACGAGATGTCTGTCTACAAGTCACTCGGGTTTGACTAGTATACATGCAGACGCAATGGGAGTGCATTTTTATGTATACTAGTCAACTATGATGGAAGGAAAATAATTAACATATTGATGTCCCCAAATATCACTGTCAATCATATAGAATCATTGGAATCATTAGTTTATGATTTAAATACATTGTACATAAAATTAGGTACGCCTTTGAAACCCAAGTTTCATTTTCTTACCCATTATCCTACCATATTACGTTTGTTTGGTCCAGTTGTTCATTTTTGGACTATGATTATTAAATAAATTAAAAGACATTAAAGCAAGTGCGGTATCGACTAGATCTCAATTGAATTTATTGAAAACAATATCATTGAAGCAAGTATTGCAATTTTGTCACGTAATAAATGAGTTGAAAGTGAATATCAACTGTAAATTACACGATGAATTCAAAGTAGGCTCTTTTGTCATTTTAAGTTTACATGATAGTGAAGCAAAATTTGGAAAAATAATCAATGTAAAGAACCATGAAAATGATACTTATTTAGACTGTAAAGGCTTTGAAGAGCTTTATTTTGACTTTCATTATGCTTATTTTGTAGAAAGAAATACGGATCTCGATACAACAATTAATATAAAAAACTTGAGCAGTATTGTTCCTTTATATTAATATTATGTAATGATCCTCGAGCATATTTATAATTCAAAATCAATTTGAAACAGAGTTGTGTGTAATAAAATGTTAAAAACAATAAATTTGTTTTAATTAATGAGTAATAATAATAATAATAAATTTTCAATATTAAATGAATTTTATAGATGGATTTTTAATTTCAGCTATCTTGCGCTGCGTCGCCAAAAAATGGCTAGTAGTTAAACATATTGCGTGCGCAATAGCTGTCTATTTTTTTTGATAAACCACTATTCTTTTCTGACAACCGGCTCGCCCCCCGCGCATGTCTCGCCTACAGACACTAGCGTGTAAAGTGAGTTTACATTACTCCTCTCAGTGTACGCTTTCACACGTGATAAAGATTACATCTCAATTCTTAAATTTATTGTAAATACAAAACTTTAGAAGAATATGTAATTTGCGAAAAATTGAAATCATCGAAGATTATTCAGAAAATTGTTGTAGCATAAAAAAAAGTAAGATAACGAATAACACTACGGAAATAATACCCACTGGTGTCATTGAGAAACCGTGCGTTGTAATTAAAATTGGAAATAATTTGTATATCACATGTTCCGAATACAATTATTTACACATAAACATTAGATATTTTCCAAAAAATAAATGTTTTTATACCTTCCGATAAATATTATTTTCATCACCAAGAATTATATTTAACTCTATTCGTACAAACGAAAATTATTCGTGACATAATACATCGAAAATGTTTCAAAATAAAATTGGTTTGACAATTTATAGACTCAGCGTCAACTAACAACTACCATAAAGTACGATTTGCAAAAAAAAACTGTAACAAAAAAATTAATTTGGCCTAAATATAGATGATAAATGGAAAATTTTAATTGTAGTTGAATATTTCTTGACATAGAAATTATAATGAAAATTTATTAAGTAACTTCTCAGATTAAAAATTAATTTATGCGATTTAATATATGTAATACAAATGAAAATTGTGTTGCTTAAATGCATCTTCAATTTGAATAAAGAGATTTTCGAGCAATGTTTATTTGGAGATACGTACGTAACTGAGATAGATACGTACATAGAGATGTACATATAGACACCACGTGCTCCCATAGACGTGAAAGTTCTATCGTTGTGTCCGTAGTAAATATGCATAAGCCATAAGCCATACATATAGGCAGAGAAGCACGCACTGGATGACTCCAACTGATTCGCACGCGAAAGAAGGCGGTGAATTGGCGGGAATTTACTCGCACACGAGACAATCGAGAAGGATCCATGAGGTGGTTGTTTGATCAATTTTCAAAATATTCAATCGATTCATCGGGCAATTAAACTAATGAGCTCTTCGGAGGAGCAAGACTGCGCAAAGAATTTATTTATTCAATTTATTTATTCAATTTATTTATAGTTGCCTTGTACCCTTTATCATTGGATCTCTTCATTCAATCTTATCGAGTATTATTTAACCTAATTTCAATAAAGAAAACTTTTAGACACTCTCGAGAATGGTACAATAAAATTTTGTCTTACTTATAGCTTTGATGAGAGATCTAATGATAAAGAGTACATAAGCACTATATATTTTGTTTCAAAAATGCTCTTGTGTGTTGAAAAAAAGGGAATTAAGCAAGCTGACATCTTGTCAGAATTAATGTACGCCAAACAGAGTATTAATCTATCGGTATAATACTTGCATTGCAAGACGTCTTTCCATACAAATGTCAAATGTCTACAGTCAGCGGTGCTTTTACAAGTCAAGCTTCTTTCAATTGCATTCAATCTATAGGACTCATGATAATGATAGATTAATACATTGTTTGGCGTACAGCTTTGAAGATGGTTCTGATGGGCAAGGTGCACTGTTTGAGTCAAGTGTTTTTGTGAGTACAAGGATTGAAGTGAAATAGTTGACATCTTGTCATAATTGCTGTACGCCAAACAGAGTATTAATCTATCATTATCATAAATTGAATGATAAGCCGTCTTTTCATACAAATGTCAAGTGTTTACAATCAGCAGTGCTTTTAAAAGTTATCCTTCTTGCAATTGCATTAAATCTATAGGACTCATAATAATGATAGATTAATACATTGTTTGGCGTATAGCAATCGTATTAAAAGTCTTGCTAGCTTTACAAAAGACACACTTACACGCTTGGCTAAAAACATATTGGTCACATTTTTTGTCTTTTATTCAAATTTTCTTCTTTAAATTAGCTCTTTACAAACCAAAATGTTTTTGTTTTATTATCATGAGCTTATCGAGAAGTGTACTATATTTTTAATCTTTGTCGTACTTGATCTGGTAAGCTGTGTATTCATACAGCCTTTAACATCAATTTTAGTTCTGGTAATACTAGAACGAGATAATATATTTATAATTTTCATTTTGACATATATTTGACTTTATATCTAGGCATGCATCTATGGTAGGCCTAGTAAAGTTGACGAAAATTCTTCATTGAAATACACTTCTAACGCTTCAAACGTACGTGTTGCAGGAAAAAAAAATCAAAAGACACGAAGAGTCATGAACCCAAATATTTTCATTTCGAGACTCGGACTTGGAAAACAGTTCCTATACAAATTCGTCGATTGTTCTACCAAAAAGAAGGTATTTTTAATTTTTTTACAATGGATATTTACTATTGTCATGATTTTGTTGAATTTTAATGATTTCTGTTTGCAGATGATCTATCTTCGACATGGATATTCTTTAGAACTCTCTACTTGGATAGATTGTGGTACATACAAGTCATAAACAGAGCATTTTTTGCAAAAACTCCTTCGCCAATTTTTCGATTTATCACAGCTGCAAAGAATGTGCGTTATGCAATCCATATCAAGGACACTGGATGATGATTATCCGAGAACAGAAATTCCAGAAAAATTTATGGATATGCTTATTTATGCTATACTTCAAAGAAGAGATTAGTTATTTTAGAAGAAATTATTAAATTATTACTATTGTACTCCTTACCTTTCATATGCTTTCACGTAACCCTAAATTATCTCCACTGCAATGTATTGAGAAAGTACTGTGAAGTTGTAATAATTTAACTATTACTTTTATTGGTTTAATTGTATTTTAAGTAATCTAAATTATAATCATACTATTAATATACCAATTAATTACATTGTTTTTCATCATATTGGTTTAAATATCATTCAAAATGATGTTCATTATTATTTATTTAATAAAACCTTGAATGCAAAGTACCTATATTATTTACATCCTTGTAGATTTCTACATCTTCCACGAAGATCAGTTGTTTATCTACGTGGATCGAGCGATTTTCCTCGAGGATTTCCGGATCATCTGCGTGGATTGAGAGAAATTCCACGAGGATTTTTGGTTCATCCGGGTGGATTGAGAGAAATTCCTCGAGTATTTTTGGTTCATTCACGTGGATTGCGCGAAAATCATCAACAGTTTCCTGTTTTTTTACGCGGATTCAGGAACAATCATTGTTGATTGCATACTTATCCTCGCGGATTGATCAGCTTCCAACCTCGCTTGATGACGGAAAAATCCACGTGGATTTTCAAAAAATTATCGGCGCAGATTCTACGTAGAATCAATGCACTTTACACCCTGAATCAATGCATTATCAATGCTGAATCCACGCTAAATCTGTGCTGATAATCAACGTGGAAATCAACTTAATTTTTTTAAACTGGGTAAGCAATTCAGATGAAATTGTTGAGATCTCCTCTGTCATTGAGATTTTGGTTGAAGAGCTTAAGATCTTCCGACTTCCGTTCTTTGGTGTAAATGGGTACGAGACCCGAGTTTATCGATTCGCGATGTACGCTATGAGGTTTCGCACCAATAATCGAAAGTAATTCAGCTTGAGTGACGCTTCATGGGCACTTGTCAACAGTCGATGGGTAGCTGCAGATACAATCAGTAGGTGGCTTCGGGGAAGCTTTGCTTTGGGACGAAGTCGAGAGAGTAGTATCGAGCAGTAGGTAGTTGGTAAAAATGGCACAACGCACAAAGAGAAATTCGAGCGACTTACATTAGGCTGACTCGGTAGTCGATCTACGGACAATTAGGCCAGGTGACGACTGTGAAGAAGCGAAGGGCAGACGAGAAGGCAGCCAGGTGTAGATGCTCCTCGAGACGGTAGGGTTCACTTACACACGCAGACAGTCGCAGTGTGTCACAGAAGGTAGATAGCAACGAGGTTACTTTATTCCGTTACTCATTTTTTGTTTAAACGATCATAAGTTTTAAACTACGCATTGAATCTCAAATCTGAAAATTCTACATCAAATTTATGTAGTTGCAAAGTTTTTCTAAAGCTTGAAACATGGAAAAAAATCCCACTTTAAATTCCTACATCCTGAGAGTTAATGGGTTAAACGTAAATATCGATTTTAATTTAAAGGCATGGTTTTAACCTGTGCCTATGGGTTATAAACCGTACAAATCATGTTTTTATATCACAAAGAAGTGATCTAAACTTTTGGAGCAAGGATTTTTAACTTTTGGGAAATAACGGCACCCTATTGTATAATCTCCCTTTGCCAGGAGATCTTCACATACCAATTACGGACATTGTAATTTTGCTGTATGTTTTGACGCTCTTCGTGATTTTATGAATTACGTAGCGTCCAATTTTGCAACAAGTAATAGTACTTTACGATACAAGTGTCATAAGTGGCACTTTATCGTTACTCGCTACGCTCGGGCGCTTACTGCGCCGTGCCATGAAGCGCAACTTATGACAAGTGTATCATACATTATTTTGTAGCTCATGAGTTATAAATCCGCCGCTATGGTTATTTACAATAAATGCATAAATAATTGTCGCCCGAGCGCAGCAAGGGTGACATTGAGAGCCGGGCGTGAATTAAGTTTGTGGAAAGCGGCAAACTGAAAAGGGGAAGCTTAGAAATGGCGCGGGAGCGGGTCTAGGGGCGTGGGAGCGGGTCCAGGGCCCTGGTCGGGGTGCAGGGGCCGAAGGCCCCGCGGGGGGTTGGGGAGGGCGGAGCCCCCCCACCAGCAAAAAAGTCTCTGTTTCTAGTTTTATATCTTAAACAATAAGTAATCAAACACATTTTAAATGAAAAATTAAACTTTTTTTGGCGATGAAAATATGTATATAAAAATGAAATACATGATACATCAATGATCCGAGATTTTAAACATACAATTATTTCAATTTTAATAAAAATGGGTGCTTTGAATTTATATTTTTTATCAATTATTCGATGTCGTTATTAATTAATAAGCTGAGTGTACTTATGTCTCCACCACCATTCACGAAGAGCGTTGCAAATGTTTGCCGAAATGAACGTTTGGTGTAAGATTTGGATTAGGTAAATCCAAAATCGTCGCAATTTTTTTCGGAAGGTTGCCGATTTCATTTATTACGAATGGTCGATTTACACATTTACCCATCCACATTTTAAAAAAAAAACGATCACTATTCTTAAAGTCCTTGCGAACGTCCATACTTTTTACAAATATCATAGTGATCATCAACAATCGTGAAGGTTTGTTGAATGCTGTTTTTAGTATTAGGTACTTGAACGAGAAGCATATTATCGTTATCTTCGATATTTGCGACTGTAAGATCAGCCAACTCTTCACGTTGACACGCGCCTGCGATCCCAAATATTAAAATAACTTTTGTCACAAGATTCTCGCCATCGTCGGCCACTTCACAAAATCTGGCGACTTCGTCAGAAGTAAAAGCACTCATTTTCAAAACGTTTTAGCAATTTTTGTTTAAAGGAAATATGTGGTTGTACGTGGTACGGCAGCTCTCGACGGACTGATACGACTTTTGCTTGTAACCTTCAGTCCGGGAAAAAAGTAATAAAATTGAACGTTACGACGTTACGCTTTTGTTTTCATACCGTACGCAGCCACTGGATGCGTCTCAATTTACAGTTACACATCGAACGCGTGCTGTATAGATCCGTCCACGCGCCGCTAAAGAGCCTTAGATCCTTTTCGCGCGTTACACGCCGATATCTTCATTTATCTGCGTTGCTTACAAAGTTAGTTAGTTACAAATCAGTATTCGCGGTTCTGCAAAAGAATAGTTTTGTTAAAAAGTTATTGTTTATTTTGACCGATATAAAATGAGTTCTGAAGAATCAGGTGAAGAAGAGTATGTTCCGAAGAAATTCGAGAATCAGCTCGAAGCATTGTGTTCAATTTGCTTCCACAAAACTCAAAACAACTTTACACGGCCACCTATAATAAGTTTAAAAAGTGGCGTAAAGAAAAGAAAACGAACTCATTTTGCGAAGATGTATTTCTGACTTATTTTGAGTATTTATCTGATTCATACAAGCCAGGGAGTCTATGGTCGATATACTCAATGTTAAAGTCGACATTATTATCTTTGACATAAGCTCATATAAACAATGACTGCACATTGAAAAAAAGGGTGCTGGATACCAGCCAAAAAAGTCCCTTACTTTCACCAAAGAGCAAATTGAAGTTTTTTTAAAGGAAGCCCCAGAAGTCTATTTGTGCACCAAGGTAAATTTAATTCAATTACTGATAATTAAATACAATTTGTTTTATAAATTATGAATGTAAATATTTGAACTTTTAAAATTAGGTGGCTCTTATATTTGGTATATCAGGTGCACTAAGAAGAGCCGAATTGGTGAAAATAAGAAACGAACATGTCATCTTAGAAAAGAACTATATGCTTGTTAAAATCTGAATAACTAAAAACAAAGTGCCCAAGTCGTTCACAGTGTCTGGCGAGTTTTATTATTTATGTAAAAAATACATAAATGCTCGCCCTAATCGATGCCATACTGACAGGTTTTTCCTCCAATACCAGAAGGGCAAAATGAACAGACAACCAGTAGGCATCAACAAATTTGGCAGCATTCCTAAAGAAGTAGCAACCTATTTAAATTTGCCTGATCCTCATTTGTATACAGGACATAGTTTTAGGCGTACATCTGCCCCATTATTGGTTGATGCTGGTGCTGACTTAACTGTTTTAAAACGGCATGGAGCCTGGAAGTCCAGTTCTGTGGCTGAGGGTTACATAAGTGAATCTATAAATAATAAGAAAAAAATCGAAAACCAAATTAGTGAAGGTATTCAAATTTTCAAAAAGGGCACACACCCAGAAGAAGCAGGAACTTCTATAGATCAAGTCAAACGTGTTAATCAAAATTCTGATGCGTTAACTTCAAAAAATAAGTTTCAGCCCTTGACAGTTTTTGAATCTGAATCATCATCAGAACATGATCAACAGCAGATGAACATATGAAACAGTATATCTTCAAGATAATTTTATAGAATCTTCATCCACGTCACCAACACACTCAAAGCGAGCCAAATTATCATCTGAATACCAACCAATACCTTCAATATCAGCCCAGATAGTTCAGCAATTTCAACAAAATAAATCAAATGTAAATGAAAGCATAAAAACACCAGGACTGACGCTTACCCAGCAAGTACCAAGGAAAACTTTGAAGTTATCAAGCACAATTACACATGACAAACACATAGTTAATGAAAAAGGCCCTAAAAAGTTCTGTAAAAATTGAAAGTGGAACACATAACTTAATTACACTACAAAATTATTAGATTTTAGATTAAGTGTTTTAGTATGTAAAAGTTAAATGTTTTCTGAATACGCAAATTGACTGGTTAGTTATATATTCATAAGTTTGTCATTGAATGACTTGAATATTTTTATTGTATCATTTAAGTTGAATAAAAGGCTGCACATTTTGAAATATAATAAATAATAATTCATATTAAACAATCAGTATATTTCAAATAATTATTCTCATTAGAGCATTCTTCATTTCATATCACATAATTTATTATGTATATTAGAATACTTTAGCACACAAAAACATTTCTGACTCTGCTCAATAAACTAGCATTTCATTCGTATCCTAACCAAACTGTCATCATGCAGATAGCAAAAGTAAGCATAAAGCTTAAGTCACGCCTTACAATCGTGCCTTAATGTGGCACTTATGCAACGCATGAGCGCGTCAAAAGTGCGATTTATAGCACACAGTGCTACTGTTACGCACCAACCTTTGAAAGGTTGGTGAGTTATTTCCTTCTCGGCGGAGGGCCGGGAAAGATGGTCGCCCTGCCGTCCTCCTTATACAGGAGTGCCCGTAGCAAATCGGGCTCAGCGTCTCGTGTGTTGGTCACTTAATCTTTTATCGATTTGAAAGAGGAAAAGGAATGTAAATAAAAATTTTGGTTACTCACTTTTGTTCGTTTGTTGGTTCTTTTTTTATTCGTATGCTGGGTTTTCTTGGTATGCTATACGAGCTGGTATGTCCGTCACTTATTTTATATTTAATCACAATGATTCGATCGCGTAAAATGATTGCAAAGGTGCAAGGGAATTTGTAAGGAAACAGCTAGGATTGCAAAGGTGCAATGGAACTAAAAGGGTTGATTTTAGTGTAAAGGTACAACGTATACTTTTGATAATGGTATTCGCAAAGGTGCGATTTATATGCTCTTGCTTTGTCGAGGGACTGCGAGCAACTGGCTTTTTCTTTTTCGAGGCTCTCGGCTATCGCTCGCGCGCCCGGGGCCTGCTCCAGTCGCGTCAGCAATTCGTCTTGTTTTACGATTCGGGCCGCCACGGCCGCTCTTCCTGGGATTGAGCCGAGCTCGGCACTCGACACGCTCCCACGAGGCGCATGCTGACTCGGCTGTCGCCAGACCCGTGCGCGCGAGCCATAACCTTAGAATATAATATGCCTATGTGCGTGTAATATACTCTGCACGCAGTACCCGGTATATAACAGCTACAAATCAATCAATATTATTTAGGTACTTGCTCATTGAGCTTGCTTCTTGTTTTTCACTCGCAAATTAATACAGTCAAACCCCGTTTTCCATGGTGGTTCGGTTCCAAAAAAGTACCACGGATATCGAAGCATTGTTCTTATGGAAAATGGGGGGTTCAGTTCCTCGTCCAGCTGAAATGTCAATGTACGAAAGAGTAAAACAACTTTTTTTTTTATAAAAAATCAAAGTATTTATTCATTTTCGAGTAAAATACTCAGTCAAACTTTTTTGCTTCGCTCTGCGCATCAAATCTTTATATAAACTTTCATAACGCTGCATTGATTTTGTAACGTCTTGCTTGAATTGAAGGCTGCGAGTCATTAATGGATCGTGATTTATGGCTCGTTTAATGAGTTGTTCTGCATCAGCTAAAATTTTTCCAATAATTTTGCCCGTATGTACAGGTTCAGATTCTTCATCATCTGTAACCATTTCGTCAGCTTCTGAATTCATCTGTACCATGGTCTCGATTTCATCAACGCTAAGAACTTCGGTTGACGCTTACCAAGTCCAACAGCTCTGATTCTTACAAGTCACTGAATCCTTCTCCTCCAGCATTTCTCGCGATGTTTACAGCTTCACGTAATAATTGCTCTTACTCGTTGATTTGATTTCCAAACACTTGCGCAAACCAAACTGCCAGTTGATTCAGCCAAAATGTCGGTAATCGCACCACAGCACGGTAAACTTGAGGAACACAAAATCCAGCAGTATATTTGCTGTTGTAAATCTGCCATACCTCCAGCTGCTATAGCGTGTGACGGGAGATTAGACTCTTGCCGCACATCGAAAATACACACTCACGCATCGGCTCGAACACACGTAACACACACACACATACCACGGACGGAGGCCCGGAGTCCTACGAAGTCACAGCAGGAGTCCCACAGGGGTCAGTACTGGGCCCGATCCTGTGGAACGTTATGTATGACGCGATCCTGCGCCTCAACTTCGATGGCGATGTCCGTATCGTTGGCTTCGCGGACGACATCGCCGTGGTGGCTGTCGCCAAGCACCTATGGCAGATCGAACAAGATCTGAACGCTGCCATCCTACAGGTGCGAGGCGCGCTCCAAGCTCTCAGCTTGCAAACGGCTGATCAAAAGACGGAGGCACTGCTCATCACCAGCAGGAAGAAAGTGGAAACCATCACCATCACGGTAGGCGACCACAGCATACGCTCGTCCCCCTCCATCCGCTACCTGGGCCTGCACATCGACGCCAAGCTGAAGTTCGACCACCCACCTCCGAACAGTCAGCGCGAAGGCAGCCAGTGTGATTGGTGCCCTTACGAAGATCATGCCCAACTCTGGCGGGCCCAAAAGTAGCCAACGCAAGCTGTATGCTCACGTCGTCGACTCCATACTCCTGTATGGAGCCCCCGTCTGGAGCACAGAAGCACAAAAGCGAGCCTACATTCGACAGGCGGAGTCAGCCCACCGACGAGCCTGCCTGCGTGTGATCGGAGGCCGGCCGCATGTCTCTTACGAGGCCACATATGTCCTTGCCGGCAACCTCCGCTGGCCCTTCTTGCAGACGAGCGCGCGGACTCTACGGCCGCCGCCGAGAGGACGCAGAGGACGAAGAACGCTTGGCAACGCTAAGCAAGTGGCAGGAAGCATGGGACCGGTCGACGAAGGCCCGATGGACGCACCGACTGATCCCAAGTATCAGAGTGTGGATCGAGAGGAGGCACGGAGAGCTGAACTACCACCTCACGCAGCTCTTGACCGGGTATGGCTTCTTTAAACACCATAGCCGACGCTACGACCACAATCAAAGCGCACAATGCCGGTCTGCCCCTCATCCATCGAGAACGCGGAGCACGTGTTCTACCACTGCCCGAGGTTCAGCGAGGAGAGAGCGAGACTACTCCCTGCTCCACGAGGTCATGACGTCGGAAAACACCACCAGGCTCATGCTCGCGAACGAGCCGAACTGGCTCGCCGTTGCTTCCTTCGCCTACTCAGTCGTAACAAGACTGAGAGACGAGGAAACAGACAGAAGGTAACGACCGGACGATTTGGAAGAAACGCCACCTAACCAAGCCACCATGAAGCGCATAACGCCAACCCCTCCATCCCCGTGAAGTAATGCTAACGGCGGTTTCCGCGGGGATGGAACAAAGGGAAACCGACGTGGATGTATGTACATACACTATGTACCCTAAATCAGTATGTTACACTCTCACTTCTATTGTTACATTTTACAATGTACTTATACATCCAAAAAAAAAAAAAACAAAAAAAAAAAAACACACACACACACACACTCACAACGCAGAAGAGCGAAGCAAGCAGGACGTGTTCTGCTCGTGCTCCGGTATTCTCGGCCTTTTTGTTTGGATTTACGTTAAATCATGATGAGTGTGCCATCAAGGAGAAGATCGCCAAAGCGCTAAGCACATCGCTGAGCGCCCCGCATCTCAACGAGGATGTAGGGATGTAGGAACGTAGGTGGCTGTTGCCGCGCTCCCAGACGACCTAGCCACCAAGGCACTGAAACTCGGCCACATACGGATTGGCTGGGTCAACTGACGCATTCGTGGTCGCGAGGATACCCTGCGCTGCTACCGCTGCTGGAGCCCCGGTCACGTCTGGCCCGCTGTAAGGGACCTGATCGCACAGCGAACTGTTTCCGCTGTGACAAACAGGACATCGGATAAAGGACTACAAAAACAATCCAACGTGTGTTTTTTGCCAGGAGCAAAGCGCTGTCACGACCATGTGTCTACAAGCCAGTGTTGCCCCCTAGGACAAGACCAATCAAGCCCGCCAATGATGAGGATATAACAGCTAAACCTCAATTACTGCAAGGCTGCTCAGGATCTCCTGAACTAAACCATTCTCGAGTAGCGCATCAACGTGGCTGTAGTGTGCGGTCAGTACAAGAAATTAGATCTACCTTATACATGGCTAGCCGATGACAACAGTCAAGCCGCGATCAGGGTGCAGGAAATGGCCTGGTGCAGGAGCACCAAGCAAGAGCGCGTCCCTTTTTCACCTGAGCCCGAATCAACTGAATCTATTTATTCAGCATCTACGCACCACCAAGACTCGCTGATCGGAGTGGGGATGTCGAGTGACGAGACGGCGTGCCACCATCCCCCTAGACGCGTTCGCCAACCTCAAAGCTGCACTGCTTTACACGGAGATACACCAACATTCAGCGGTGCACTGGCTACTCGGTCGTAGATCTCACCTTCGCCAGCGACACACTCGCTTCCCAAGTTACATCATGGGCCGTAAGCGAGCTTTACACGCATAGCGACCATCAGGCTATCGTGTTTGAGACAGAGATCGACAGACCGCCTAGACCCGCGACGCGCCAAAGCTGCAAGTGGAACGCGCGCAGCCTCGACACGGAGTGCCTCGCGGCCATGATGGCCGGTGCCGCGGTTCCACCGGGCCTACAGAAGAGATGGCAACGGCTCATGGCTCCATTACCAGTGCATGCGACGCGTCTATGACCAAGGCAGGTCGACGACGTCGTCGTGGCGCAGTATACTGGTGGACAAGCGAGATCGCTGACCTCCGGCGCTCATGTCTGCGAGCGCGAAGGCTTGCCCAGAGAGCGCGTGGCCGGCCAAATGAAGACGCCTGCCGAGCGAGCTATACCTCCGCCAGACGTCTCCTGCGCGCTGCTATCAAGACCAGCAAGCGCCTATGCTGGAACAAACTGTGCGACGAGGTCAACGAGGACGTATGGGGCAAACCATACGAGACAGTCATGTCCCGTCTCAGAGGACCGAGAGCAAATTCACCAAGCTCACCGACCATGGTGCGCCGCATAGTGGCTGCTCTCCCTCGTGTGCCTGACGAGCCAGCTCTGCCACCACCACTCCAAGCAGGAGCAATTGTACCAGCCGTCACCATGGAAGAACTCGAGGAGCATGCAGGAGGATCAAGGATAACACTGCGCCTGGGCCGGACGGAGTACCAAACGCCGCTATCAAGATCGCCATTGCCACGCACCCTGACATCTTCTTGCAGGTGTACACGGCGTGCCTGCGAACCGGTGTCTTTCCGCGTGCTGGAAAAGACAGAGGCTTGTCCTGCTCAAAGCCAGGCAAGCCACCCGAAGAACCATCGTCGTATAGGCCGCTGTGTATGCTGACACAGCGGGCAAGATTCTCGAAAGAATCATCTGTGACCGCCTCGAAGCCACTACTGAGAGCCCTGGGGGCCTCTCAGATCACCAGTACGGCTTTCGGAAGGGGCGATCGACGATCAACGCCATCAAGAACGTCATTGCCACCGCCCGAGAGGCCATCGCGAGCAAGAGATGGAACCGTGGCACCAAGAAGAACGCGTTTAATTCGGATCGGCTGAACAACATCAACGCCGCGCTACGCCGAATGCGCGTACCTGAGTACCTGCTGAGAATGATCAGAAGCTATCTCTCAGCGAGGCTACTTCATTGCGATACGGACGATGGACCAGAGACCCACAGAGTCACAGCAGGCGTTCCGCAAGGATCTGTCTTGGGGCCCATCCTGTGGAACGTCATGTACGACACCGTTCTGCGCCTCAACTTCAGAGGCAACGTAAGGATCGTAGGCTTCGCGGACGACATCCCTGGTGGCCGTGGCCAAGCACTTGTGGCAGATCGAACACGATCTGAACTCTGCCATCGCGCAGGTGCGTGGCGCGCTTCAAGATCTCAGCCTAGAAACGGCTGACCACAAGACCGAGGCCCTTCTCATCAGTAGAAAATGGAGACCATCACCATCACAGTGGGCGACTGCAGCATAATCGACCCCCTGCATCCGCTACCTGGGCACACATCGACTCCAGGCTGAGGTTCGACCAACATCTCCGAATCGTCAGCGAAAAGGCAGCAAGAGTGGCTGGAGCCCTCGCGAAGATCATGCCCAACATCGGTGGGCCCAGAAGTAGCCGACGCGTGCTCTATGCCCACGTCGTCGACTCGATTCTCCTGTATGGAGCACCCATCTGGACTGTGCGACAGAGACGCAGGCCTACATCCGCCAGGCAGAGTCGGTACATCGACGAGCCTGCCTGCGCGTGATCAGGCGACCACACGTCTCCTACGACGCGACGTACGTGATATCCGGCGTACCCCGCTGGCGCTACTAGCGGATGAGCGAGCGCGCATATCAGCGCCGCCCCGAGGATGTCAAGGAGGAAGAGAGAGAGACGCTGTGAACAGGTGGCAGGACCGGTGGGACCGGGCCTCAAAGGGCCGATGGACACACCGGCTATCCGAACATCATAGAATGGTCGAGAGGGGACATGGAGAAGTGGACTACCATCTCACACAACTCCTGACCGGGCATGGCTACTTCAAATCCATAGCCAGCGCTATGACAACACCCTTAGCGCACTCTGCCCGGCCTGCCCAGAGTAGAAGACGGAGCATGTGTTCTTTCGCTGCCCGCGATTCACGAAGAGAGGGAGAGACTCCAACAAGTCTCCAAGAGAAATCGAGCCTGAAAACATCGTCAGGCTCATGCTCGAAACCGCAGGAAATTGGAAGGCGGTAGCGTCTTTCGCGCAATCTGTCGTCACCAGACTAAGGCAAGAGGCGCAAGAGGTGTAAAAACGATCTGGACGATGCTGTAAGAAGAAGACGAAGACAAAGTTCACTCTGCCTACGTCCAAAAAAAAAAAAACACACACACCTTATACACTATTGAGCTATCGCGTATCACGCATTAGTATTAATTATTAATCATTGGAACTCATCCCTGAAAATCATATCGAGATTCTGCATGCTTTACATGCAGTGGCGCCCCAAGCACCTTGTATTTAATTTATTCTTGAATCAAACAATATATTCTTCATAATTATTTATTTATTATCTGATTGTGTGAATAGTTCATTTATTTCAATCACCCACCAAAATCCCTCACAAGCGAGATACTGCTTTTGAGGCGCTGCTGCTCTTCAAGGTGTTGCTGCTCGAGACGTTGTTGCTCAATGAGCTGCTGCACTGCAAGGCGTTGTTGCTGCTAGTTGCGATGAAGATCATCATCACGATTCAAAACTATAGTAAAAAGTTGAAAGCGAAGATGCGGCAGCTGAAAATATTGCTCTTTAGCACTCAAAAGTTTTTAAGGAGGCAAGGAAATCACGTCGAGGACATTAATTTGTAGCGATAGAAGGAAATTACAATCGAGACTTCGGTTACTATATTTTAGTAACATCCTCTCTCTGACTGTCGCAATGAAACTGTATCTTATTAAAAAGCTGTGCTGATCACCAAGCAACAAAAAAAACACTAATCTCGAACAATAACATTCATCAAAATTATATATGCGTGAGCGATCTGAAGTGCGTCGCTACATGACCACATAATATCTATTGTCCTCGTCATACATGGTACATGGTATATGGCATATGGTAAACATGAAATATAACATACAATCAATCAGATATATTATTCTTACAATAACAGATCCAAACGACGTATGTATTTTCATGAGTTATATGTGGCATTTCACGTCAACTCTCCCAGTGCCGCACAGCGCGGCATTATTTAGTCGAATCGCTAAATTTGTAACTTGTTGTAAAAGTACCTAAATGCACCGAGAAGAAAAAGGTAACGCATCATTTCGACGGGAAATTGCCTCAGGCTTCCGATGGTGAGGTCAGATTTTCAAATTTTCCGTTTTACCCAGAAAATCGCTGGAAAAACTTTAAAGTCGATTATCTCGAAAACTTCATTTTTAATATTTTTCTAAATAGTTTAAATCGAAAGATCAGGAAATTTTCTATCGATATTGACATTTTCCAGACGTTTTTTGATTTTAGCAAGATATAACGAGAGAAAGAAGAAAAAACGTGATTTTTCGTGGTTTTGGCATGCCCAACCGGCGCAGCGCGCGCTAAAACCACGTTTTTTCTTCTTTCTCTCGCTATATCTTGCTAAAATCAAAAAACGCATTTCTAGAAAATGTCGATATCGATAGAAAATTTCCTGATCTTTCGATCTAAACTATTTAGAAAAATATTAAAAATGAAGTTTTCGAGGTAATCGACTTTAAAGTTTTTCCAGCGTTTTTTCTGGGTAAAACGGAAAATTTTTGAAAATCTGACCTCACCATCGGAAGCCTGAGGCAATTTCCCGTCGAAATGATGCGTTACCTTTTTCTTCCAGGTGCATTTAGGTACTTTTACAACGAGTTACAAATTTAGCGATTCGACTAAATAATGCCGCTCTGTGCGGCACTGGGAGAGTTGACGTGAAATGCCACATATGCATCATTTATTTATGTATTAATCATTCAATAGACGTAAAGTTTATTAAAGTATATATTATTACAATCACAAAAGAGCTGATTGTCACTGCTCACGCGCTTGGCGATCGATATGCTGCCATATTATTATACCAGGGGACTATGTCGACGAATTATGGAAATTCACAACTTCAATAAAAAATAAATAACATCTTCTAATCGGCGTATTTTCGAGATTTACGGCTATAATAATTTTCGTTCAGGAGAACTCCTGACAAAGTTTGATCAAAATTAACGAAGAACCACAAATCCATATGAGATTTGCAGTGTCCTTCGAATTCACATCAAGTTTTAGATTAAAAATCATGATTTGATTTTTAATATTTACTCCAACAAAGCAGAATAACAAGCTTAGTAACGTCAAAAAATTAAAATTTAACTTTTAGCCTCTGTAAATCCATGAGGAATGAACCTGAAGGGCTGAAATTTTCAGGATTTTCATTTTTCAATGTAAAACATTTTTCCGAATTTCATTGCTTTTAAACAAAAATGCTTACGTGTTTTTTTGAAGATTTAAGAAAGTTATTGAATCACCATATCCTGTGAAGGCGTCTTCAGTTACGACAGATATATTATTTGCTCTCAAATCAAGATGCCTTAAGCGATGTAATCGTCGCAAAGCATCACTTGGGATTTGATGTAAATCGTTATCTCCTAATTTTAAGTATTGCAGATTTTCTGAAAAAAATTTTAAAAGTATTATTTATGATATTATTTTAAAAGTATAAATCACATAAAAAAATAACGATTATGGCGGTAAAATCAGTTCTAAAAGACAAAATTTAAATTGTAGTAAATTCAACTTTACTTATGACTCTAATTTTCCGGCCGTCTCGATCAAATTCAAAAAAAATTCAAAATGATCGCTCTTTACAACTATAATAAAAATTTACAATAAAATTAAAAATCTTAAATGAAAATATAGAGCTATTTTTCCAAGAAAATTTCTTGAAATTTATAGAGTACGTGATATAAGGTCCGTGCAAAGTTGATCCGACGTCCGGATGAGTAGGGTCATAAGTAAAGTTAATTTTACTATAATTTTTATCAATCTTATTATTAATTATTAAATTATCGCATTAAAAACTTTGCAGTGTGGTTATAATAATATTATAAGTTGAAAAATGAAAACTTAAGTTATGCTGAATGTACATAATTAGCCTTATAATCAATCATCAAATCAATGATTTGAAGTAGGCCGGAATACCGCGTTAGACCGTTTATTTCTTCGGGACAAAACTCTGTTATACACCACTCATCGATTTTCACAGCCTTGCCGAGGTATTTTGTTGTCAAAGAGAATCATGCAATCTAAAAAATTTTAAAAACGATATTTTTGGATTAAATAATATTCAAAATTTTTTCCACTCACAATGATCAATGCAAAATTCTGAAGACCTTTCCTAAGACATTCAGGAATAATAAATCTATTTTGATGCTCTAGATTGAGTTAGAAGGCTTCAATCGAAAACTTGAAACGGTCCAAATTTATTAAAATTTGACAAGGAATTAAAAAAAAATATTTTCAATTTTTTTTACCGAAACCATTTGGTTCTAGGAACCTTTATTGTTAAAAATTGCATTTTTTGGCTCTAGAAGTTATCGCTTTCAATTAAAAAATCTGAAAAAATTTAAGGTTATGCATTTTGATGAAAAAACCCTGTAAATAATTTTTCCAGATTTTTTGAGGGTCCATATCGTCCTAAAAAAATGATTTTCGTTAAAGAAAGCGGTTTTTGGATTCAAAAAGTGTGTTAGAAAAGTGTGTTAGTTAAAAATCTTAAAAAAATTGAGGGCATGTTTTTCAATGCGTTCAAAAACTGAAAAGCCGTATCTCGATTTTCAGAATTTTTAATGATTTTATCTGAAAGCCTGAAGCACTAAAAAAATTCAAGGTGGTTTGGATTGTTGGAAAGTATTTTTATGAATTTTGAGGGGGTCCAAAAATTTTGTTTTAGCACTTTTTTTCCATGTACTATATACCAAAAGCGCGTTGAAATCGGTGACATACGTGCGCACGGTTTTGTGAAAAAGTATTATTTTGACCCTTATAAAATTGTGACGGTCATATACAGTCACAAGTTGACCGTTTATCAAATGTAAATGACAAGAGTTTTGGCAATACATACATGACATATTATCTCTCAGCCCTTATTTTTGTCTTGATCGTGTCCCATGCAAAGTTTCTGTTTGCTTTTTAGTTCATTTATTAAAAATAAAGGTACGAAATTTAAAAAAAAAGCAAATTAAAAGGCAAGAGTTAAGATTTCAAACGGTCGATTCTTAGCCAACAAATTTTTCTTTGGATGGTGCAATTTGCTTGGTGAAATTTTAAGATAAAGCTAACCGTCACACATTTTTTTTCCAAAAATTAGCAATTTTTTATGTGTAACGTCTTATGGCTCGTTGGGTAGGCTAGTGAATCCGTGAAAAACGAGTGAGCGAACGCGATAATCGTAGGTTTGTAGTCTCAGTGGCGTCTGTTTGCTTCTCGCGCTGTGATTGGTCGACGCTAGGCAGTGTCGAGTGACTGCTTGCTCGCTTCTGCTGCGGCACGCACAGCATGGGCGAGTAGTATTCGGCAGTCAGCGCTCATGTCTATGAAACGTACGATGTATCTCTGCGTATCTGTCTCTCGCTCGCGCGTTGCGTTTTTATGCGTGTTGATCGGTCAAATAAATCGAGTTTTTGTATAGCTTCGCGCACCTGTCTACAATCGTAAATCATAAGTCGTAGTGTTCTGGTACACTAATTTTCATAAAATTACGTAAATATAACTACAATTTGATCAATGTTTAACGAATATTTTGAGTAAAGGAGTTTTTAAATTCATCAAATTTGTTAGTGAAGGATGGTAATATGTCGAGGCCGCGGAGCCTTTTAGTTTTAATTTTAGTTGGATTATATTTTTGGAATTGTTTGCTATCAATTTTAACTTCAGTTACACATCTTGTAGCGGTTTTTATCGATTCTTTTTATTATTGTAATTTTTTTTTATTGGAAATTGATATACTTTAATTTTTTTTGAATTTATATCTGAAGTTTTAAATTATTTTGTTTTCGATTGAATAAAGACGTTACACATCTTACAGTTGTTCTTACACAGCTGATTTTTAGAATTGTTCATTTAGAATTGTGAATTCAATTTTTTTAATCGATTTTAATAATACAGATTTTTCAATTTATTTTTTTCACTTATTTTAAATGAAGCCAAATTTACACCAAAATCGTCATGCTCCATTCTCCCTTCCCGGCAGCCTGCCCTCTGTCTAGCCTCGCTGCTGCTACTCTTTTCGCGTTATCCACATGCACTGTGTATAATTTACATTTAACTTAATCACCGCTGCTCACGAGTAAAAACTCACCTTAACGAAATACTGTGAAAAAAAAACATCTTATCGGATGCCGTGAAGAAAAACACACCTTATTGAAACGCTGAGAAGAAAAACTCACCTCATTTAAACGCCGCGAAGAAAAACACACCTCTTATAAAAACCAAGATATTTTCAACGTGATTTGTTAAATCGTGATTCGATGAGACGTGTTTTTCTTCACAGCATCCGACAAGGTGTGTTTTATTTTCATGGCATTTCATAAAAAGGTGCTTTTTCATAGCGTTTTTCACTGTGTTTTTATTCATAAGCAGCGGCGTAATAATAAATGAATTATATTTTATAATTCAACCGAAAGCATAGCTTTATTAAATTTTCCCAACTTTGAAACGAGCCCGTGACACTTCTACGATCTACTGACTGCCAACCGGTGGAGCTGCCCGGTATTGTCTCCGAAGATGCCTTCCAGGCAATTTCCATAAAGAGGGCGGATATCATTTTACTGGCACCCATGAAGATGACAATGGCTTTCGAAATCATTAGTAAGAAAGATGTTGCCTTTGTCATTAAGAGCGTCCTCAACCTTGCTCCAATAAGTGTGCTCTTAATTTAGATTAAAAATTTCCGCAACAACAATTTTATTTTCTGACAAATAATTTACGTTTCATATAAAACAGACTAATTGATAATTTGAAATATCTCAAGTTTGCGATTTGTGTTTGACGAAAATGAATATACGAAATTAAAGGAAAAAGTATTCCCTGTTTCATTATCCTGTAAATTTCCACAATTTGTAGAGTCGTGTATAAATAGATATGTTTGCTGGAGTCGCTGGTTCTTGCCTCCCAAATCTCAGCTGATAGTATGGATATGGGAGGTCAAGCGGTGAAAGACGAGCATCCGTCCGTTTAGGCGTCTGGGCATACGATTGGAAGTTTTCTATTTCAATAGCGTCTGTGTGCTTAGCACGCAGTGATTGATCAGCATTCAGCAATGGCGAGACTCTGCTGGTCCCCCTCTTCTGCGACACGTCATGGCAGCCGGTGCGTGTCGACGCTCATGCCTTTGCAACGTCTAAGCGGCATCGTGTAACTCTGTCTCTCTCTCTCTCGTGAGCTGTGTATGTTCATGTGAGTTTGATAAGTTCGGTGTGAGTATCCGGCAAATCTTATGCAATAGGGAGACGGATAACCTGTCTACGTTTTATCTGTTTTGTTAGCCCTGAAAAGGGCTGATTGGTAGTCCTGAAAAGGGCCGGTTCCTTCTACTTCTCCTTACTCAGTCCGTTGCGCTTCCTCGCGAGATAGCAACGCAGCCGTGCGCGATCTCGACGCAACGTGCTTCGCGTCTTATACTTCCCGTCTCTCCGACGCCTAATGGACCGAGATCTACCAGGTGGCGGAGAAGCGAGACGTAGTTCGTTCAGACGGTCACGAAGGTCTCGTGTACCGTCTGAAGGATCAGACGCGGGCACGTCGTCGTTAAGCCGCAACTTCGGCGTGCGGATCGCTAAACCGCGGAAGGACTCAGGCAAAGTGTCTAACTCCCGTCCGGCTGGCCGTGGAGGCAGTGGCTGTCGCTTTCCCGGCGTTTCGCAGGCTGGCGGCCGCTGTTCTGGTGTGACCAGCACAGGTCGCGTCAGCTGACGAATGCACGGTAGCTCCTCCGGCGTTGGTACAGTCGCCGGCGGTGGAAGAGGCTTAGGCTTCTCGATACAACGCACCGGCGGGCTGTCGCTCAACACGACCGCTCGCCTTAGCGGGCGATGTACTTGAATGACCGGCCCCTTCGTCAGTAACTGCGGACTTGGCGGATCCGTGGGAGTAGTCGAAGGGGAAGACCTTGAAGGCGACGGTGGTTTTTTAATACATCGCACCGGCGGACTGTCGCTCAACACGACTGCTCGCCTTAACGGACGTTGTACTGAATGACGACCTCTTCAAGTGCTACCGCTTGGAATTACTCCGACGGATGCCACGCGGCGCACTGTTCCTCTCTCAGAGTCTAGCTTCGGATTTCTCCGAGCTAGATTTTTATCCAACTTCCCTATATTGAAGTGGTTCGAGAGACTCAAAAGAAGTTTCCAAGCAAGCTGGAGTTCCAAGCTTAGCTGGTGATTCTTCTCGAGTGAGAACGAGTTGGCACTTTGCACAGAGAGTCTCCTACTTAACTCCTGGCGGCGACTTGTCACTTGTGGGGAGCGACCTTAGAGGTGGTGGCCACCTAGCGGCAGAAGCGGGAAGCAGGAGGAATGAGAAGGATTGTAGAAAGAAAAAAGAGTTGTTTATGGAGAAACAAATAAGTTCTTTTTATTGAACACTTTTGTCCCTATCCAACCAACACTTTACAACTCGAAGGTATCGAGTTGCGAGATCTCTGGAAGTCCGAGAGATATGTGCAATCTCCGGGGATCCGGGAGATGAACATGTCGCTGGGTCTTGGTGACTCTGGGTGACCGAGAGTGCCGCACTTCTCCGGAGGTCCGGGAGATGTGCTCAGAACAAGAGCTCACGAGCGAATGCGCGCAGCGGCCCGGCGCGCCGGCTTATATAGCGTGGCGTGGCCGACGCGCGACGGCGGTAGCGGCGGCGGTAGTGGGGGCCGCCGCTTGAGTTGCGGCTAAGACGCGGCGCCGATCACAGCGAGGCTGAGAAATGGCGCCGATCCGCTTCGCTTAGCCGAGGCTAAGCTCGGCGTGACCTACAGTGCGCGTCTGTCATTCGCGACTTTGGCGTATATCAAGTTGCTCGATCAAATGACAGTGCATGTAATATAACTCATGCTTCGTATAGACGTAGGCCTACTGGCTGGATGAGCGCACATACCTGAGCTAGGCGTGTATGAGATAAAAATCAAATTGGATTCATTTGCAATGTAATGCAGCTAACGAGGCCTTGGCACTCGCAACCGAAATTTGAAATGGATCAAAAAATAAAAATCAGAACTGATTTGAAAATTGTAAATGAAATCAAATTCATCGTTAATGCCGCATCTTTTTTTAAATTGAATTAAAAAATTTGAGTAAATCTAAAATATTAAGTTAGCTGTCTATGAACAGCCATCAGAAGTGAAACATCAGGTGCTTCTATATAGTCAAATGAGCATAATACAAGAAGTGAAATTTCAGAGTCCTTTTCTTTGGCTGAATTTTCTTTATGAAATTTTATTTAACTTTTTTCAATAGCTTACTTAATATTTTAGTACATCTAAAAAGTTTTACTCAAATTTCTTATTTTAATAAGCACGGGAAGAGACGAGCCTGCAGTAGTCAGTCCCATTTCTATGCGACTTTAAGAATGGAAATAATTTCCAAGCTCGTCACTTTCGGTTGCTTATCAAAAAAAAATCCTTTAAGCTAATAGTACGGGATCCCAGGGTGATTTTCGATGATGATTTATATTCGGCTGATTCTTCATGAGTCAATAGTTTTCACCAAGACGCCCAACTTTTTTATGTGACAAAATTTTGGATAACGGATTTTTCTATGTGTGCATGCATCATCAACTTGTCATTTTTTCAAGGAACTAAAAATTTTCTACTAACAAGTCGTTACATATTTATATTTACAGCTAATTATATATCTAATATGAAAAAATATGTGTTCTACAAAACGCAACGTCCTACAAGAGTCCGCAAAACTTAACATGCATAATTAATGCTTTTCAATCAATTTTTATTCGTCTCCAATCGTCCCGTTCTTATTTACATATAACAGAAAAGGAAACATCTCGCAGTATCTCGCAATATATAATAATTATTATAGGCCTTGACTGACAATGATTCGTCAGGCGACCCATTACAATATAATACCGTTTCGGTATTACATGTTCGATAAATATAATAAACCAAGTATTCAGGATTTTAAAGATGATATACAAGAGGAAATTAAAAGCGCTCGATATAAGGTTAATCGAGAAAATAAACGACCTTATGAATTTTTAAAATTACTAAGAAGTCACGATTTCAGAATAAATTTTATAAAGTTTTTAATAGAAGATTGGACTAGAGATGAGTATGCTATATTACTTCATAATAAAAAAATTAAAATAAATTATGATGAGGGCTACAACTATGAAGTTATTTCAACAAATAAAATAATGAGGACTATAGATTACAATTTATCATGCTATCATGAAGAAGCAGCCACTCAAATTGTCTATCACATCTGTCAACTCAACATCAACTATCGCGTTCTGATACACTGCACGGACTCAGTCGATATCCCTATTATTATGTTAACAAATTTCAAATATTCGAAAGTTGCTGAAGAAATTTACAAAAAGCTTGAACTTGGAAAGAAGATATTGTATCTTAACATCAATGACGTATACAATAAATGAGGAGATCATCTAATTTCTGCATTCGTGGTGTGCCACATATTTACAGGAATGGATTGCAATCCTTCTTTTTTCCGAAAAGGAAAAAAAAGACCGTTTTCGTTATTGAAAAATAATAAAAAATTTCAAGAAATGTTTGCAAAACTTGCCCGATATGAAATTAATACTTTCTTACAGAAAAATTTTATTTTTGATACAATACAAGAGTTTGTTTGTCAAATGAATTGAAAAATATTAACGATGTCATATATGGGTAAAAACGCGAATAATGCCCCAGCGCCACGCTTGGGCAGCGAAAACGGCTGGATTGCGCAGTTTTCAACTCGCTCGCAAAGGGTTAAATACAATCCAAAAAATACACCAACATAGGTTTTCGATTGGTTTTCACCTCAACTTTCTACTGGTGGGGTCAAAAATATGCCTCCATAACCTCAGAAAATTGACTTGAAGATAAAACACGTTGTAACTTCCAGAGTTGAACTCTGATCGACTTTCTGACTAGCTACATCGAAAGATCTTGCAATTTTACATAAGAAATGACTCTAAAAAAAAGGAACTTTTCCGATTTTTTCGAGCAGTAAAGAGGGAAAGAGTGCGTGGTCGGCCGTTTTTGAGCGCCACGGCCTGTTTTTTCGGTGCACTTTACGTTTTTTCATCTTTCACGCGTAAGGCTTTTGCCATAGAAATAAACAAAGATAATGCTCTAGCATTCACTAGTCAATTAGTTTAGGCAATAAGGACAACACTTTTTTTGTGTGTCATTCGACAAGAAATTTGTCGATCGTCAAATTTTATTTTGCAACGTTTCGTCTAGCATGTTTCTAGACCTCTTCAGGCTATAACAAACAAATTTATACATAAACATACAACATTCTTACAATCAATTTCATATTCACGAGTACATACCATGTTGCGAGTCGATGCAAAACTAAGACTAATTTAACAATATCAGGACTTATATTTAAAATTGACCATACATAAACATATTTACAAAAATAGGCCACGATACGCAACGCTCAAACCTCGTGTATCTTCTCTTTTGTTAAGGGGGGAAAAGTACCTAAAATCTCAAAAAAAAATTTTTTGCTTATTGACTTTTTCAATAGGATTTTTTCTCAGCTTTCCAGTGCCGTAATCAGATTTTTATAATTTTGATTTTATCGGGAGGTACAGCCTATTTAGAACCGATACTTTTATGATTATTACAGCAGAAATGAATACAACGACTAAAAAAAACATTGCCATTCTTTCATCAATCTCCGGACTTTCATAAGTCGTTAGCGCCATCTGTTGATACTCGTTTTATTCTTTGGTTATAATACATCTAGCAGAAATTTGTTTGTTAACATGACTATAGGTGTAAAGTAACGCCACCACTCGCAGCACGTGGCTTTCGGTATATCTTCTGTCTCTCTTAGTTTTGTGCGCGAGCCCGGATCAAATGTCAACAACAGTCTGCTGACTGCTTCTTGATTTTCCAATGGCTAATAATTACATTTTTTTTGAAAGTGAAAAAAGTATATGTAGAGTGCAATTATATCTTTGCAACTCAACATAGTATTTCATAATGAAGCTATGAAGAAGTTTTAATAGCTTTTTATGAAAATTTGACATTTTTAGCAGTTCAAATTCAAGAAATACAGTGTACATAAGTAAATTGACATATACATCAGTGTATGTGTATGTCACTGTACATTATGTATTTTTATATGACTGTGTGATGTAATTGTATGTTGCATGTGATAAACAAGATTAGTGATAATTGATCAATTTGAGTGATTTGATTTCCAATTATAGATCCAGTGATTAATGTTTTATGAATGTTAGTGAATAGGTAGAGGACTGGGTTCAAGTTCTAATGTGAGATTGTGCATTTTTGTGTGAAAAGTTGATTTGGACATAATCAACTTACTACTAGTTTCCATATAAAACCCATATTAACGTATACTAACATTTTAGTACAAATTATAAAATGTAGTAATAAAATTGGCGCATTTGGCTTTGTGTGGCTGTCTGGGATAATTGAACATTGTCCTTGTGGGTCCAATATGATTAAAATTCAAGTTGAATTACTGTTTTTTATTGTCCAAAAAGTTTAAAGCAGCCTCAGTGACCTGAGAGTATCATTATGACATATATTGGTGTATTTTTGTTTTTTTCAACTCTTGGGTTACTTGGGTTACAGTTACGTTTCATCTCAAAATTGCTCTGTTGCCATAACTTTCCATGTGAACCGTTTGAGCAAATGAGCTGAAATTTTCAGGGATTATTTTACATAAGAATGACTACAAACGCAAGCACTTTCAAAGGTATTGGACTAAATTTGCACTTTTTTCAGACCATATGCTAGCATAATCTGTCATTTCATCTTATTATATTAATGAATAAAATGTACATATGGCTGTCAAATTGTGTATGATTAATTAAAATATCTGAAAGTGCTTGCGTTTGTAACCAAACATCTACTGAACAAAATGACACCCCAATGACAATGATTGAATGATCGGTTCTAGCTGGATCTTACGGCACAGGTGTACCTCTCATGACTGTGGTCTTGCTTCATCGAGGAGGGTTCTATGGGATCTGGGACCTCAATTTTTATATTCCAGAGTGAAAAACTTTGGAAAAAGAGTGAAAAAAACAGAGTTTTTTCTGTAGAGTCCAAAAAATTATTTTTCTCAATTTTTAATGAATTTTTTTTAAAATACAGGTTTAAGGTACCTTTCCCCCCTTAATAGCAGAAACATTCTTTCTGATGTAAAACATTTCTGCGATGAGCCTTTTGAACCAATTATTTTCAGTATGCAAAATGCTGACGTTCTTGAAATCAAACTCATGTGCATGTTCCAATGAGTGCAGTCTCACTACCGATTTTGGATCTTTGTTGTTTGTGTGTTCACTGATACGTTTCCTCAGTGCTCTCTTAGTTTCACCTACATATGTTGCATCACATGACTTGCAATCAAATTTATACACAGAATTTACACGGTCCAGCTATTTCGTTTTGTCTTTTCCTAATACAATGATGTCGTTAAGCTTATTATTTATCGATGGAATGATTTTGATGCCGTATTTCTTTAGTAAGAGCGATGTGGACCTGACGAAGTGCTGATTGTATGGTAAAGTCAGACACAAGCGACTCTTATCACGAGAATTCAACCCGTTCACAGATCGTAGATTATTTTTACAACGTATACTTATTCTTCTTTTTTCACAAATTTGTCGATGAAGTGATCGGGATATGAATTCTTACGCAAGATGTCACGAACCACCCGCAAATTACTTGCATGAAACCTTTTATCTGAGAGCATTAGGGCTCTGTCTACAAGATTGTACACCGTGTTAATTTTAAGATTGTTCGGGTGGTTAGAATTAAAGTTCACTGTTCGTTGTGACGCTATATCTTTTCTGTACCAGTTGGTGACAATACGTGATCCAATCCTAATGAACTGCACGTCTAAGAAGTTCAGATGATTTTCCGTTTCAACTTCATGTGTGAACTTAATATGTGTATTTGTTCATTAAAGATCTTCAAAATGGTGTTAACATGATTGATGTGTACACATGCGAAACCATCGTCGACATATCTATACGAAAACAACGGAACGATGTCAAATTCATTTTTCAGTCTTCTCCAGCACTCCGAACTTCAAATCAGCAAGAACCAAATCAGCGTAGAAAGGACTGATATTAGATCCCATCGGAGAACCGGCGATCTGCTTGTAATACTCTCCATTACACGAAAAATACACGTTGTCAAACAAGAACTTCGTACACTCTATGACCTCGGCAAAGGGTATCTTTGAATTTTTACAAATCTCATTGTATCTGCGGTCTAAGCTTGATAAGACGTCCCCCAACATAACATTGGTGAATAAAGATACGACATCCATAGAAATAAAAATGTAATTCGGTGGCACTTCAATATTCTTGATTTTTTCAATTAACTCAAAACTATTATTGATGTGAGACGGAGGATTGTTAAAACATGGTTTTAAGTTTTGTATAAGACAGAAGCTAAAAACTAGTAGGGCTATTGATTGTAGAGATAATAGGTCTAAAGGTCAACGATGGTTTGTGTTTTCGGCAAGCCGTAACACTTAGCAGTGTGGTGTTGGTCTGAGTGAGAGCTCTGTTTTTATATTTATATTCCAAAAACTTATTGTCGTTCAAGTGCCGGAGAAAACCGAAAAAGTTAGACTGCATTTCCTTCAAAGGATTCCGTGATATTCTGCGGTATGTTTTGGTATCACTAAGCATCTCTTTCATGGATCTGATGTACTCTGATTTTTGCAAGCAAACGGTTACACTTCCTTTATCAGAGTTCGTAAAGAATATGTCTGGATGGCTTTTTAAGAATAGTCTGGCAGATTTTACTTTTTCTTGAGTCGCAATTACTGTCTCGTCAATGTGCTCATATTTATTGCGATGATACTTAATAGAAGATGCAATTTTTTCCCTTATTTTTTCCTTGATGTTGGAATCCAAATCAACCCTACTCAAGCCAAATTCTACATTCTTTACAACACTGACTATGTCCGATTCTGACATTTTGCTGTTGGTAACAGAGAACTTCGGGCCGAGAGACACCAGCTCGATCACATCATCTGGTACTCTCACACTAGTCAGATTGACAAAAACTTTCTTGTTCGAAAATTTTCCGTGCTTGGTAGTCGGGTCACATTGCACACGAGTAAGGTGGTTGAATTTTTTCTTATATTGACGTTCTAGAGAAGAAGAGATTTTGCGAGCGACGAGATTAAATCGATAAAAGAAATCAACTCTGGTCTCATCGGGAATGTTGGTAGACTTTATGTCTCGTATGAGATATCCCATTTTTCTCCACAAAAAATTGCGATGAAAGAAGGCATCTCTAATCTCTATGTTTAGTAACTTCCTCTGTATTAATCTCACCACATTACGAACAGCAACACAACACGACTTACTTGTGAGCTCAAGGCTGGCGATATTTGCGGTCCTACGTTCGCAAATTTCAAGGTTGTAACGTTTTCCTTTCTGCAACGCAACAGGAATTTAATCTTGTGTTGTGTTGTTATATAGTCTTGTTGATTTTCATCCAGTTTTTTAACAATTTGGAGGATCTGTAGCCATAATCCTCTAGACACTGAACATGCTAGACGAAACATTGCAAAATAAAATTTGACGATGACAAATTTCTTGTCAAATGACACAAAAAAAAGTGTTGTCCTTATTGCCTAAACTGATTGACTAGCGAATGCTAGAGCATTATCTTTTACATTAAAAATACGCGAATCGTGAACACGATGAAAAAACGTAATAATGAAATTAACAAATACAGGTTTTTGTGTATTTTTTTTCTCATTTTTCTAATGGTGCAATTAGTTTTAAGAAATTTGGCATTGTTCTGCATCCAAATGCAGAGGCCAACGGTTTTATTCTAACGAAGAAGTTTACTTGTTTATTAAGAAATTGTTAGAGTATGGCGAGACATACGGTTCTCGGGATAAACAGCCTAAGTCTAATCTCGCAGATAAATTACGTGTCAACGCCAATACTTGAATAAGGCCGATTCTCTGTCAAATCAACGGTCAAAATTTTTTTTCTATATCTAATATGATGAAAACATTGTTTGGGATAGGAATGTACAAAAAATTTATAGAGCGATTGGGTCCTTCTATCACCTTTATTCAGAATTCCAAAGTTGGCCTTTTTCGCATTTTTCCGTAATTTATCAAAGATCGAAAATATATCAATAACCCCTGCTCAGTGTAGAATGACTCAAAAGTAAAAGTGCACAAAAGCTTTTTTGTTGTAAATCGACCAAATTTTCAGAAAAATGGGTCCCGAAGCGGTCTGAGCACTCTGGAGGCTTCTACGATAGAAATAATCAAGAAAAAACAAAAAACACAAAATCTAATCAAGTATGATCCGGACTTCGACGACACCCACGATGGAAACTTCGCCATGGTTTTCTTTTCCCCGTCACCGTGATCCCCGTTACCTTCTTTCTCGCTAGGATCCTCGTCACCTTCACCAGCATCTAAAACACAAACACAATATTTTCAATTTTACATGCACTGGAAATTTATTTTTGATAACACTTTTTTAGGATTAATTTTATGCTAAGTTGTAGAAATAACATCGCGACTTTTCTGCTATACGTCAGAAATTCGCGGTTATGATAGTTTGTTTGTTTACCGTTTTTTTGACATTTAACTCAGACCGTAACCGCCAATTTTTGACGTATAGCAGAAAAGTCGCGATGTTATTTCTACAGCTTAGCATAAAATTAATCCTAAACAGTGTTATCAAAAATAAATTTCCAGTGCATGTAAAATTGAAATGATTGTGTTTGTGTTTTAGATGATGGTGAAGGTGACGAGGATCCTAGTAAGAAAGAAGGTATCGGGGAAAAGAAAACCATGGCGAAGTCTGCGTCGTGGGTGTCGTCGATGCAGATCTCCTCTAGTAAGTTCACTTTTTTTATATTATAAAATACTTTTAACACTTTGCACGAATTTGTATGACGATATTGTTCGTCGATCATAGATCGCGCGCCTGAGAGCCAAGTTCAGCGGCGAATAAGCAAAGATTCGGATTTTCGCTCCTGTACGAGGCGAAACGTCGGTGTAGCGTCGAGAATCTGGTCAAATTTTTATTCAGCCGCAAGATGAATCGCCGTAGCACGATTCAACGCTGACCTGTCCACTGCATCGAACTTGGGCTCGTAGCTACTTCGAGCCACGAACACGACGATCGGAACTCTCGCTGTGCTGTCCCTTCTCGATCTCCTTACGTCCTCTTTCGGAAGACACTCGATTTTTTTGGTCCAAAATATTTCTCAGATATTCGGAAGTGAGCTGTGCCAACGCCAAATCAAGGGATAAAATTAACGGAAAAATGCACGTCACTTATTTTGAATCAGTTTTACTGAGAGGAGTTATATATAAAATACTATTTATCTTTCCATAGGTCCAACTGTCCGTTTCGGCAAGATCGATGCTGTAAAAGTCTTGAATAATTTGGTTCTTCAACAATCAAAATTCGTCAGATGTCCATGAAGCCACCTCGAATTACCAAAGAAGAATTTCTTTCGATAATAAAAAAAATGTAATTTTTTAATTATACTCATTGTTAGTTTGTAAAATACTTACAGTTTCTAACTTTATTATTCTGTAATTAAATTGTAAATTAGCGATGTACTATTTGAAAAAAAAAATCAATTTTACAATTACAGAAAAATGATAAATATCCGTTGAAATATGCGAAAAAAGAATGAACTCATGGTTTTTTTGTTAAATTTTGTTTTCAGATAGCAATATATTGGCAATATATTGCTAAGAAATTTTCATTTTTATTTGCAATATATCGGCAATATATTGGCAAATGTAAACTTGCCAATGTATGTGCCATATATCGCAGATATATTGCACATACATATCGCCAATATATTGCACATATATCGCTAATCGAAACAATTTTTACGTGGGTTTAAACCCTTTCAAAGTCCTTCAGAACCGTAGATACAGCTATTCAAAGTTTTACTAAACATTCAAGTACCATGTCATTTGGTCTATGAAAATGACAGATTTAATGCTAATTTAATTCTCAGTGAAACTTCAAACAGCGGTATGTTCGGTTCTAGAGGACTTAGAGAGTTTTTACATATACCAAATTAAAGGTCATTTTGTGCTCTTCAAGTTTATGTACTTATGCTTGAGGTATGAGTTTGTCTAGCATGTGTAACATGTAATGATCTAAGGCTATACTATGTTTTAGGGGTCTTTTTTGCACGTTTTTCGATACATATTAGCGTCTCCAGAGCGTAATAAAACCATTATAAAAACTTACAAGGGAGTAGTTGACATGTTGAGGAATCTTCTTAAATAGTTTTGGAAAGAAAGTCCGGATCATACTTGATTATATTTTGTGTTTTTTGTTTTTTCTTGATTTCTATCGTAGAAGCCTCCAGAGTGCCCAGACCGCTTCGGGACCCATTTTTCTGAAAATTTGGTCGATTTACAACAAAAAAGCTTTTGTGTTCTTCTACTTTTGAGTCATTCTACACTAAGCTAGAGCTTATTGATATATTTGCGATCTTTGATAAATTACAGAAAAATGCGAAAAAGGCCAACTTTGGAATTCTGAATAAAGGTGATAGAGGGACCCAATCGCTCTATAAATTTTTTTGTACATTCCTATCCCAAACAATGTTTTCATCATATTAGATATAGAAAAAAAAATTTGACTGGTTGAGTTGACACAGAATCGGCCATAACTAGTCGGCATTGGCGATTTGACTGTCATCATGGCCATTGTCCTGGACCCCAACAGCTGGTATTTGCAACACCAGGTGAGTAAATGTAGCTTTTTTCCTGTAGCCAAAATTCATTCATTAATATTTAGCAATGTGTTTGATACTTAGGCCAAACTTTTGCTGTTTTTTATCCGTACTCTAATTATTTTTTCCTGTCTCATACAACGTCGGCGTACTCCACGAAGCTTTTGCATGCCTTAGTAACTCGAACTTGTACGTAAATTCTCGAATGTTTCTCAAATCAAAAGTAGAATCTGTCGAATATTATTTTGCGCTGAATAAGTCGTTTTTCAATACGTATATTTTACCCTGCGTACTTGAAATCTTGGATATCGAAAATTAACTATCGATTAGTCGATTCCTCAATTGCAATAATTGTAATCAGTGCCTACGGTTCACGCGCCAAATGTCGACTTTTATATTCGTATTTCACATACCGCGTAGAGTTCATAATTGGCGCGTGGCGGAGTAAACTTATAAACCGAGTCGCGACTGTGATATGTTGTGACGCATACTAAACGTTACATCGATAATGCTTTTGCTTTCGCTGTTTGCAAAAGTCTCCTTTCAAATATCATGAAAAAATGAACACATAACCTCAATTTTGCCGTCAGTAACATATAATGTTTTCGTTCAAATTTTTGCTTGCAATGTAAGTTTACGAGTACACTCTCCAATAAATAAATAAATATAAAGAACTGCATGATTATCTTAGATCATATACTTCCCGTGAAAGAAGACTTGCAATAAGATGAACAGTTTTGGTAGCTATGTATAAAAATTTAAACGATAACTTTTATTGTGGAAAGTTAAAAATTATGAAGTTCTTGATCTGCGCGGCCCCTCTTACGCCGCTCGGCGGCAGAGGGAGGTCAAGTCGCAATGGCGTGCCGTTCAAAAGAGAAACACGCACCACTAGATCCAAAGTTACAGGTGTTTGAGTTTGATTGAAAAATCAGGTAACGAATCTGTGAACCGTTCAAAGCGAAATCAATACTTGAATTTTCGGGCCAAAGTGTGAAATTTAAAAATAAAATTTCAAATTAATTAATAAATGTCGCTTGGCCCATCCAAAAAATTTTTTTTGGCTAAACTTAAGGAACATTTTTTGTGTGTTATTCTATAACATATTATTTCAAGATTTTTTTGAAATATCGCCACGCACGTTTTTTTTAAAAAAGTATGATAATGACCCATAAATTATTACTTGTAAAAATAAAGCACACATTTCCATAAATGTTACTAATTAGTAAAAATATTTTCCATTTTTGAAACAAATGTATATAAGGGACAAAGACACAAGTCTCACGGAAAAAGAGTTCCCATAGTTTTTAAGCCGCCGAAACCGTAGCTAACGTAAAATTACAGATCGAAAATCTTGTAACTGATTCTTTCTAACTGAAAATTTTAATCAATCTCGTTCGTGACTCCGACCAGTGCAGGTCTCTTCTCAGTTTCTGTGCCACAGCCTCTGTGTCTCTGCCTGTGGGTCATGACGCCTCCAGCCGTCTATCATCTTAACAATATAAGTTATAAAGCATAATATATCTACGTAATTATTTTGAAATGTTTGCTTCTAACTTCATTTATTTTTTCCTTTCAAAATAATTTAATATCTAAATAAATACGACTCCTAATGACATCGCTGCCCCAAGGCAATCAATGGGTAACCATTTCGCCTTGTGGAAAGTGACCCTTCTTCTCTCTCTATAACTTACGATATTTTAACTCGCGTAAATACACGGAAGTATACCTGTGCTATAAGACGTCTCGTCTAGGCACTAAAAAATTGTATACATGACCACTGAAACCGTAAGGTTACAAAAGTCCCGTCTGACATGATACCCATTCGCTCGTTCTCACTTGCTCAATATGTCCTAAGTTTTCCAGGCGTTAGTTCATCCAGGCGTTAGTTCCAGTTTAGTTCATGTTCGACTTTTTCACGCAATGTGTATGGAACATGTCTTGGTTTGCAGGCTTTTGGAATTGTGTTTTCTTTTAATGATAGTATGATCGCGCCTTGGTTGAAACACCCGGTTTCTGGACCGAATAATTTGGGAAATGATGTTGTCAACTTTGTTGTTAATGAATCAAAGTTAGATTGAATATTGATAGTCGAATATAGCGGCCATAAACCGAAAGCGTGCAGCCAAGACCTGACAACTAGTGTCGCGCCTTTTCCTGGTAATACTACAATATCTAATTTATACTGATTATTTTTGTAATCAACTTTTAATTCACAAAGCAAACCTATAGGCTCAACTGAGAGATCGTAAGCATTTAATGTGAACGCTAATTTACAAATGATTACTTGAGGGAATAATTTTTTTCTCGTGTCATCTGAGATGATACTCCAATACGAACCCAAGTCAATACGAGCCCATGTCGATCGCTACCGCGTTTACGCTTACATTTGAATACATTGGTTTTCGAGCTGCGTCTGCATCGTCAATGTTGTTGACACTTGTTGTATGCCTCTCTGACGATATATTCATGATGATGCGAGCTGTCTACACTTTCTGCTTCGCTAGAGCTGCTGTCGCCCTGCTTGGTTGCTGTTTTGGAGTCGGTGGCCTGGAAATCGGCATGCTGTGACTAGTCTCCACGTCGATTACACTGTGTACACGTTTTCTACGGTGTGCACTGTCTTTCGCTATATGGCCTTTTTCCGCGCAGCAATAGCAGATTATCATATTGTGTGTGGTCTTATCTCTTGCTGACTTTGGAATGTTCACTTTACTGCTTTGCTCTCTGCTTCCTACACAAAATTTCTCGAATTTCTTTCGGTATTTGAGCGCGTGTACATCTTTCTGCATTTCTTGTTTCTCACGCATTTTCTCAGTAGAATCTACGTCTTCCGGCTTTTTCTCGTGTAAGTGCAATTTTATATGCACTATCGTATGTTAATTGAGTTTATTTGAATAGTTCCATTTTTTTTGTGTGATCTCGTATACCGCATACTTACTGATCACGTAAAGCCGTTTCTATTTCTTTGGAATTACAATGTAGTGACAATTGTTTGAGCCGTGTAGTGAAGTCCGCTATTGACTCCAAAACCGCTTGTTTTGCCGAGTAAAAATGGTACCTCTCCATTGTTTCCGACGGTTTTGGACATAAATGATCGGTTATTAGTTTGACCACCTCTTCGTATTTTTTTTCTTTTAATTTTTCTGGATGGCACAAATTTCTTGCTAATTTATAAGTGTCTGCGCTTACTTTAGTCAATAGCATCGCTGCTTTTTTTTTATCGTCTGATACATTGTTGACTGTGAAGAATAACTCTAGTCTTTCAGCGAATGTCTCCCAGCTTGAATTCGAGGCGAATTTTCGAATACATAGCCATTTCTATCACGGTTTCACTTACACTAGTTTCGACTTCTGTTGTTATAGGTTCTTTTCTTTCTATCTCGGTTGCACTATCACTAGTTTCATCTTTTTTTAAGTATATATTTATTATTAAGGTAAGTAATTAAAGTACAGTTTACATTGATACTTTGGCACGTATACTGCGGCGAGCGCAACATGTGCTCGTGTCCGCTGACGAATACACTCTGACGAGAGAGTGGCGCATCGGCATACCTTTGGCTAATGCTCATACATCACAATATAGGTATTTTTTTTATTTCAATTTGTTTGGGGGCAATTTTGACCATCTTACTCAGTTAGGCCCTTTATATAAACTTTAATAATTTATTACTAAAATTTTACAATGATTAGATAAAAAGTTGCTTTTGCGTCCTCCTTGAAATATGAGTTTTTAAACCAGACATCGTAGAATAATTTGGTTTACATATTTGTAAACTAGATTAAATTCCTAACACATGTCTGTATGTGTGTGTGTTTTTTTATGTGTAACGCAGTATGGCTCGTTGGGTATGCTAGTGAATCAGTGAAAAACGAGCGAGCGAGCGCGATAATCGTAGGTTTTTAGTCCCAGTAGCGTCTGTTTGCTTCTCGGGCTGTGATTAGTCGACACTAGGCAGCGTCGAATGACTGCTTGCTCGCTTTTGCTGCGGCACGCACACCACGGCCGAGCAGTACTCGGAGGTCAGCGCTCGTGTCTATAAAACGTACAATATAGCGTTGTGTATCTCTACGTCTCTGTCTCTCACTCGCGCATTGCGTTTTTATGTGTGTTGTCGATCAAATGATAACTCGAGTTGTTGTATGGCTTCACGCATATGTCTACAATCATAAATCGTAGTGTTCCGGTACACTAATTTCTCTAAATTTACGTAATTATAACTTCGAATGGATTTCTCATGTGAGAGTTATTGCTAGAATGTCCTTCAGCACTTCCAACATTTCCATCACGTGCTTTTTTGAGGTGGAGGAGTCTCGATTTTATATACCTGTCGTAAAAGATCTTACGATACGAATTCATGTTTAGAAGCTGTCTAACGGTGTCAAGATTGTTCTTGTCGTTTATGAAACAAGAGAGTGGCTCCGTCAACTAAATTGTAGATCATGTTGATCTTTAATGAGTGAGGATGGTTCGAATTATAATTAAGGAAACGACCAGACGCTGACGGTTTCATAAACCAGTTGGTAATAATACTATTGTATTGACGTGTTGAAACAACTAAAAATAGATTTTAATTTTACCCCCTTGTTTTACTATCGCTACGTTGATGACACTATTATGTGTCTGAAACGTGATGATATTGACTTGGTTTTAAACGCATTCAACAGTTACGATAGTCATTTAAAATTTACACATGAACTGCTTGCTTCGTTCTCCGAACTTAACTCCCTGTATGTGTATGTATGTGTGTGTGTGTGTGTGTGTGTGTGTTTTCCTACTCTACCCCATTCGGACACTCACCGGTAACCGCCTCTAGGCATTGCTTCGGTGAGGCCGGGATTAGTTTGAGCATTTCTGCTATACTTTGATATTAGTCGTTTCCATACATCCCCCATCCGTCGCATAGTGATATGCGATGATTAGGGGTTTAGGGACTCATCTTTTCTACTTGGTGAGCCTCCGATCCTGCGCGATGCCATCTCTCGATTGTCGTGTCTCCCTTTCGGAGCCGTCTTTTTTGCGTGGTCACCCATCGCTGGCGGCTCTTCTTGAGTTAAGTATCAGAACTCGCTGCCCAGTACCATCTTGTGAGTGTGGTTTTCGCTTCCGTCGCTGCCCGGCAGACCAAGGCTGGCAAGTGACCAGTCCGCCAGGTCAGCTTCATTTTGTGAGTGTGGTTCTCGCTTCTGACTTCATCATAAGAATGTTGTGCTCCCCGTCTATCGCCAGCCTTGTGAGTCCTTGCCTCGGGCTCCTACTTATGCTTATCCTCTTCATTTCCAGCTTTGCACAGTGATCGGGGGTTTTTTTACCGCTTCGGAGGCTGATGACATAGCCCAGGTCTTCTTTTTGATTGATACCCGCTCCACCTCGGGCACGGGCTCGACCACACCAGGCCATAGAAGATAGATACTATGTATAGAAATCCGTTGACATGTATTAAATTGAGGGCAATTTTCGATTACCGACTTATAGTACTAAACCCATAAGACGGATGGCGCTACAAAAATAAATAAAAATTTTTATTTTGACAGACCCGAGGATCGAACCTTTTTTTTCAAAAAGTTTATTTAAATTGATTAAATGCAGCAGTTCATATCCACTGTAGAGTGGGCTCAATCAAAACTTAAAACAAAAGCCCTACATATTATACAGAATAGGTACATACATGGCACAGCAGTGTGCATCTCGTAGATGGTCAATAAAAATTAAAAGAGAACAATACCAATATGTTTAGTGATTGCATCCAACAAGATACAAGGTAATTCAATATCATAAGCAAGTCCATCGGAATAAAAAATGGAGGGTTGACGATCTAATCGAAGTAGATCATAGCGTCAAGGCCTTAAAAAAACCAAAGTTGATAAAAACAGGTATAAGATAATACAAAATGACCTGTAATAAGTACAATGTAAAACATAGTAAAGCCAATATCGAAGACGCGAGTCTCAGTAAAAACTGAGTAAACAAAACTCTAAACAAGTATCACAATTACATTACACTTCATTAATATTCAAGCAGTTGAAAGTAACATTTAATCTGTTAGAATGATCTTGTATTAACGAATTTAAAATATCTAATTTCTTATTTAATAACGCAAGAACCTGATTTAATGGTAATTCATTGTTACTATAAATATTGTTGTCTAAGCTTTCATGAGAGGCTTGTTTACTACCGAAGAGTATATCACTACTGCCCGGAATCCATTGGTTTCTCTTCACAGAGAGGGGATCATTAGCCGAATTATTGGGATGATTATCTTGATCTTGCCGTTTAGCTGTATTCCTGGAGAAGATTATGTTTTCAGAGATACCACTGAGAAGTTACTTCTTTATCTTGTCGAGTTTAGCCGTCCTTTCATCGGACAGCTTTTTTGTGACTTTTTCTGCGAGTTTAAGATAAGGGCAACCACGGTATGAAGCCGGGTGACCAAACTGCTCACAATTGACGCAGTACAATTTAGATCTGTCTTCATAACCCTTGGAGATCGAGCATTTGCCGGTTTTATGCGATTGTCCACATTTAACACATCGATAGCCGAGATGGCAGTTGGCACTAGAGTGAAATAGCTTTTGGCAATGAAGGAGAGTCTTTATCTTGGTGAGTAAATGAAGATCACTGTCATGAGTGAGCTGGACAATAAAATTAGCAACACTGGGGCCTCCAAATTTCCCTTTAACTATCTTCGAGACTATAACGTTCGGAAGATTCAAACCGTCAATATCTGATTTTACATCATTGTCATTAAAATCTCCGCTGATTCTTTATAAAACTATATTTTTTAGTTTCAAGTGCTTAGGTGTATAAGTATAATATCTAATCTTCGCTTTGTGAAAGCAGTCTTTCAATGCATTAAGAACAGACATTGTCTTTGGATAAAATGAATAATCAGAGTCATGGGTCTTACGAAAAGTGAATTCGCCCTTCAATCCTATACTTTTGACATTTGTGTTCATCGCGGCAAAAGTAGAATCTGTTGTGTGTAAGGACGGTGGACGCACCTTTTGAATTCGATCGTCACTCTTCGTCGTGTTGAAGGCTTTGTCAGATTGCTGACTTGTAGCAGTTGTTTGAGAATCAGAAATGATATTATTCACCGATAGTGGGGCAAAACGGTTTGAAGTCGACCGTTCGAGACATCGGCGGGGACTGACCTTGTTGGAAGTCTTGCTGGTTTCTTGGGCTGATGCCATTGTAAGTCGTCAGAATTTTCAGAAACTGTAGCGCGAGCAGGGTCTTCCTGAGAGCCCATGGCTCGTTTCCGATTTGTATCTTTCAAAGCTTTCATTGTATCATTAAATAATCGGTCCAGTCGAGTTGCATTGCTGGACATGTTAGAGTGTGGGGAGGCCATCATTTTCTTAAAACACTTTCCGAACATGAAATTCCTAATAGTTTTATTTTCCCGAAACTTGCAATTCCTAAAACCAAATTCCTAATAGTTTGTTTCCTAATAAAATTTTCCTAATAATATTTTTCCTACGGCAAAAAAATCATAATAGTAAAAAGCAACTACCGAGGATCGAACCTCGGACTCCTGCGTGTCAAGCGAGTGGCCTAACCACTTGGCCAAACGGTCAAGTTAACACTGACAACCTAAATTTCTGATTTGAATTATGCTCATTTGTGGATTGAAATAACTATTTCCACAGTAAATCTTGTCCGTTCTAGAAAAATAAAATAACTATTAGTACATGTTTTATTTATAAATAATACTAACATGCGATATGATTGCAATACTTATTTTATTAAATATTACAATTTTTATTCATATTTAAAATTATATCTCCTACGGTTAAACTCGATGAGCATCAAAGATCTATATTCAATATATGAGGTGAAATCCCAAAAAAAATTTTTTCAACTTACGTGGATACGGACCCCCGGGAACTGCTTTTGGGGGTCCTGGGAACATGTTGCAACGTAGAAACCATTGAAATTTCAATAGTGTTTATTTTTATAGCTACTTTTGTGAGGGTGCCTGCACAGTGGCGCGATTATTTTCTAAGTTAGAAGATGCGAAGGTTTTTTAAATTGTCGGATCCCAAATCAAAATTATCAAGTTGACCGCACTCGTCTAATCCACATAAACTTTTCGAGCGATTCATGTTCTCCTAATACAGGAGTGGCGATTTTCGATTATTTTGATCGCGATTATACCGAAATATACTCTGGTTCAAATCGCGATTCTAATAATCGTGATTAAAATATCGCGAATATTAGAATCGTGATAATACCACAATTTGAGAAACACTGGTAAAGTTCGTATCGTCTTTACAACGATGTGTTCCTTTATTTCTCTCGTTCTGGCCTGATTCGTTACGTTAGAGTGTTCTATCTAGCTACTCCGTTTGAATCGGTCACAACGGAGTATCTCGCATTGTAACTGGTCAGCGTTGTAAAAAGCTGAGAACCCTCGCTTCAGCAGTACGTTAGAGCATACTACGCTGCTTCTCAACGTTAGAAATTTTCATCTCTACTATACAGCGTCGTTTATCTCTGTCTCTCGCATTATAGCTTGATTCGTTGCCAATACGAGTGTTCTATCGAATTTCCCCGTTTGAATCGATCAAACATTTTTTTATTTAAATTTGAAGTGCAACATTTGGGTTTTTTCTACGTGTACATCTTACTTCATTAACTTGTGCTTGTGCATGCGTATGTTTTTGTATGTTTTGATTATCACTTTCACAGATGCTAAACAGAATACTGTTCATTGCATTGTGGCAGTGACTTAATAATGATTTCATTCGTTACATATTATTTATATATGTATAATTTTGAATTAGAGAAATAGAAGTCATTTTGAAAAGAAGATATAGAAATACGTATTATTAATTAATATTGTTTATTTACTCACATCTTTAAACTCTGTTTCAACACAGAAATTTGAAAGGGTAGAGCGTGGGTGGACTGTCACGCACTTGTGGTTCGGTTGCGAGTTGTATCGAGACTAACGCTAATTATTCATGTTCATTTTCAAGACTGCTTCACACAAAGGCTCTACGTTAGTGGAGGAAGCTACCGGTGTTTTATAATTTGATGCGATTCAAACACGTATGTGCGATTAGTCATTTACTTCCAACCATCATTTTATCTTTCGTTTCTTAGCTTCAATTATTATTAAATAATTATATAAAATTATAATAGTAATAATTACTGTTATCTTCCATTTTATAAACAAATTGTACCATTCACTAACACTTTGTTGCATTGCGTCTCATTCGTAGGATCATTAAGAAGAAAGGATAAACTATTGGATAAATATATTACTTTTTAGTATTAATAATCTTTAAATTTACTCAATAATATGACATAAAATATCGGCTTATTCATGGAAATATCACAATTATGAGAAAATTTATTGCACTCACAAACAAAACTATAATTAAAGAAAGCAAATGACCAGATTAAAAAGAATATAATATACATTTATGTGAATTTTTTATGTGTATAAATATTGAGTATCATCAAAGAGCAGAAAAAAAATATAAGCGAGATAATTTATTTCAATGTAAAAACTTTATTTTTTTAATTCATTAAAATGTTTTAATTTAACACAGGTGAAGACATCATACACGAAAACTCTTTTTGTCTTGTTACATAATAATTTAATTCACTTATTTTCTTTACTTCCAGCGGTTCAGGATCATTACATATTTAATCAAGAGTTGCATGATTTCGATTCTGAATTGTAAGTAATCAGCCAGGTTTAATTTGCACAACGTGGGATATATGAATTTTAAAAATGTTAAATTGCCTCTTGAAAAATCCATTTCAGAATTTTTCTTTCAATTTCATCCATTTCAACTGAAACAAAATGAGATACCAATTTTTTAATTTAAAATTTCTGATGGAATTTTGTGTATTCTAAATATACTTTTTTTTGTTATTTACCTGTTTCAATTTTTCAGATCAATAATTTCCGTAACACGTACAAAATACAGACGCACAACACTAGAACCGCTTGAAACTTTCGTATCGTCTGTCGTCGTGAATCTCTGCCTCTCCCGTTCTCGCTTAATTCGTTACAGAGTGTTGTTCTATAGCTACACCATTTGATCGGCCACAGCCGAGTCTCTCGCGTTGTGACTGGTCAGAGTTGTAAAAAGCCGAGAACCTCGCTTCAGCAGTACGTTAGAGCATACGACGCAGCTTCTCAACGATCGAAATTTTCATCTCTTGATTTGTTGACGGTACGAGTGTTCGTTCGAGTTTGTCTGCTTAAATCGATTAGTTACTGGTCAGAAGTTACGACGCTGGCAAAGTTTGATTTTACGGGTGTTGACTCGGGATTTTTTCGTTACATCTTACTTTAATTTTAAAAGTGGAAAGTGTTAGACTGCATCGGATCGTACGAGTATTGACGAACTATTTTTCGATCAAGAAGCTGTACAAAGTAAGAATAAGTAAGTAAGTACTACTAAGTAAGTATTTTTCATTATATTATTTTGCACAATGATTGCAATTGACATTATTCATAATGCAATATATGTTAGAACTCGACATAACCTCCATCTTACATTGTTTTGTTCCTTTGCATGTCAAACGATTATAGTAGTTTGGGCTCGCTGCTACTATACGTTCTTCTTTTACTCAATTTTCTCATGATTTCTGGATTTCATTCAACTTTTAATATTATTGTCAGTACATTTTATTAACAATAAATGGATGATTATTTTTGTAGTGACTTTCACTTGGTCTGATCCTAAAGTTGTTGCACTCATTGAGGAAATTGAAAATTATCCTACAATATAGGACTTCAGAAATCCAAACCACAAATAACAAAAAGTGTTGTCTTCAATTTGGAGAAAAATTGCAACAACCGTTGGCGTTGGAAGTAAGCTGAAAATTTCATTTTTGGAATTAGCAACTCTTTTGACCCTTATATATCATTTATCAACCATATTATTGAGCAGTTTTCTGATATCAAGAGGTGCGGTAGCACCTAGCCGGCAAAGTATGAAAAAAAAAAATTATTAAAAAATTTTTTTAGGAAAATATGTACCACTTTTGTGCGGGGGTTCTCGGATCTGCCCCAAAATTTAGTGTGTTATTTGGGTATGTAAAAATAGCCTTCAGGTAAATTTTTAGCCCTCTAGGGGCCTTAGGGCCCAATTTTGGGCCCCTGGAAGATTCAAAGATAGTGGTTTTTACGTATTTTTGCGTATTGTTCAAATAGTTGTAACTCTTACACCCGGTGCATATTTTTTAACCCAGAGGGTCGCATTCTTTAGGTCAAGGTATGTACTTTTCATAAAAAAATTATGCAGAGCTCAATAAAAACACCCCCGGCTACGGGGTGGCATTGAAGGGGGATGAAAAATCGCAAAATTGTCGTTTTTGACCTTTTTTAAAATTGATGTAGAAGACGATTGGATTGACGTATCGACTTTTGCATATTTTTTTGGAAGGTATTTTTATTACCTTTAATTTGCTGAGCTCAGACTTAAGATTGGTTCAAGAACGACGGAGATAAAGCTGTTTAAAGATATCAACATTATGAAAAAGAGCGTTTTTTCAAAATTTCAGTAGGCTGTAACTTTTTTCTAGTAACATGAATCTCTTTGAAATTTTATGTGAAAGTAGTTGATTATATGTAGTTTGAAGCCATGTACGTTAGGATATTGGTATTTGGCTCTATAACCAAGAATGAGGCCCCGGAAATCCGGTATTTTAGCCTTTATATAGGCAAAATACATTATAAATCGGGTGGCAAAACTATTTGGTAACTCCCGAAATTATCGCAAAGTAAACATTAAAAAAAATCAAAAACCCCTTATATTTTTCGACGAGAAATCCAATGATAACCTTGAATTTGACCTTGAACATAACCTCTAAGCTGTAGCGAACCAAAATTGATTTTTTGCACTGCGACCCCCTTTTTTTATTTCAGATTTGGAAAGAGCGGAAAATTTCACGTTCAAATACATATTTTGTTTTTTTTTTTATGAAAATTACATATCTTGACCTAAAGAATGCGACCCTCAGGGTTAAAAAATATGCACCGGTGTCAGAGTTACAACTATTTGAACAATACGCAAAAATAAGTAAAAACGACTATCTTTGGACCCTTGAGGGGCCCAAAATTCGGCCCTAAGGCCCCTAGAGGGCTAAAAATTTACCTGAAGGCTATTTTCACATACCCAAATAACACACTAAATTCTGGGGCAGATCCGAGAACCCCCCGCACAAAAGTGGTACATATATGAAAAAACTGCTCTATTATATAACTCTCTAATTGAATAATAATTTTTACAGAGCTTCAAGCGAAGAAGAAATAGAGAACATTGTCAACAACTTTTAAAAGTGAGTGGGATTTCTACGATGCCAAGAGTTTCATGATTCCCTGTAGAAATATCCCTATAGAAATGGAAATGAGTGGAAATATCAATCTGAGTTTTCATGAAATGAATGCTAACCAACCTACGAGCCATGATATTATTTCATCATCAGCGCAACATCCATCAACCTCATGTTAAAATCAATGGACGTCATGGAAAAATCAATTGACTTCAGGTCAAAATCCATCAACATCAGGTCAGAATCTATCAACATCAGGTCAAAATAAATCTACAGCATCGAAATCAGTGCCAAATTCATTGATTGAAAATGAGTTCAACATTACTAATGATATTTCCACAGTAATGCTGCAAGCAAGTTTTAACGGTAAAGCTGACTGGAAATTCCTAGAAAGCCTTGATTATTAGATGAATCTAATTGATGATAATACAACGAAATATCAGTTCTGCCTCGAAGTATCGTGCTCACTATTCAATATTATGCAAAAAAACAAAGAAAAGACTGTAGATCAAGAGAAGTGTGCTAATTTGAATAATATTAAGATGATGGAAAGAGTTGATAATAATCATAAAGATACTAAACATAAACAACATAAGATAATAAACAAAACATAAGATCATAAACAAAAAAGGCCAATTTCTTGTGGTACCGAGTTTTGTACCAATTTGAATAGTATTGCTATGGAACAAGAACTTTCAGATCAATGTGAGCCTGATAACAGAATTAATGTTATGAATCCTGATAACAGAAGAATTGAAAACCAATCTGAACGTGATAACGGAAAAATCAATGATCAATCTGAATATAACAACAACAGAATTGATGATTATTATGATGATGATGGTAAGCTTGAACATGATGCTTTACTTTTTTTAGACAGGCATGCAGTATACCAACTCTTCTTTTCAGATATAATAATTATCGGTGAGATAAAACCTGTACAGAAAAAAAGAAAAGTCGAAATTGAACCAACCCAATGTCTTCAGTCATTTTTGAAAAATCCCTTCGCGCCGAAGAAAGAACCCAAGCCTGAGTAATGTAAACATTGGTCAATGTTACAGATTTATCAATTAAGTTTTTATTGATCAAGAATCAAATTATCTCAGTTCTTGAGTTATTATTAAACTTATACTTTTATTTCGATATTGATTTCAATATAGTTGAATTATTTATTTTAATTGGTTCAAAAGCTTTGATTGATAAAATGTCTTAATTAACTTGATGATTTAGTTTTACAAAACATGTAAAATTTATTAGTTTAGACTAGATATTCAAATCAATATGATTAAACTTTTATAATTTTACATTGTATAAAAAGCTTTAATCGACAATATGTGTCTCAATTAATTTTATGTTTGAGTTTTACAAAATAATGTAAACATTATTAGTTGGCCGCTTTTCAGAGGTTTCCATACTTTTGGGACACCCTGTATGTCTGACTAGACTGTTACATTTAGACTAGCTATTCAAATAAATATTATTGAACTTTTTTAATTTTGAAGTATATAAGAAGCTTTAAGTGACAATACATGTCTTAATTAATCATCGTCCAGCTCATGCTAGCGGACAAAAAGAACTGGCGCGTGGTAGCCACCTTCGCCCACTCAGTCATGACAAGTCTGAGAGCCGAAGAGATGGCCAGAAGAAGATGACCGGACGATGCGGCATGAAGAAGACGTAACAAAAGTGCAAACGTGACGACCTCGCTGCACCAGCCCAGCCTCTCCCCGCGAAGTAGTGCCCAACGGCGGTTCCACGGGGGTTAAACAGGGGCAGAAGGAGAAGCCGATGGGCCACACAACATCCTCCATATTCTTTTATATTTATTTTATCTTATCCTTATGCTGCTCTACATATCATATGTAACCGAAATCCCATAAATGTACTGTAATACATTTTTTTTTGTTTCTCAATAAAATGAGCCCATCGCTCCCATATAAAAAAAAAAAAAAAATGTCTTAATTAATTAACTAGATGATTGAGTTTCAAAAAATATGTAAAACTTATTATTTTAGATTAGATATTCCAGTTAATATAATTTCATTTTAATTATTATAAAATGTATAACAATTAAAATGTTTGAATATAAAGGTGATGTTCAAATATGTATAAAAAGCTTTGATTGCAATAAATGTCTTTATTTACTTTATGATTTAGTTTTAGAAAATATTTAAAGCATCTTTAGCTGAGATAAATAGTTGTAAAAATATTAATTGTGAAGTATAATTTTCTAAGGAAAATGCTTTTAGTTATTTGAACTTATATTATTTCTACCTTTTTTTACAAAATTTGTAACATTCAAGAAAATTCTAATTTTTATGTGCTAAAGCATAGTATTTAAAATATTATTTAAAAATGATATTTTATAAATTTAAAATATCATACAAAAATGAAATCAATTAAAATGAATTATTTTTCTTGGAGGTGATCAATTGTGTTTTCATGTAGTTTATCGAATATTTCTAGAAAAAAAACATAAATTAAATCAATGAAAACGAAACTCGATGATGAAATTTTATTCGTACTTCTCATGGGAATTGAATCAAGTTGCATGTCTGAAATCGCTTTTATTGTACAGGGTTTTTTAAAAAAGAAGATAGAAGCGCATCCCTCACCCACTGTCCATCGCCTGTCAATGGTTCATATTGAGGACGATATCTTTCGTCATATGATGGATCATAAGACATCTCTTTACCAATATTTTGTTCAATAATAATATTGTGTAAAACACATGCAGCCTGTATAATAAGCACAGTTTTTTCGAGATCTTGCTCAATAGGAGTTTCAAATATGTCCCACTTTCTTTTGAGTCTCCCTAATGCGCATTCCACCGTCATCCTCGTTCTTGAGATTCTTTGATTAAACACAGTTTGATGGGGCTCTAAATTGTTGCCGGAGTACGGTTTTATGAGATTTCGGCTTAGTGAATAAGCTTCATCGGCAATAATAAAATACGGGAGTACGGGTATACGTATCCCGAAGAACTCTTCATCTGGTGGTAGCTTTACCACATTCCATTATAGACCTTTAAACAATGTACTATTACGAAAAGTATTGGCATCATGCTGAGAACCGAAGCCTCCGACGTCTACAGAAATAAACCTTAGGTTGGCGTCCACTAGAGCTTGCAGCGTTATTGAATGGAATTTTTTATAATTAAAATAAAGAGAATTCGAATGAGCAGGTTTCTTTATCCTCATTTGACAAACGTCGAGAGCACCAACACAGTGAGGTATAGACCATATATTTTGAAATTTAATGGCTGTTTCAAAAGAATGCCCATATTTGGTTGCGGCATATGGATTGGGCTAAGGGTATACCAAATTTCTGTTACTACGTCACCAAAAATAGCACCTGCTTCTGATTGACTGATTCCAAAAGTATGCTCGATATCGGAGTAAGACATGGCAGTACACAAAAGCCTATTGCAAATTTTTAATATTATTTTGATTGATAATCTAGAATGAGTGAAAAAATCAATTTACCTCAGAGTTATAACGAATTGTTCTTCGGGTAGTATGGGCTCTTTATGAAAATTGCACCAATTTTTTAACAGATTATCACTTATCTTGGATAATATGTAATTGAAAGTCTCGATTGACATCCTATAGTAGTTACTAAATCGAGTTGCATCTCCTTTGATATGAAGAAAATAGCAAAAATACTGCGATCGATTCTTCCGTGAATCTGTCATTGCAGTACTTAACTTTTGTCCTGTATCGAAACACTTGAAACTTACAACTAATTTACTGTTAATTACTGTTAATTTACAGTCGACACTGGGGTTTGAAGGCAGCTAATTGTGTGTAGGGAGCTGAGCAGTGCTACTTGCGTCAAAAAAGTTTTTCTCGCGTATACGCATGCACAAGCACAAGGTAATGAAGTAAGATGTACACGTAGAAAAAACCCAAATGTCGCACTTCAAATTTAAATAAAAAAATGTTTGATCGATTCAAACGGGGAAATTCGATCGAACACTCGTATCGGCAACGAATCAAGCTATAATGCGAGAGACAGAGATAAACGACGCTGTATAGTAGAGATGAAAATTTCTATCGTTGAGAAGCAGCGTAGTATGCTCTAACGTACTGCTGAAGCGAGGGTTCTCAGCTTTTTACAACGCTGACCAGTTACAATGCGAGATACTCCGTTGTGACCGATTCAAACGGAGTAGCTAGATAGAACACTCTAACGTAACGAATCAGGCCAGAACGAGAGAGATAAAGGAACACATCGTTGTAAAGACGATACGGCCTTTACCAGTGTTTCTCAAATTGTGGTATTATCACGATTCTAATATTCGCGATATTTTAATCACGCTTATTAAAATCACGATATTAAAATCGCGATTATTAGAATCACGATTTTTAAATCACGATTATTAGAATCGCGATTGAAACCGTGGCATAATCTCGATTAGAAACCCGGGATAACTACGATATAGCCTCGGTATAATCGAGATTTGAACCACGGTATAATCTCGACATAATCGCGATTTGAACCAGAGTATAATTTCGGTCTAATCGCGATTAAAACCACGGTATAACCACGATCAAAATAATCGAAAATCGCAACTCCTGTATTAGGAGAACATGAATCGCTCAGAAAGTTTATGTGGATTGAACGAGTGCGGTCAACTTGATAATTTCGATTTGCGATCCGACAATTTGAAAAACCTTGGCATCTTCTAACTTAGAAAATAATCGCGCCACTGTGCAGGCACCCTGATTTAGAGGACGAAAAATCATGTTTTCTCGTAAATATGGCTAATTACTCAATTTCTGAGTCGCTAAAAAAGTATCAAAACTCATTTAAAAATAATAACTGACTACTATGTTCAAAAGGAAATTTCTTCAGCTTTTCGATACGTCGCAAATTCGCTTAAATAATCGCCATGAAACATGAAGAGCTAAATATCTCGAAAAACTCGGTACCGAAATAGTAATTTTCGATACAAGTGCCATAAGTAACACTTTTTGGCACGGCGTAGTTTAGGGCCCGAGCGCAGCGAGGGTCCTAATAGCTGGGCCGAAAAGTGTCCCCTATGGCCCGAGTATCGAACAACGTTTTATAGTACTGTGCAAAGTTCACATTTATGCCCCCTTTTCCGATGCATAAGTCGCACTTTCTGGTACCGCAAAGTGAGGTTAGCGCACGAGCGTATGCGAGTGTGATGCGAACGCAGCGGTGCCAGAATGTGCGACTTATGCCCCCGAAAAGCGTGCCATAAATGTGAACTTATGCCACGCAGTGCTATAAAAGGGATCTTTGAGGTTTATTTTTGATTTTTTTTTTGTGAAAATGAAATTCATCGGAAAATCTGACTACTCTGTGACCACTATTTCGATTTATACAGCTATTTTTTGAATTTAAGCTTTTAACACAGGTCGGTATCCTTAAGTGCAGCTCGATAAGGCAAGTTCTTTTAAAAAGTTTGATCGTTTAAATTGTTAATTAGAATCTATCAAATTATGTAAAAAAATGAGAATTTAAACCTGCAATATTCAGTTTATTATAAAAAAAGCGTAGAGACCATCTTTGAGTACGCCTTGCGGTTGAATTCATGTGACTTAGAATTTTTCCATGGTTAATGGGTAAAACAATATTCATAAAATGCATATTTGAAGATTATTTCAATATTTTAATATTTTAATAAATTATCTTTGTAATCGTTGTAAATCACACAGAAAAAACCTATGAAGGTTATCTTTGACAACTATTTCGATATTTTAATGTACACAAATTTATGCACAATACTTACTTGCGTATACATTGTAGTGCAATGTAAATAATTTTTCGGTTTTTCATTTTTCATTTCGAATTATCGAAGTAAATTTATATGATATTTAGACTCTAAATGCAAAATTTCATTTCAAATTATCAAAATTTCGAATTGTGATGTTGTTCGAATTATCGAGGTAAATTAACATTAAATTTACATCGAAAACTCTAAAAACAGAGCTTGAATTCGAATTATCGAGAATTTCGAATTACCAAAGCTTGAATTATCGAAGTTTTACTGTATATCAATTCTAATTGAGTCAGGAAAAATTATAATGAATACTTATATCGGTCACTTACATCAGTCACTTAATGGTTATTAAACGTCTGATTGAACGTTGAAGACTTGAACGTTGTGTTTTATACCAATAACCTAGTATTAAGTATTGTAAAATTCAAAATATATTAATTAAAAATGATGAAAACTAGACAGGCAAACGAACAGGCATGACGCTTGATCTTGCAAGTGAAAAGGCGGTACAGCCATGATGTACACTATGAATGTATGAGGAGATAGGAGTAGGCACAGGTCGGCCCGATGGAGGTCACCAGGCCTCCGGGTGGCAGCGAGGAGGTACAATAAAAGTACAAGAGAGGTTAAGATCAAAAGCAACGTTTATTCGTCCGAGCGAAGCTTCGTGCTAGCCGTCTCGACAAGATCTGAGCGGGTAGCACGGAGCTGCGTGTGGCAGCGCCAGCGGCGAGCCGAGAGGGGAGCGCTGGGAGGGGAGAGATGCCTCGTCAGATCCCCACAGTACTCCGGGGTACAAAAGAAAAATTTTGGCTCAAAGGAACACTTGAAGACATAAATTTTTAAGTTTACAAAATTTTAAATGATTAACGAGTGGTAGCAAAATTAACATTTTTTTAGTAATTGAGTTTACGTGTAGCTTACTAAGTAAATAAACAACAGTAAATCTGTGGGTTCTCTGCACCAATGCAACAAAATAATTAAGCTTGAATTAAAGCGTTTTAAGAATAAAAAGGTACATGATCGGTGCTTTGCACCATGGCAAACAAAGTAATTGAGCTTGAGTTAAAGCTTTCGTCGGTAACAGAAAAGATACATTTCGTGAGTGCTTTGCACTATTATTAACAAAATTAATTGAGCTTGAATTAAAGCTTCTAAGGTAACAATGTTCTTATTGGTGCTTTGCACCATTATCGACGACGTAGTACATATTTTTACAAGCTAATAGACTTATAAATGTGAGAACAGTGCTATGCACTGACTTTGTGTAACAAAAATAAATGCATTTTTTTATTATCTCTTAATTTAAGTACAAAAAATAGACTTTTCCTATGATTATCTTAGATTAAGTACAAAATCTTTGTTAACAGCTTAACTTAAGAACAGGTATTTTTATTTTTACTATTTTTACATTTTGTCTTACTTAAATTCTGGCTATAGGAATGTTCCACATGGAATTTTACCTTTTTAGATTTAGTTTTTGGCACATTTTTTGGTAGCGAATCATTAGTAATATCATTATTTACAGTGGGCTCGGCTAGTAGCTCAGAGCTTGCAGGTACTTCAGACGTAAAATCACATTCGATGTTTTCTTTTTCAACAAAATCATCGCACGGATTGTTCTCTGTTATTAATAAATAGATATCATCGCGAGTGCCAAAGGCCGGGTTTACGCGCAAGGTGGAAACTGTTTTGAGCTCCTCGAGTCCTCTTTTGTTGGTCATTTTAATTACCATGAAATGTGGCGAGGGGCGGCAGTGAACCTTGAAGGGACCTATGTAAGGAGGATCCAGCGCTTTTTTAATGGGTGGGGCTCTCATGAATGCATGAGAACATGTATCGAGGTCCTTGTGGACGAAAGGACGAGTTTCATGATGAAGAGTAGTGAGCACCGGTTTGATCTGTTGCATGTGAGCTCGAAATTCGGAAGTGAATTTTTTTCGATCGACTTCAGCGCTCTCATCAGAAAAAAATTCTCCTGGAAGACGAAGAGTGGTACCATAAATTAGCTCTGCTGGGCTAGCATTTACGTCTGAGCGAATTCTAGATCGCAAGCCCAGCATGACGAACGGTAGAGCCTCTGTCCAAGAGGCTCCTAAAAACTCAAACCACTGATCAGGGTTATGATTCCAAAACTGAGGCACCTCAACAGACCTGTACCGGTGGTAGCCTGGGGGCTGGATGTGGCCTGATGCAGTGAGAGGGGGGCTATTAAAATACGTGGGGGTAGTATAAGTCACAGCAAAAGGAGAACTAAGATTATTATGTGAACTGGGTTTTAATTCAGGGGTTGAGCTTTGCAGGGTAGGGTCAACATGACACGAGTACTGATAAGCATTGCCGCCTGATGAATTTGTGCTTATTGGCTTTTGGTCCAATGTGCTCACGGGAGCAGACACTGTGGAAGCTGGTACCGAGGTGGTAATAGGGGCAGAGGTGGTGGTGACAGTGAGTACAATTTGATTGGCTGCTAACGCAGCGATTGACACCTGCATTTGTTTAAAAGAATCAAATAACAGGCTCATCTGATTCCTTAAAGAGTCCTGAGAAGCCTCCAAATATTTCATTTGTGAGTTAAATCTAGCTTCAAGCTCTTTTGTGGCACACCCATCCTCTGTGAGGATTGAATCATTGTTGAAAGGAGGATCCTCCTTTGAGGCATCACCATCTTTGCCATTCTCACCCATGTTTGAAAAATTTAAAAAATGAAAAACAGAAAAAAGTTCTGATTTATAAATGCAGGTTAATGTGCAATAATAATCTGTGAAAAGACGCAAAAGGAGGGAACGAGGGAGCTCAAAAAGTTACCACCCGGCTACATAAGCGAGGCCAGCTTTGGCCAAAGTTATTTCTAATAAATAATTTTAAAATTAATTTTAAAATAAAAATAAAAAATTAATGGCTGAGCGAGACTCGCATGTCTCAGAAATTGGGCTTTGAATTTACACAAATAGTTTAATTTTAATATAAAACTGAAGAAAAAAAAATTTTTCAATAATCAATAAAATTTTAAAATAATTAATAATTATTAAGGCCAGAAGACAAGAGTCTAATTGCAGAAGGCTATCTTTTAAATATTTATTTAGAATAAAAGAATTTATAATAGCTAGCAGAGACTCGCATGTCTTGGGAATAATCGCCTTTATGAATTTGAGAAAATGTTATTTCTTTTTAATTTAATAATTAGAAAAATTTTAAATTATAATACGTCTCTATGATCATCTATATTGGAAATTAAATTCTTACTTTGTTTAGAATTATTAATTTAATTCTTAATTATCTGTATATTAATCAAATAAGAGTGGCGAATTCCAAGTCGTCTGTACTTGCAGCAGAAGCTGCGCTCGTAGCGTCGAGAAACTCTGCCGGTAAGCTAGGTGTTGTGTGCAGCCGCTGAGTCGTCGTCTGTCGCGTCGTTGTAGCTGTGTTGCGAGATGCAAGTCGCGCGTCTGCAAAATGGGTGCCGCTGCGCGCCGATGTGTAGTCGCGACCGTTGTGCAGAAAAAAAATATCGAACACCGCGTGGCAGTTGCCGAAGCGCCGGTGTGATGTTGTAGCTCGTGCTTCTCACTGCGTGGCAGATGCCGATGCGCCGGTGGCTGATGACTCGACCCCGCGTGGCAGTTGCCGATGCGCTGGGGGAGCTAGCCGTTGTTCACACCGCGTTGCACACGGCCGTAACTTCGGAGTAGATATTAGAGATGCGCGAGAAAGCGAGTTGCGCCACTACTCGGCAAAAAAAGTCGTGCCAATCTCTCAACTGCCATGTGCGAGAGCGGGGCCGAATTCCGCGAAAAATTTTCCGCGAGCGTAAACTGGCACAAACAGCACGTTGCGACGCGAACACTCTGCGCTTTTGTCTCGCGCGCGATTGGCTGAGATTCTCGGAAGTGCGAGGGGGAAATTGCCGTGTGCCAATGGCAGCACGAGTTTGCACGATGCTTGTGCGCGCGCTATTCCCCGAATCACACACGCGAACGCGCGGCAATTCCAGCGCGTGAGCGGCGAGACGCTCTTCGCTACACGCACACGAGCCCTCAACGAATTTTGCTTGACCGGAAAATGGAAGTCTCCGTGTGTGCAAATTGCAACACCCGGGCAAGAAGCGCGCACTGTTGTTTGCAAAATTGCAATATGGACGTGAGTCGCGACAAAAAAAATTTTTTACACTACAGCGCACATCACTACTCGCTCTGCGAGCCACTTAATTGTTTTTATTTTATTTTATTCTTATGCACGGAAGGTTTCACGTGCTGGAGCAGGTGGCTCCTCGTGTGCACGTTGCGACACGAAAAAAATGAGACCCGCGAATAATGGCGTCGCGCGATGCTCTTCGTGTGCAAATTGCAACACGAAAAAATTGAGCCGTGCGAGAAGTAATGGCGTCGCGACACTTAACACAACACTCACTCACTTCCTGCCGGTTCTTTTTCCTTGCTCACGTTGAGCAGTCGTCCGGGTCACCACTGAGGAGATAGGAGTAGGCACAGGTCGGCCCGATGGAGGTCCCCAGGCCTCCGGGTGGCAGCGAGGAGGTACAATAAAGGTACACGAGAGGTTAAGTTCAAAAGCAACGTTTATTCGTCCGAGCGAAGCTTCGTGCTAGCCGTCTCGACAAGATCTTAGCGGGTAGCACGGAGCTGCGTGTGGCAGCGCCAGCGGCGAGCCGAGAGGGGAGCGCTGGGAGGGGAGAGACGCCTCGTCAGATCCCCACATGTATGTGTGAGTGTAAGTGGCTAACGCACACCTACGCATTAGATTGAGCCCGCGATCCCATGTATGTATCTTGCGTATGTATGCAAATCGAATTCAGAGAAAGCACGACACACGCACGGGAGTTGAAACCCATGGCATATTTTAAAGTGGTACAGAGGAAAAAACATAGTGGTACGCACACTCGCAAATTCCCTTATCTCGGGGAGTTTGACCTGCGGGTCACTCTAGAATCACAGCGTGACCGGAGCTCCGAGAAGATTTGCCTAAATATGGGTAAATAGAATGGTACATGTTTGACCCACGGACAACAGGTCAACAAGCGACGAAAAACCACCAAGATGTGCCTCCGCCGAGAAGATGCATGAATAAATTAGTATAAAACCGGCGTAAAAATTAGGCCTTGGGGCAGATCAGTTACTGTTATTGAATAGAGCGAAGCTCTGGGCAGATCTTTCCATACCGTTGTGTAGGGCGAAGCTCTGTGCGCAAACAATTGAAATATTATAGTAGCGACTCCGTAGTTCATTAAACATCGAATAAAACATACTTGTATTTCGCGGAAAGTAATACAGAATCATTAACAGCGCACTTGCTTGATTGTAATTGTAGTCATACAGCCACGAGTGACGATCCAACTCATTGTTTACGCGAACGGTACAACTCGCGAGGGTGCATCCGAGCTTGCACCAGCCAAGTAGCCGCCACCATCAGCCAGGCACCTCACCGTCGGCGAAGCAGTAGCCACCACCAGTAGTTCAACAGCCCAGCCGACCGACAGCGAGCCAGCATTAAGATCACCGATCGTCTGCCATCATAGTTTGTAAGCTTTGTTTGAGTAGCATTAAGTTTTATCTTTATAATAAAGTCTTGTGTGGGAACCTTACTCGAGCATTATACACATATTTCAGACCTTCCTCCCCTCAGACAGCAACAGTAACAATCAATTCAAAATAATAAAGTTATTACCCATAGCAAAGGGTATATAACAGTTGGTAATAAATAATAATAATAAAAAATAATGAAATTTATTTGTTGTTAATAAGAGTGTAAGTTGTTTAAGGGGACATTCCCATTGAAAATGGAAAAAATCAATATATTTTTTTTACGTTAAAAAGTTCTTTAACATCATAAAAATGTCCTGTTAAAATTTTAGAACGAAATTCATAAAGAAAAAAAAGGTTACGCCCGATTACGCAATGCGTCTGGCTTGCAGAACAAAACTTCGGACGCGTTTTTTTCGAAACCACTTTTCTCAGCTCTTGCCAGCGATTGAGAAACAACTTTCTCTAGAACACAAACATCTAAAAAGTTAAAAAAATCATCCCCAATTTTTTTTATTAAGGTGAAATCACCCCGAAAACAGCATTTTTTCAGAAAAACTCGTGCTAAAATCGTAAAAATTGAAAATATTAACTTTTCAGAGGTTTGTGTTCTAGAAAAAGTTGTAACGATTAAAACGACTTATAGTTTTCTCTCAATCACTGGCAAGAGCTGAAACACGGATTTTAGCAAATTCTTTCTACAGCCAACAAAATGGGTCTTAAGTCCCATAAAAAGAGCGGCCGTTGGCTCAGTGGTTAGTATGCTAGCTACAGAAACAAAGGCCGCTCGAGGAGCTTTGGGTTCAAATCCTAATAGGATAATCGGATTTTTCTGATTGTCATTCGGCCTATGAGGACCCATGTGCTCCGCATGTCTCAGGGTGGGTTTTTTCCTGAGGATGGAGGAGGAGGGTGTAGTACATATGCACTACGTTTACCCCCAAGTTTACCTTGACCCACAGGTCCTCGGGTCTAGGCAAATGCGAGACAATAGGGAGGGGGGGGGGGTATAGTAGTGTTCGTGCGCACAGGAAAATAGCCCCCTGCAGGCCCTTCTCAAGAAAAAGGAGTGATAGAGAAAAAATAATATATTTTTTTTGTAGTTTAATGTATCAGGAACAATACCTAAAAGGTCTAGAATGAATAAAATTTATAGTTTTCAAAAAAAAAAATTTTAAAAAGTGATTATTTTACAATTTGCAATGGGAATGAAGGAAATACGTAGAGAAGTACTTGTACAGTATACAGCTCTTACATGTTGCACAGCACAGAGCGATCTGACCTCTGTCTCGCCTGAGCTGCTTACTACAAGCTGTATACCGTGCTCCTTGCTGCTGTCGTGCGTTTATGTATTATTATTATTACAACACCCCTTAACATGTGATATTAGCTATGGTATGTTGAATACATCTAACAATCATCAATTATAGAGAAAAATGTCCAGAGGCCTTTTTTGGTTAAAACTATCTACTTTACTTGAAAAAGCGTTTTCACATACAAAAAAATTGATTTGGACCATTTGCTTATAACTAAATTGTTTGTACTATGTTTTGATTATTTGATCACATGACAACCCTCAGATTCGTGTTCAGCATTAAATTTTACTAGGAAAATATTTGAAAATTCTATTATAATAATTGTTGATACGAGGCCGCCATTGATTAAGTTAGCCTTATGATTTGATATCTTACCTTCTAATCCAATAAATGCATCTGAATCAATGAAATTTATCATATTTCCTTCCAATTCAAGTGAATTTAGTTGAGTCATACGAGCAAAAGCCCGAGCTGGTACTTTTTGGATTTTATTATGAGCAAGAACCAAAGAATCTAAATTCGTGAGACCTGGAAATGTAATAGTTGACTTTTAAATCAGACCAATATGTGCCAAAATATTTCAGCAATAATCTATTTCCCTACGGCGCAATAATTCTGTTTTCAAACTAAACAGGCTAATGTCCATCTGATTGAACGCCCTGCAATATGATCGAGCAATCACTTACACTCTTGTCCAGGATCTCTACACAAATTACAAATAAGATAAAGGTTCTTTATGATTTGCATGTAACGGCTATTATGTGGGTGTAATAGACTTGCTCTGTCAGCCTGAAATACAAAAGCATGCATCCACGTAATCATCTATGCGACAAGTACAGATTTTCCAAACATAAAAAATGTATAATTTTGTAAATCACCATACCAGAGCTGAAAAATTCCGCTCCACAGAGCAGAAAGATTCTACTTCGCACTCTAAGCAAAAATATGCCGCTTCAACGCTGTGGGCAGAAAGATGCTATTTTGCGCTTCGAGCTGAAAGATGCCACTTTGGCGCTCGGTTCTGTAGAATAGTATTTCTGCGTTTGAAGCTTTAACTTAAACTTTTATCTTCATTCCAACGCCAAATTCTGGAAGAGCATTAATTTTTACTTGGGGCGGATGTTTTTTTTATACAATCGTTCGTCCCATGCGGAACGGCATCTTTCAACTCCGGCACGTCAAAAAAATTAATAAATTTTTAAGGAGAGCCATTTACCAATTTATTATTCTGTTGCATTATTTTCATAATAAGTACAGTTTTGGGATAATCTACATTTACTACATAAAAGTTATGTGTTTGAGCTTTATATCAGTTCTATGATATATGCACAATAACATGAATAAATTTTCTCATTTTATGCTTTCTACTACATTTGTTGGCGTCTCAGAGGTCGTATCAGAGATCTTTATCTTCAAAACTCACTGAGAAATCTTATACCCACTGGAGAAAACTGCCAAAAATTAAAATTTTCAACAGAGCTGAATAAAGAAATTGTATTTTAAACAAGATAAACTCTGACACTAGCACATCATTCCTAAGACACATATGACTATTCCTCACTTTTTACTCATTTTCTTGTGGACAAATATCAAGAATAAATGTTCCAATATGATATTTCAAATGTCTTCTATATTATAAAAGATTCTATATTAAATTGGTCTATCACTACTATTGTAGCTGATTTACTTGTACAATGACAAGCTTCATTAACTATTTATCACAAGCTGTACTAGACTGGAGTACTAAGCAACAATATCGATTAGAAAAAAAGAGTTATCACTGTTTTTATTCAAGCCAATGAAACTCTGAATTTTTTCATATAAGAGGGATTCTCAATAAGCGTTAAAAATTGAAGTGTAAATATATTATGATTTTTTCATTACAGTGCACCCATGAAAAACATTATTTTTGAACATTCATGTATAAATCAAAAAAATAACGTTACCACTAATTTTTGAAAAAACTTGATTAAAAAGAACCCTTCAAAAACTAAGTCAATTTTAAGGAGATATAGAAGTCAGCCAAAATAACAAAATTTCAATCCAGTTTTCTGAAACTTCTACTGAATATTTTGACAAAAGGCTGTATGGCGACCTTCATTTTGATGTTCTTTAGGTCGCCATAGAGCCTTTTGTCAAAATATTCAGTAGAAGTTTCAGAAAACTGGATTGAAATTTTGTTATTTTGGCTAGCTTCTATATCCCCTCAAAATGAATTTTATGTGGCAAGGACGCACCTAGGAAAAAAAATGTCCATAGAAAAATTTAATTAAAATTGTGCAAGGAATACCCCTATATTTTTTCAGAATTTTTGGAGCAATTTTTGGATTTTTCAAAGAAATGGTCACATCCAAAAATTCAAAAGTCATTTTGAAAATCCTGAAAAAATTTAAAGGGGTTTTTAGAACAACTCTGAGTAGTTTTTCTAGTATACAATTTTATCGTTAAGTGCTTAATTTTAGAGCTAAAAAATTCAATCATTATATTATTAAAAACATTATTATTATCATATTGTTATATTATTGATAATTTTTTTATTATAATTATTGTATTATTATTTATATTTTAAAAAATTTTTCATAATCAGTTTCAATTAATTTTATATTAAATTCTTTTGTTTATAATAATTCTTAATGCATAATTTTGCAATAAATATTTAAAAAACAATCTTTAAACAATAAACTAGTTCGTTTATTATTAAAATCATGCATTGAATCAAATTTAATATCATTCAACGAATTCATTGCAATTATAATTTTTTACTAGATTTTCTTAAGCGTTTCCCCGTTATTGAATTAAAAGTTAGGGTGTAACATTCGCTTTTTTTGGTCAAGTACCATCGATATTAAAAATGGCAAATGGTCTTTGGAACATTCGAATGATTTTACGGGTGTAATATTAAAAAAACCATAATCTCTTAGCGAGTGGCACAGCATACACGTGGGATTTAATTGCATGTTTATTCTTCAACTGAAGTCTTCAGTGAAATCTCAAAAGATTCGTTGAAGCTAATACTTCAAATTGCTAAAGTTTGGTACAGATTAACGAACACTGTTTATGGTATACTCATTTAAATATTTTAAACTTGATTTAACAAAAAGCTAGCCTCCCTTGGCATATTAAGGGTAAGCGCTTTTCAAAAGTGCTAACATCAGCCAAACTTATTTTTAAAAAAATATAGCTTCAGAACTATCTCCAAAAAAATTGTGGAAGAGGTTGAAGATTACTTTTTTGCTCAGAAGCTCTAAGGAAATTTCTAAATAAGATGGTCATTTTTCAAAATTCTTGAAAATCATGTTCAAATTGCTTGTAAATCTAGCTATAACTACTCTAAATTAAACAATAAATATATGATGACTTTCAGAACTCTCTATAGAATAAAATATATACCATTTGATCCTGGTGAAGACTATAATTTCGATGTAAATAGCAATTTTTAAAATTTTAACAGTTAGTGAGAATCGCAAAATATAACTCTGAAAGCGGCTCAAAATGTACCCTAAACTACATACACTACTAATAACAATACCTGAACTACACTGATCCGTTCTGCAATTTCAAATGCACATGGGACATTTTTTATTACTTGCATTTTCGCATATGCAATCATCATCTTTACTCTGTAACTGCTACTTCAAGCTATTGCTGATCTTCAACTATCTTCATCTTGCTCGCGTTTTAGTTCTCGCAAAAATTCTCATCACTCTCGCCAACGCAGTATATCATCCTCTTCGTCCGCTAAAAATTTAAATTGCAGCTCTCACAAATGCTGATCTCGTACCCAATTTCCATTCGCTCAATACCTGACCTCGAACAGATTGTAAGCTCTGAAGGCTTGGCTCTAATAAAGTTAATGTGACAAGAAGGAATTCGATAACATAGTCCTGAAGTGACTTAATATTATAAATAATTAAGACAGTTAGTTAAGCTTGGTTGATTTTATTTGTTGACCTGAGCTCTTGGACGATCGAGACTTGACTGACTAACCAACATACATTTTTGATTGGTTAATAAAAATAACAACTGAAATAATAATTAAAATGACGCGCGACATGAACAGAGCTGCCACAGTTCTAACTGTGACGACTTGTGTCTCGGAAAGTTTATGATTGTCCCATTTGTTTTAGCACCAGAAGGTGAATGTGGATGGTGATTATCGTGTATTGAATGCTTGTACGTCTATGACAAATATTCTGTTTACCATATCTAACATACGTCTTTTTTCAATGACGGTTATACTGTCTTTTCAAAACTTGATTTGATGAAAGCTTATACTATTCAAAAATAGCCATGAATAAGGTTTTCTCATACGAACGATAACTTTACATAATCACGCGAGATTATCGCACTACGAACTGAAATAATAATTTCTATAAATAAGCGCATACGTGCTCGCGTTGCTTTGGACTTTGAATGACCTGTTAAAGTCAGGACTCTCTAAAACCGGCGCTGATCACTTTTTTGTCAGTTTAAGGGGCGCGGAGCTTGAGGAAAATTGAGACTTGTTCATATGGTACTAAGAACAATTTCAAGTAGACTCGGGGAGCAAACTAACAAGGAGACCTTCTCACCTTCGGGTCATGGATTTGGACCAAACTTTTTCTGGTGATGCAGAACAGTTAGAAAACATGCCCTGTTATGTTAGGTTGTGTGAATATGCCCTAGAAGCCTTAGATAAAAAATAAATAATAATAAAAATAAGCATATAAAACGCAATAAATATTCATTTCCTATCCTCAAACTATTTTGGTTACTTATTTTAGACACCTGGTTCTTGAAAACATTACATTTCATTGTTAAGAAGTTGTTGGATCTCATTCATGACCCAAAACATTGCAATATTGCACAAAGGCATGGCATCGAGATCATGGCAAATAGTGGCCTTATATGCAAATATTATTCACCTCATCACACCATTATTGATAAAATTCAACTCTGCTTAGGTACTTTAAGTGTCAAATAGTCAGTGAAAAATACTTAATAATAAATAAAGACCTTGTTGGATCTCCAGTGCTTGTATTAAAATAATAATTATTTGAAGCGTAAATTCGAAATTAAACGCTTTATAATGTCATAATTGAACAATATTGCAATGTTTTGGGTCATGAGTGAGAACCAACAACTTCTTAACAATGAAATGTAATTTTTTCAAGAACCAGGTGTCTAAAATAAGTAACCAAAATAGTTAAAGGATAGGAAATGAATATTTATTGTGCTTTATATGCTTATTTTTATTATTTTAACGTTTATTTTTTATCTAAGGCTTCTAGGGCATATTCACACAACCGAACATAACAGGGCATGTTTTCTAACTGTCCTGAATCACCAGAAAAAGTTTGGGCCAAATCCATGACCCGAAGGTGAGAAGGTCTCCTGGTAAGCCTGAAATTCATAAGCAACGTTTAGTCGCGTAATGATAATCTCTTCGTACCTGAGTGGTCAAAGGCTGGCTCTGAATTTGACGGTAGATTGTCGATTACTAGTTGGATTCCACATAGGAAAAATTATTTTTTGTTAAATTTTTTTTTCAAATTTCAAAGAATAAAATAAAGTTTTTCGAATTAAGCTGATGTTTATTGTAAAATTAAAAATACATGAGTCATCAAACGTTTTTTTTTCCATTTTGTTCTTTTTGTGGCTCTTGACTGGAGGAAAAAATAATAGTCCACACTTCTTTGAGTTTAGCTTGCTACACTGTTTATTGCCAAAGGCTTATTATTCATAAGTGTGCAATTTGCATGAAAATTTGAATTTATACAGATAAGTAAAAAAAAAATTATAATGTTGCACGCAATGCCCTCTCTCCTGCGTTGCCCGCAAAGTCCGAGTCGCCCGTCGCCGCCCACCGTGTACCTTTAACTTCAGCGACGGTAGCTTGTGTGCGCAAACGTGGTTAAGGCCTGAACCTTGAGCGCGCTGAATTTGAATTGGATTTGATTGGAATGCATGTAAAACATAATAATCAAATTTTGTGTATAATTCAAAACATATTTCCAAAATATTTTCAGTAAAGAGTAATTCATTTATTTAAAATAACGAGAAACTAAACTAAACCTGACGATGTTTCAAACGCGCTCTCCGAATGTCAATTTTTTCATTTGCGTTTTGAGGTTAGTTTAAGATTCACAAATAGTAAGTTTCAAACACGCTCCACGCGCGTCAATTTTTTCATTCGTGTTTTGAGGTTAGTTTAAGATTCAGAAATAGTTCAGAAATAGTAAGTTTCAAACGCGCTTCACGCACGTAAATTTTTTCATTCGTGTTTTGAGGTTACTTAAGGGGAAATATACACCAAATTTGACCCAAATATCGATTTTTTTTTATGTTTGCTTTCGATTCCTTGACATTTGAAGTATCATTTCCCAAATTTTTAGCCCTCAAAACAAATTATTTATATTACTATAGTGTGTACGAGCCATATCACGTCAAGTCTCGAATGGCTCGTCCGCGCAGCATTATTAGGCGAAATCGCACAATTTCTAACTCGCTGTAAAAGTTATTAAATGCACCTAAAAGAAAAAAGTAACCCATCATCTCGATAGGAAATTACCTCAGCTTTCTGATAGTGGGGTCATATTTTCAAAAATTTTCCATTTTCCTCGGGAAAATCGCCGGGAAACTTTTAAAGTCGAATATCTCAAAAAGGACATTTTAAGATTTTTTAAATAGTTCAGATGGAAAGAGGAGTAAATTTCCATCAAAGTAGCTATTTCCAGAAGACCATTTTTTGATTTCAGCAAAATATAGCGAGAGAAAGAAGAAAAAATGTGTTTTTTTGTGGCTTTGGAAGTTCAGCCGGCGCGGCGCGCGAGTAATCTGACGTGATATGGTGCATATGTAAATCCAAAATCAATAAAATGCGATAAAGAATATCAAAGACAAGCTGTTGGAGAGGAAATAATTCGTCAAATTTAATTCATTTCGATCATCTAATTGAAATGAATGCGCGCATCAATTAGGCGTTCGGCTGCCAGTACTACTGCTGTTGGTGCTGCCTCTGGTGTTCAAATTTGAGAATCAAATTTGTAAACAAAAAGCTAGCCTCTCTTATATAGCAGTATTGAATTGCCCCAGCAGAAGTAGCAGAAAGATTAATTATGTTGCTCATGTTAAGATTTAATTGATAAAAATGTCACATGCACAACTAAAATGTCAACATAAATCAGCTGTGTAATGAGGCTGTGTGAGTGATGTTTTATATTTTGAGAGTTGAAATTATTTTGTTAAAGTTGTGACGATGTCACTGGCGACGAGTTTGCCTTGAAATGAACAAATGCCGCGTGTATGAGCGTGTGAAAGTTGCGACCGACCGACCGTGCAGGGTGAAGGAAGAACCAAGCTCTTCTAACCTCCGCACGCCGCGACAGCGTAGACACGTGCGTTACCGACCGAACGAACGGCTCGGCGACCAGCCGCAACTGCGGCAGCAGCAGAGAAGAGCAACGAAGGCAGCGGAAAGAAGCCACGTGAAGCGACGACGACCACCATGATTATTATGACACACGTTGCCGCACGGAGAGTAGTAATTCGAGGTAAGAACGGGCGAGAAAATTGAATGGGTGTGATCGCGCGACTACGCAGTAGCACGAGTGAGGCTAGAAAGCGAGAATAAGTGCACGTGGAGACGAGTGAAGTTGTAGTGCGAGAGTGAGGTTACACTCGTGGAGATAACGTGCGAAAGTGTCCGAGGCGAAGTATCGCAAAGTAGCAGCGGCGAGTCGTGCGCACGAGAGCGAGGTTACGTCGGCCGAGCTCGACATCAGCAGCAATAGCCGCGTGCCACGCAGTGCTGTGTGTGTGTCCGCGTAAAAAGGACGAGCCACGTCGTTGCGATTGCCGAGGTGGCATCGTAGACAAGCAGTGCGAACGTACCGAGGATGTCAGGTCGACCGTCGAGACAAGGCCGCGATCCAGCATTTTCCCTAGGAACTTGGACAAAAGCGCGCAGCAGCAGACAGCCGGCAGGCATGGCGTCGCGGAGCAACGCCAACGACACCGTAAGCAAATAGCATCAAATAATCGTATTAACTTGGTCGGTCGTGTATGCGACGTATATGTAGGAGAGCGTGTAGTATGGTATGTTGTTGTATGCGTACGAGAGAAATCGCGAAGTAAAGTAGTATTATTGTATGTCGTTGCATGTGTACGAATATCGCGAAGTAAAGTCGAATCTAGTATTGTGTGTTTCGTCGTTGTGCAGAGAAAGTCGTCCGAGGCGAACAAGTCGCTATTACGCCGCGCGCGTACCGACGTCGAAAAGCAGCCATTTTTGTACATTGCCGTGCCCGTTCGCACGAAGCCGCAAAGCCGTCGTAGGCCGAGCGGTACGAAGTCACCGCTAGCTAGTAGCTAAGAGAGCGTCACGAAAACGGGATTCGAACAGAGCACGTGTTGTGACTCTGTGATTCCCCTTGGACTTTCGCGAGCGAACGCACGTGGCATTAGCTTCGTGTACATTGCGGAGACGCGCGAGTGCAAGTGCGCGGCACGATATCGGGATTCGAGCCGAGAGCGTATTATGACTCGACAGTATCCCCTTGGACTTCATTGCGCGAGTACCCTTCTGGTAATTTGACGTCACTGAAGCAATTATTGAGACTTTCTTTGTAATTTGAATACAATCGAATCGTATGAATAATCACGAATAAATCATAGAGTAATAATTAACTTTGACTTTGATTAATAAAATAAGTAATTTTGATTTAAACTAACTCCCCCTTGTGGTCATTAGCGAACCTTTTCCGACTTTTCAGCAACGAATTGCCGACGCTCGAGGCACACTTGGTGGAAGGCTCGACCCCCTTTTGAGGTTAGACGACCAGGTAGGCTAACCGGAGCCTCAGTAATTAAATAATACGACTGCAGGGCGAGCATAGGCTAAGGCCCAAACCCTCGCACGTTGCAAAGTGAATTTTGTAATAAAAATTTAGAGTAGTTCATTGCCTTGGAGAAAAATAAAGATTCTTAATTTTATTTAGTTTATATTGTTTCTCAGTGCTGCAGTGTAGTAATTGATTTACAGTAAAACATATTGTTCGGGAAATTTCCCGAACAGTGGAGATACCCTTCCGTGGGACAGCTTACGCTCACGTGCAGTGTCGGGCCGCGCGAGCTTTACGCGGCGCGCTCAGAGATGGCGTTGCTCCACGGCTCGTGCCTGCCGCGAATCTGCAAGATGTGCGTAGTTCGCGACGGACACGAGTGTATTTTCGCATGGTACATCTCGCTATCTCGTGTTCAACTGCCACGTTCGCTCGAGCTTTTGTGCATATCGCGCTCCTCGAGTTTTCTCGCCTTCTTTTTGGTGCGATTCACCCTTGCCTCTCGCGTGTGACTCGAAGCCAAATTGCGACCAACAACAAAAGCCAGCTCATCCAGACGACTTCCATACCATCGCCGACTGCTCAACCTGTCCACACCTGCTGCTCTCAACCCAGGTGGAACAAGAAAATCATCACCGGCCACTCATCGACGCCTACTAGCTCAGCATCGCATCATCGCTCGACTCATCTGATCCAGCTCATCTCGGCGTACAACACCAGGTAAAGAATCTGCATGGGTTACTGGAGAGGAACAATAATGCCTTCTTCAGGCCCTGTAGAGTCTTTTTATTCACGGGCGCAATTAAGACAAGCGTTGGCGCTTGCAAGGCATGAAGTCACTGCGAGGAGAAGTGAGGTTACGCACGCACCATGTGCAAGCTCACGAGGCTCTCAGCACCTCTCACTTCCGACAGCTCATTCAAAGGACGAGGGGATTAATATAACCTCTTTCGTCCGGCTCCAATATGCTCAGTCTCTTGATCCGCTCAAGTTGACCGCTCGGTACACTCATCTGGATTGTTCAAATGCAATTCATGGTGATTAAATATAATTCAACCATGCAGATGCTACGACTCATGTACGCGACTTATCAATAATATAATGTCGACGGCCAACATTGTCCACTCAATTTGTTGTAACTTCGCACTTAGACTAGCTCAAGCGTAATTCATGCAAAATGTGCATGCTTCGACAACTGTGATATTAGTTTTAGTTGTAAATAAAATGTGTAAATTCATGTCAGCTCAAATCAGTGCAACTCGACTTCAATCATTTAATGCCCTTGTGATCCTTCCTATGCACCACTCTCATGCTCAAGCTAATTCTCAAACACATATGTTTATACAAGTGATACAGTTCAAATTGTAAATATTATACTTTACACTATAGCATGTTTTATTTTTAGAAAAGACATTTGAAATAATAATGCTCAAATGCAACTTTCAAATCTAAAACATTTGTGCTTAGTACTTTACAACATGCATCACTGAGAAACTGAATGCACGCATGATACCTTAATTGTATGTGGGTTGAGTGAAGTTTATATAGAAACAAATTAGTGAAATGATGTGAAAAAGCTCAAATTAGTCTGAGAATGAGTAAAGTGTGAGTGAGATTTATGTGTGGGCCACTGAGAATGTGTAGTGAAAGATTTCAATGTTTTAAACATAAATTCTTTCTTTTGCTTCTCCTGAAAAGTTTTGTAGAATTTTGATTCAAGTTATAAAAAAGTTTTTACACTAATATAGATGTGAAAAAAAAGCAAAATTCAAGAAAATTTATTGTTGTTTTTGAGCACACATTGAGTAACAGAACTGATATAAAGGTCTAAATCCAAATTCTAGAAAACTCAGCCCATAGAGTGTCATTTTATGAAGATTATGAGACGTACTAGAGGTCTGTACTTCAAAAACTCTGGTCTGAACCTTGCGCACAGTGCTCAAATCCTAAAATAGCAAAAATAAGCTATTTTTAGATGCAGAAGCCTATTCTGACACTTTTTTACACATTTTGTTGGGTCCAAAGATGAAAATTGATGTTGAAAATATAGGTTGACATCAAACTGTGATGTATATCACAAAAATGCCCAATAAGAACCAATTGGTGTATGACTCCCCTTAAGTACTAACTGTTTTTTTGCAGATAGCAACGCAGGCGCTCGTATCGAGTCGGCTCGCATCGGGGGTCGTCGTCAGTGTCAACCAATCAGAGGTCTTTATACGATGATTCACTTTTCGGCCGTTCTCTTTATTATAAGTAGAATAGTACTATGGACGTGACATTTTTTTCTAGAGCGTGCGTGGGGAATAAAGACACCCGTAAGTATATGCTTTCAGGTTTCAAGACGAACGTGTGCTGTGACTCGAGTTTAAGTGATCATTGGTCGCTTAAAATTTTACGACTTGTTAGCTCCTATCATATAGCCTTTTAACTTTGTATATTTTTCAATAAGTCAATTTTGAAGCAGTTTGAATCAACGAGAAGAAATGAGCAAACACAGCTTGCAGGAACGCGCAGAGTGTGATGGCTAGTTTGACCATCTATTTATATACTGAGTCTACCTTAGCTTTATCAATAATGCCAGACCAATTAAACGGCTCTAAGTGCTGTTATTTTAAATTCCAATTTTTGTCTAAGTCCCTCTATTAAATTTTGATCCAAACCAATGTAGCTTCGCCCCTTCGAAAAGTCTGGGATAGCTCTGCCGCAACGCTGATTTTTTGCCCAGTATATATTACCAGATTTTTCGGCGGATCTTTCTCTTTCCTAGACCCGGTGAACTGCTTGCATGTGTTCAACAGAGGACATTTCACTCCACGCCTGGGTTGAGATGTGCGCTGGGTCACGTAGCCGAAGTTCAGTTGGTTAGCGTTGACTTCGTCTCCAATCAATTGGTGCTGTGTAATAGACCGGACCGCTTTTGTATCGATGTTTAAAAAATCGCTTAGGTACCGGCAGTTTCTTAAAATATAAGTCTTCACATGAAAAAAGACGTATTTAAGAGGTCTAAAAAGTGACGGGAACCGGTGTCGATGGAATTTTGAAGTTTAAAAACATGGTTGAAAAATTCGGCCAAATCCATCATAATTTTTGAATTAGAAATCAATTTTCAAACTCTGCCCACATGATGAAATCTATCTCAACGACACATTTTCTTTTGTATTTTTTCATGACAAATCGAATGCCATGGTCAGATTTGGGCATAAATTTCGTTTTTACTAAAAAAAGGTCGTTTTTTTCGATTTTTTTTGTTGAAAAAAATGCGAAATCCATCTTTGCACCTCATAAAAATGAGCTGAAAAAATCGGAGAAAAATTTGGAAATGGTCAAAATTTATGATTTTTTCTGACAAATCTGACGATATATATTATTATATGCTTTAAAAATATTTACTTGCAAGAAAAACGACTTTATCAAAAAAAACGATATTATAAAAAATTGAAAAATCGCCTGAAAACGCCTCGAAATGTTTGAAAATCATTAGTTTACCGTTTTTAGTTATAAAAACTGCGTTTTACGTTCTTTGAGGCATTATAGCAATAAATAGATAATGCATGAAAACTTTTGTGCTTTTGACTGCGTAAAATTTGAAAAAAATTGATATTCGAATGGGTTATTCTCATCCAACACAATTTAGTCGCGACCGTTGCCTTCATTCGAATTCTTGAAAATTTAAATTTTTGAGATATTCTTTTGCAGTTAAATACGACGATTGTTAATAAACTATATGTACCGAAGGCATGCATTTGCTCCGTTCATTTTACTTTTTCAACTTGCGTTTAATTTAAATTAATGAACAATTGTGTATATACGTAATATTATTATTTTTTAAAAGTTAGGCATTTCAATTATAATATTTGAAAGCCAGGGATTTTTTAACAGGTTTCATAAAAAATAAGGTTAGTTGTTATTACTTTTATTACTTTTGTTTGATTTCTTTTTACATTATTATAGTTATCCATTATTTCATTGTAGCCAGTACAAAAATGACATCACAGAAAATAATATTTTTAATTGGAAGAATAAAGAGTGTTTTTTGTTATGCTAAACTGCCTACAAACAAGGACGTACTCAGTGTATTTTGCCATTTTCATTACAATAAGAATAATTCAATTTATCAAAGCGCTCTGAATACTTCTAATTTAATTTTAAGAACATACAGAGACAAAATTAAAATTGCAAGAAATGTTAAAAGTATACTCAGAAGTATTCAGAGACTTTTTCAAGAATATAAAAAATTAAAAAAAAATGAAAAGTTGCCTCAACAGAGGAGATCAAAAAGTATAAAAAATAGAGAAAAACTGTTTGCAAAAACTCTAGATTCAATGTTCAGTATTAATGTTGATATTAAAACTAATCAAGACTCCATCTCGAATATTGATTTACACTGTGCTCCTTCATCTCAGTCTTCACAGTCATCAACTGAAGATTTTCAGCAACCGAGTAGCTGCAGTGAATACGAGCCTCCTCAAAAAAAATTGAAGAGAGACAGTTGCATTGGCCCAAACCTGGCAGCGACTTTGGATAGGTGTTGTATTTCTGATAGACAAGCTGCTCTTATACTGCTCGCTGATTCCATCGATAAAGGTACAACAGTACCTGCTGTGACATGTCTGAGATCTGCAATCAAAAGGAAAAGAGCTTCAACCAGAAAAGCAGCACTTAAGAGAAATATTTCCACATTTACACCTTTGACAGTTCACTGGGATGGTAAAACTGTGAAAAATGATGATGAATCTAAAGTCGAACTTCTGCCAGTTGTAGTAAGTTCAGGTACTGATGAACAATTTTTACATTGTGGACTCCTTCATCAAGGCACAGGTTCAGAGATCGCCACCCAAGTACAGGAATCACTGGAAAAATGGAAAATCAACATTATATCTATGTGTACGACACTACATCAGTTAACACTGGCTGTCAAAAAGGTGCTTGTGTAATTTTAGAATCCATATTAGGCAAAAACTTGTTGAACATGAGCTGCAGACACCATGTAGCTGAGTTGTTACTAGGAAAAGCATTTGATTTTTATTTCTCACATGCTTCGACTGGTCCAGACATAATAATAATGAAAGAATTTAGAGATAATTGGAAAAATATTAAGCGGACCAAGTATTCAACTGCTTTAGAAGATAGTGATAAGGCCTTAAAGTCAATTATGAGTGATAAAAGAGTGGAAATATCACTTTTTATTGAAAAATGTAAAAATTTAGAAAAACAACCAAGAAAAGATTATATGGAGCTACTGGACCTTGCTTACATTTTTCTTGGTCATAAAACACAAAAAAAGTTCAAGAAGCCTGGAGCAGTTCATAGGCCCGTTGGATGGCACGAGCTCTTTATGCTCTCAAAATGTATATGTTTAGAAAGCAGCTGTCACTGCCTTGGCGAGAAAAGACTAACCTGCGTAAATTGGCCACCTTCATTGTTTTTGTATACATTCCTTACTGGTTTAAAACGAGGTTGCCTCTGGAAGCTGCTACTTCAGATCTTAAACTATTGAGAGAGTTGGATCAATTCAGAAGCTACGATTCGAAGCTTACTGTCTCAGTTCTTGATAAATTCTCTAATCATCTGTGGTATTTATCAAAAGAGCTAATTTGTTTGTCCCTCTTCAATGATGAAGTAGATGTTGCTGAAAAAAGAAAAATGGTTCAAAATTTGAAAATACCTGATGATCAAACGAGAGAATTAATTGCTACAATTGATAAAAATGATTTAAGTGACCTTGCCCTGTCAAGTTTTGTAACCGAGAATAGTTTGAACTTTTTTAAAATCACTGGTATTCCAACATCTTTCCTCAGTGTTGATCCAACTCTTTGGCCTGAAGATGAGCACTACATTCGTGGCAAGGAATTATGTTCAAAATTACACGTTGTTAATGATACTGCAGAAAGAGCAGTAGCAATGTGCAGCAAATTTCATAAAAAACTAACCAAAGATTCAGAGCAATGGCAATCGATGCTTCTAAAAGTTTATGAAAATAGAAGAACCTTCCGTTATCCAAATTAAGTTTGAACCTAAGAGAAAAATTAAATTATTATTAAACGTGTCTCTATTTTATTATTAAATATGTAAAAAACTTACCTATAGCTATTGTTGATTTCCTGCATTGTTGATTCTCTGAAAAATAAAAATATATCACAAAGCAAATTTTCTTATACTCAATAGTAATTTACTTATTGAATAATTGTATAAATTTATGCTACTTATGTGATTAAATTGAGTCCAATCCTCTCATCTTTGACAACTGCTATTTGTACATTCTTTCCTTAACCTAAAATCTGTGCAAACTGTAATGTTGCACTGGTATTGTATCATGCACTCATGCACTTGGATTAAGGCTTCAGCAGCCCTCATTGTACGAATTAAGTACTTATCACGCATAAACTGAATCGCGGGTGCAATAAAGCAACCTTTGATAAGCCGGCTTTGGGCATGCTAGCAGACTACAGAGCCGGCGTCTGCATAAACATGTAGAAAGACATAAACATGTATTTCATGACATGGCATGACAAGCGCAGCATGACTTATGCTCGCACACATTAATTATCGAAATTTCCGAGCTTCCAAACTTATTATCCTCATTTACCCGCAGAGCTCAATAAAAACTTGTATAAATTAATGTTTTATACCACATACAAGTTGTTTCTTTCTTTCTTTTCAATAGCAATCCTTATTCTCTTGACTTCTGACAGGCTTGGTACAACCAGCGCTGACCCACGGCGTTTTCAGGCGATTTTTCAATTTTTTATAATATCGTTTTTTTTGATAAAGTCGTTTTTCTTGCAAGTAAATATTTTTAAAGCATAATAATAATATATATCGTCAGATTTGTCAGAAAAAATCCTAAATTTTGACCATTTCCAAATTATTCTCCGATTTTTTCAGCTCATTTTTATGAGGTGCAAAGATGGATTTCGCATTTTTTTCAACAAAAAAAATCGAAAAAACGACCTTTTTTTAGTAAAAACGAAATTTATGCCCAAATCTGACCATGGCATTCGATTCGTCATGAAAAAATACAAAAGAAAATGTGTCGTTGAGACAGATTTCATCATGTGGGTAGAGTTTGAAAATTGATTTCTAATTCAAAAATTATGATGGATTTGGCCGAATTTTTCAACCATGTTTTTAAACTTCAAAATTCCATCGACACCGGTTCCCGTCACTTTTTAGACCTCTTAAATACGTCTTTTTTCATGTGAAGACTTATATTTTAAGAAACTGCCGGTACCTAAGCGATTTTTAAACATCGATACAAAAGCGGTCCGGTCTACTGTGTAAAAGAGACCCGCGAGGCACTTAAGCTGCCTTGGTACATAGATACATTATGCTAAGTTTGTTGTCGGCGATCGTTCGGCATCTCTTAGATCTGGCCTCTAATCAATCGACGCATGCCTAAAAAGTCTGCGAGACACTTAAGGTACGTCAGTGCGTAGAGTCGGTTGCCCCGTGTTCGTGGTCGCGCTCGGTTCCCCTAGGGACATGATTTCTGTCAACGGTCGATTTACACTTCTTAGATCGTGCCCGCGCTTACGCACTTACCGTTGTTTCGGTTGTAGCTTGTCTTGAGTGCTCGAGCTTGAGTCTGCAATAGGTGACATATGAGCATGCGTGGCTCTCACGAATCGGTATGCCCCTTGGCTGAGGAGCAACGGTTTTCGCACTTCGGTTCGCGCCCGTGTTCTTCGCGCCCGCGCTTAGTATTATGCTGATCATATTCCGCAACTTTTTATACATAGTCGAGAGCCAGCCTCATATGTGCTGTCTTTCAGTACAAGCGTGTATGCTGATTTCATATGTCGTCTCTTTCTATGCTCGTGAGTCAGCCTGTGTGTGTGCACTTGCTTACGCGTGCACACTTGTTTACGCGTGCACACACGCACATACACTCACGCACATACACGTTCATGAGGGGGCATCTGTGCGTGAGCCCACACATACTTGAATCTTCGTTCGGCAGTATGTCTCATGGATTACACTAGGCGTGCGCGAGGGTCCGACGGCTTCATGCGTAGGCCGACTGACAGGGAGTCGGCTCGTTATGAATTAAGCTTAATGCATGCTGGCTTGCGTGTGTGTGTGCACTTGCTTACGCGTTCACACATACAACGGTCTCGTGATGCCTATGTGTGCTCTTGCTTATGCGAACACACACACTCGTGCCGTCCTGTTGGTGTGTGTTCTTGCTTACGCGAACACGCACACACATGTACCGCTGTCGTGATGCCCGTGTGCACTCATGCTTACGCGAGCGCACACACTCATGCCGTGGCACCTATGCATGCGCAACCTGAAACCGTCTTGTGCAACGACTCGTCGTGCGTACCTTCCTGACGGCCTGTTGCGGGCTGGATGTAACAAGAGGTCGTCATTTTGTCGATCGACAATGCGCGGATGCATCAGCATTAAACTCTAGCGACGTAACATGTAGATATTTATTATGCGAGGATCAGTCAAACCTGGGAAGGTCCCACGACCTTGGGAACCTTGGGAGTTCGCGTGGAAGTGCGAATATAAGGTATGTTGCGTAAGACTCTCGAGAAAAGTTGTTAAAATTACCAGCCTCCGTCACGTTCACAGGGCATGGTGAAGGCAAATCATGGGGGGCATCTATTTCCAACGGTCAAGCCACCTTCTCGGAGCTTTTGCAATGACAACATCAGAGGTGGGATAAAACACGAAGGTACAAAAAAGGCCCGAAATGAGAGAGCCCTCTGTATTATACGACCAATTCGTAAAGTGCGTATCGCATAGCTTGTTTGTGATGAATGTTTTACAAAACATTTATAATTTTCCAACGAAAAGTGTTGCCCAACGCTGTACTTCTGCTCGGCAGATAGTCAGCAATGGGACTTAAAATATTCTGTTATTTTACGGGTGTGTCGTGCGAATAATTTATTGTAACTACTTAGTGCATCGGTGCGAGTAAGTCTTCATTCAACCAGCCAAATGTTATCGCAAGCAAGTTACGACTTCAACTAGACAAGAGGTATTGCAGGCAGCCAATAACCGACAAGTGTAAACACTAATACAAGAATGAGTATTCGTGTGTGTATGATTGTAGCGAACAATGACACTTGTTAAATATCATTATAAACAAATATTATTATTTTAAACCATGCAAATTATAATATAAAACTACTACCAAAAATAGTCCTCTTTTATTATCACTCCACCTCAGCAACAAGAGTGAAAATAATTAATCATTATTTGTTATAACGCTGCTATCGGCGTATGTAATAGACTGAGTAAATGATTTAAAACAATTGTTTTACATACAAAAAATTTTATATAGAATCTTTGAATATGACCCTTACTGCTTGCTGACAATTTTAGTTTTGAAGCTTTGTCAGACGTCACGTGTTTTTTAGAATTTTGTTGTCGTGAACGCGTATGCGTCAATGATGAAGTTAAGTTGCGATGAATGAATGTACAAGATACTGTAATGGTGTTATCTGTTGGGGAAGCGAAAAGTGGCTCTCGTTTGATGGACACTCTAGACTGGTACTCGGTGTAGACTTTCTGGGTTGATAAAGGAGAAAATCAACGGGTTTTTTCACAAGCTTATGAGTCTCCAAGTGATGAATATTATCCACAAATGAGTAAATTGATGAGTATGAGATGACTCGAGTTGTGAGAGTGATACTCACATCGATTACCGACTTACCAATAGCATTGCACTACACTTTACGATAGGTGACAATCAAGATTACAAACTTCGTACAATTTACTAACAGGAAAAGTCGTCGTGACTTGATGGCGTTCTGTTCACACGAAATTTAAATAAGTTCAAATTGAGTTATAATCACGGCACAAAGGTGAAGATTACATTTTCTACAACTTGTGAAATTGTAACAAGTTTAAATGATACGTTAATTAAGTGTAAAAACTGATTAGAACTGTAATAAAATGAATGGATGAACCTAAGGCAATTTTTTAACGGTCTTTGGCCGGGATCCTGACAAAATCTCCGCGACTCAATCTTCGGGACAAAATATCCGCGCGACAAATCTCCGCGACAAAATCTCCGCCGCATTTTTAAAATTTTTTTATGTTTTTTAGGTATCTATAAATATTAATTTATCACTTCACCGGCTTATTTTGGTTTATTTCGAGTTATTCAAACCCTTTGGCCAGTCACATTAGTCGGGCACCTGCTTGCACTTTCCCTATCATTTGCCTTTTGTGTTCAGGGTGGGACGTGAGAAACCCTTTTACTTTTCATGAGTGAGTGATCGAGAACCGAGGGGATACCGCATCGCGCAGCTCTATTTTTCTATCTCTCCCTGTACTCTCTCACTTCACAGCGCTTGCTTCATGATTAGTATACGTAAGAGTCGTTGCGACATATACATTATTTTTAACTAAATGTGCGTCAAAATTGAATGTAATTTTTTATTGTTCTTGGTTGTTGCTTCGTTATTCTTGTTGCTTGTAAGCACACTTGCTCACCAAGTGAACAGACAAACCGTATTCCGTAGCACATCTTGCTACTGAGAATGCGTGTATCGGCTGCTATAACAGCACCGTAGCTTGGCCCCGGGATTTATAACAATCCCGCGCCGACGCACAGAGAGCAACACCGACACGCATGACCGCACAGTCGCTCGACATATACACTAGGGTTGTATCTCAGCGAAACTTGCAAATTTTTTAAATCGGCGTTAGAAAGAGAAAAAACCTATCAGATACTTCTATGCAATTTTTTTTCATGAGTGATTATACTCAGCCATTTTCTTGAAGAAACGAATATATTTTTCCATTTTTTAATATTGTTTTTTTGGGATAAAGTCGTACTTTTCTGCATTAAAATAATTTTAAAGTGTATACTAATATATACCGTTAGATTTGTCATAGAAAATCCTAAATTTTGGTGGTGTCAAAAAATTTTCTAGATTTTTTGTTCATTGCCGCTCGCTCGAAAATGAACTTTGCGAAATTTGCGAAAAAGAACAATCGAAAAAGTGTATTTTTTCAATGAAATTGTGCTCCTAGGTCAAAACAAACTACGGCATTCGATTTCGCAGACAAAAACACGTAAGAAAATGTATCGTTAAGATTATTTTTACACTCTGAACAGAGTTTGAAATAAATCGAATGGTTGCCCGATTTTGCTCCTCTTTAGGAGCACGTTTTTAAACTTCAACAATCCATTGACACCATCTTAAATAATTTTTTTGAGTTCCCGTTTTAAGGAAACTTCATTTTAAACCTCAAACTTTCAGATTCCGATGGATCCCCCGAGATACAAAAAATTTTTGAAAAAGTGGACCACCCTAACATATATACACGATACATATACGCACACCCATATACATACACACACAAAAATAGTCGCGCCTACTAGAAAGAAACAAAAGGCACTCCTAGGCTATTTGGGGTAAAACCCAAGGCCTAAACATTAATATTATTAAAAACAAACAAGTATTGAACACATATTTGAATTCTTGGACTTATTTTACTGTAATGAGCTAATAAAAGAATGAACACATCGGTATCTGGTGACTTTACTACTAATGTTAGATCTTGATTATCTAAATATTGAGAAGAAATGTAACACAAATGAGCAATGATGAGTGTATCAGCTTCAGTATCGTTTGAAAATAAATTTGTGATCTCTAGACTGAGTGAATGAGTTATTTCTTTGGTCACGAGACAATTTTCGTATCCTCCAGCTAAATATAATTTTTTAGGTGTAGTGCTTTCAGGAAGTTCTATATTTTTTCAATATAATCGCATGTAAATAAGTTTAAAGCATTCTTATTCGCATCTGTGAACATACTTTCATCTCAATCTGGAATAAATCGACTCGGATTTATGTCGTAAACTTTTGAGTGATTTTTTTATCTTTTTGGTCGTTCTTGCGCTTTAGGTTGCATTCATTTGTTATAGCGATCGAAAATTACATGTATTTAAGAAAAAGTTTCAAATAATTTTGACGAATATTTCAAAAAATATTGACCGATATCTTCGAAGCATTTCAATATTTTGTATCGAAACACTAGCAGCATGGTTCTATAATTACAGATGCTTGAATACTACTTTTGATCGCATGTAATATCGGGCGTAGGTTTTGTTCGCCGACTGACATCTTCCTTAAATAGAGCAGAAGGAATTCCATACATTGGGACATAAAATCTTATCAAAGCTTACTTAAGTTCTTTGTTCTGATGAAATCAGTGCTCTGTGATACACTTCTTCTGGAGAAACATGTTGTTTACTTGAAGTATTATCTGATCTTTTAATGACACTTTTTTTAGCATTTCTGAGGATGTCTTTAGTTTTTATCGTTCAACAGAATTTTAAAAATCAACGGGTTTATCATTATTCTCCAATTGTCCACAAACAAAGTCTTTTAACATACTTTAACCAATAGGGATGGCTTCTAACAAAGACTTTCCTCAGCCACAACACCACTTGAAATATCTATCAACGATGGATTGTAGTTTGTTAACTCAAAAGGATTAGTCATATTTCTAATAATATGGTTTAATATTTTGATAAGATCTTTTTCATCTTGGAGTAATTGAGCTGGACGTTCTTGTTTATTTATTTATCTTGAGCATTACTATCACAGGACCGTAATCGAATATTTCTTGAATACTCACCAACAATATGTCTTGTAAGGGACCATCGCAAAACAGCTTCACCAACTAGTTAGTCCCACAATACCACACGCACTTTTTGTCTCTTGTCACTGACATTTCTACACCCATATCAAACCAAATACCTCGGAAGACATGTGGAGCGAACTTTATCGTAAATTTACCATTGTCGAATTCTTTTTCACATTTCAGGTAGATCGCAAAGCATTTGAAGTAAATATAAAGAAGCATATTGTCAATAATTATTGCGATTGAAAATGAAAAAATAGGGTACTATTGCACTGAATGTTGATAAATGAATTTCCCAATTGCTTTTATGTTCTGCACGAATAAAACTCAAAAGTCTTTGAATCGCATTTAAGCAGTCATCCCAAAATCGAAAAGTAGGTGAAACAGATCTTCTCTTTTGCTTGAATTTTTCTAAAGCCGGAAGAAATATTTCATTGATCTTGTTAAGGATATTATTATATTCATAAGTTGAAAATTGATTCTTCGTATAATCGGTGATAAACAATTCCACATTTTTAATAAGATCTAAAAATTCACTTTCATTTTCTAAATAAAGAAGAAAATTATTAACTACATCAAGGCTTCAAAACTATTGTTAATGCTCGAACTGATCTATAGACGTGCTTTCCTTCAAGCATTTCCTCTGACGATTTTCGAGCATACACGTCAATGCAACGTGTGAATATTGTAATTTTGACTGCATAATTTAGCTGTTTCTATACCACGTTTTAAAACGGTGTAGATAGATTGGAGGTATGATGGCTTTTCATCTATGGAAGGTAAATAGGTAATGACAGTCTTGCAATTAGTTAAATCAAAAATTTTCGTGTGAAATCCTGTCCATAAAGGAATACATTGATTTATTGTGTCTAAATTGTGGTTTTCATTTCTTGAATTATTTCGCAATAAACCCCATGCAATATCTTATGTAAAAATGTTTTTTTTAAAATAAGGCTGTATTTTCTGAATTTTTTCAAAAGCATCATAATAACGTAAAGGGTTAGGCCGAGTCTTTGGTTTTGCATATGTTAAAATATTAGAAATAAGTTTAAAATCTTTTTTTCCTGACAAGGTTTTTTCTGAAAATCTTTTCACTATTGACGTAATTCTTAATTCACTATTTAAGTGACAATGGAAAATAACTCTAGCCATACAATGATAATTACTAGTTACCATACAATGATAAGTAAGAATCGTCTAGGTCACAGGTGTCCTGAACCCCAAAAAAAGCCGTCCGCAATGGGAAAAAGTTCTGCTTACACCATTTGATTCCTTAGTACTTAAAATTAAGGAATATGAAAAAATTAAAATCTAAACTGCTTCTGCTTGCGAGTTATCATAAAAAACGATTAAATAAATAGTATATTACTGCCCTAGGCCGCGAAAAACAGAAAAGTCCCAGAGTACGTGTAATTAGGGGCCGAGGCGCTGCTGAGGCCGATAAACACGTGCTCTGGGGCTTTCTTTTTTCGCGGCATAGGCCTGTATACTATTTTTCATATACAGTGGCCCAAAAATCGCTCTTCCTGCTTTGCGCAGTGGCAGGGAAATCGCAAAGATCGAACCTGGTAAATTTTATGTTTTAGGGGTCGCTGAATCCGAATCTTGTATCAGTTTTTCTAGATTTGCTCATTTTCAAGGTCATTTAAAGGTCAAAATAAAAAAAAAAAGATAAAAATCTGAAAAAAACTTATGCGTATGTTTTTAAGGACACTGAATCCAAATCATAATTAATTTATGAATCATAAGTATTCTAAAAAAATTTTTTTTACAAAAAATAGAAAAAGGCTGCCTTTATTGCAAATTTTTTCAATACATGTACAGTAAGTCACGTACTATAATAAAAAAATATATTTTTGCGTTATATATTTTATCCAATAGTATACTAGACCTACTTTAATTCTGTCCAGACCAAATCCACATTCCGCCGACACGAAAAAAAACTTCAGACCACCATCTATCTCTTTTCATAGTTTCAGATGCTCTGCGTAAGGTAGATAAGTAACGTCACTGCCTTATCTACCTTACGCAGAGCATCTGAAACTATGAAAAGAGATAGATGGTGGTCTGAAGTTTTTTTTCGTGTCGGCGGAATGTGGATTTGGTCTGGACAGAATTAAAGTAGGTCTAGTGTACAGCGAAAAATGCCTCTTTTTGCCTACTTTCAGTGCGCAAAAGGCATTTGGACGCTAGTGTACAGTAAAATGCCTCGTTTTTTAATGTATTAAGTATTTTTATGTAGTAAGTATTTTTTGCTTGCTATTACATAAAATTTTGGTAGGGAGACAAAAGCTCCAAAACAAAAGTTCCAATGCCAAAATATTCAAAACCCAAAATTCAAAAAAATGTCCAAATGTACAAAAGATCCAATTATCTGATGTCCAACAAAATACATATCCAAAGTTAATTTGCCCAAACCCAAAAAAAGTCCAATAATGAAAAATGCATAGCTGCAGCGTATGTACACGCACATGCGTACATATATATATATACGTACATATACATATGTATATATATATATACATATGTATATATATATATATATATATATATATATACATATATATAATATACATATGTATATGTACGTAACTACGTTTGTTTATCGGCGTAGTTACCCCGTCACTTACAGTACGATTTCGCCACGATCGGTCGCGGTTAATCAGATTTATTATTGCGCGGTACATTTAAATCATGTCGCAGTTAATTTGAATTGATTTATCGTGCTTAGTTTTGTTCGCTTAAATTTTACGTTACGCTTGTGTTGTGTAAAATTTGTGTTGAAATTTCGTGATGGCTGAACAACCAACGGCTGAACTTATCCACAAAGGCGGCACTACGTATCTCCCCTACGATGGATTTTTGTACCTCCGTCATTCTCGAAAAGGTAAGTCACTCTCTGTCTACTCTATCTCACTCTTTGTCTATCTCTCGCGCGCTCTGCCTACTCTCTCTCTCGCGCTCTGTCTACTCTCAGGTTCAACTAGTTATTGGAGATGTCAGAGAAACCACAGTGTGCTGCCAAAATAACTATAATTCACAATGGGAATGATATCATCGTGAAGTCAGGAGATGACGCGGAGTCCCACGTGCCGAACCATGCACCAAACCCAGAAGAAGTAGAAGCTTTGAAACTTCTATCGGACCTGAAGCGTGAAGCACGCGAGCATCCCGAAGCTCCATCGTCCAGGTTAATACGACGGTTGCAGGATGCTTCCATTGCTGTGCTGGCTCAGCTTCCTGATCGGATGAACGTCAGGAAGCAACTGCAGAGGGAGCGCCTCAAGAAAATGCCGTCGAACCCCGTAGACATCGAGGACTTGGAAAGCGTGCCTGATAAGTTCCGGAGGACGAAGATGGGTGATATTTTTCTTTTATATGACTCTTTTGAAGACGATGATTTTACTCTCACATGTGGCCGAATAATAATATTCACCACACGAGAAAATTTAAAAAGTTCTTTTCAGATCTCCGCTTTGGTACGTTGATGGTACGCTAAAATGGCTACGCGAAAATTTTCCAAATTATCAGTGACCGTGGACGCGAATTCGGAATCCAACTTCGTCAACCGCCTCGTATTATGTCGGACTTCGAACTGGCCATCATAAATGCAGCAGCAGAGTTGGGAGGAAATGTTCATCTATGCCTGTTTCATCTCTGTCAAAGCGTGTATCGCTTTCTTTGTGAAGTACGATTTTTTATACTTTCTTTCTTTCTTTTTTATCAACTCACTTCTATTACTTTTATACTTTTCCAGGTTGGACTTCAGAGCGCCTACAAAGATTCAAATGATGACTCCGTACGCACAGCATCAAGGATGATGTGCGCCTTGGCATTTGTCCCCGTGGATGACGTTGTAGAAGTTTTTGATCTTTTCAAGGAACAAGAAGAATTGCCTGAAGTCTTTAGGATCAAAGTTGTACCGTATTTCGAGGTAAGTCGTATATTCTTAACTTTTTATCTCTTTTACTTAATTTTTTTAAATCATTACAGAAAACGTATGTCCGAGGCAGAGCAAAGGCAGTGGCAGTCCGTTACGCACCAGTCTTATGGAATCATTATCAGGCTGTGCTTGATGGTACCGCAAGAACTAATAACGCGCCAGAAGGTTGGCACAATCGGTTCCAGGTGATTGTGGGCAAGAAACACCCAAGTCTTTATACTTTCCTCACGGAGGAGCTGCAACATGAGCAAGGCGACACCGAAACACTGCTGCGTCAAATTCAGTTGGGCCAAGCCGTTCGCAAAAAGCCTGATGGTCACTTCGTCGCAGTCAAGGATCGAATAATGAACATCGTGATGCGTTATGATGAATACGTGGAGGACGATTCGCAGCTAAAATATATCAAGGACCTTGGCCATTACCTACACCTTTAATAAAGGATTTTTTTTTATACATATCTTTCTTTTATTCTCCCTGTGGATATTTGATTTTTTCGCGATTTTTTGGATATTTTGGATTTTGGACCTACTTTTGCCGTTGGATCTTACGGTCTGGATCTTTTGGATTGGAGCTTTTGGTTTGGAGATTTTGCACCCCAATCAAAATTTTATTCAAACAACCTACAAAAACACCCCCTTATGCTGGTTGTAATGTACACGCATTATGCGAGTACGCAGCGAGCCGCAAGGTGTGTGTGTGTGTGTGTGTAACAATGGATGAGTATGCGAGCGAGCCAGCGCGTAGTCGCAACAGTCTGTAAGAGTCAGATTGACTCGGAGCGTGGTCCAAGACGCACGAGATAATAAAGACAATATTATACACTTATACACTGTGTCCTTCCTTACGCTCCTATACACTGTAACGGTTCCCGTGACCGCTACTATAATTATGCTGGATCCTAGGCGATGCGCGTCCTCGCGCTGATCGCCGGCTGGCTCAGTACTCGGTGCGACAATTCGCACCGACCGCGGCGGCGTCGTGGTTCAACCTAGGAAGTAAATTAACGGGAAGGGGTTGCCGAAATAATAATAAGGAATTGAATTACAAAATATAATATTTAATTAATAAGGCTTCGAATGCGGACGCAGCAGCGCAATCGCGGACACACTCGCTCAATCACTCTGAGACGCGATTGCACACGCAGGAGAGGCAAAGTACTCGAGAGGTACTTACAAATGTTGGATGCCGTCGATGGCCGCTCGCTGTAATTGTAGCTGGCTTGGCCCTCTCGCTCGCGTGGGCTGCTGCTGGCCTGCAAAGTTCCCGAAGTCGCAATAACGGAAACAAGAACGTGATTCTAATTCACCGTACAGATAACGTCGGAGATACTTCTCGCGATTTCACCGATCCGTTCTCGCTCAACCCGCGTCGAATATACGCTCGCTCAAGTCGTGCGAATCTCGCGTCACGCACTTGCAGCGTTCAAACGTATTTCAATCTCGCGACACGGTCGAATTCGGAGCAACGCGCACGATGCTTACTCTCTCGCGATCACCGAGTATCTCCCTGTATCCTCGCGCTCATGCGCCTCGCAGGACGCTCTAATGGGTCACGTGACCAATTAGTGGGCCCTTGCCCCGTAAGGGAGAAGGAGACAGGCGATTCCGCGTGCGTTGACACGCGGACTCTTTCTCGCACACACATTTCCACACACACGCGCGTCGCTGCGGCTGCTGCGTTAGTTACACGTGGTGTTTGTGTCCCATCACAGTGGGACTGCGTGCTGAAGGAGGGAGAGGCATGTGACAGCGTAACGCGACTGTCACACCCCCCGCCCCCAGACGTTGGTAGCTTCAGCGTACCAACTCGAGGTTCGCCCTCTCCTTTTTCCACCAAAGAAAAATTTATCAATTTTTAATGTTTATTTTACTCTATAAAAGAAATTAAGTTTATTTATCAAAAAAAAATTTTATTTGGACTTTCTTCTAATTGTACTAAAAAAATTAAGCTAGAATTAATAATAGAATGTGGTGGAGTACGTGTGCAATTTTAGTCTCCTTAGTTTTCGCATTCATTCATTGTATATTTTTTTTTTTTTTTTTACATACGCACCTATAGTTGACAAGGAAGGGGAGGATTCATTTATGATTAACTTTTTTTTTCTATTCAATTCGGTTATAATTAATTTTCTTTATTTTATTATTTAACTGACGCACGACATCTCATACATTTTTTTTTCTACTGCGTGGCGCGATTCGCCTTACAATTTACGCAGGCAGTCCGCGTGGATTCGCCGGCAATCTCGATTGTCGCGTGTTCGCTAATTTAAAAAAAAATGTTTGTCGACTCGGTATGTCGTCGCGTGATTCGCCTCTGTTCGCACATCGAGTGACACTTTCGCGCACGCACAAACACCGTTAATATCGCGCGACTTTGTTGCTGCGTCGTTGCGTCGTTGCGTCGTTGTTTTTCTCCTAATGTGGATGGTTGGCCCGGTTCGGGCACTCCCTGCCGCGAAGTACGCCTGGCAGTCCGCAGACCCAGCAGTTTCGTGGTCGCGGCGCCGGTGGCAATGGCTCGTCACCGCGGGCTTGCACTCGGCGGCGTTCCAACGCGGCCAATCGCAGTCGCTCCTGCAGCTCACGAGCTCGCTGCTCAGTTGCCCGTTGAAAGGCTGCAACTTCTTGCCTCACGATCTCCTCTTGTTGCTCGGCGAGGCGTTGTTCTCGACGCTGGTTGAGCACTCTGCGGCCCGCAGCGTCCATGGCTCGCTTGGTGGCGATCAGGCGCGCGTACATCGGAATATCTTCGTTGTCACGGCCATGTTGTTCGACGAATTGGTCGAAGGCTGCGAAAGACTCTTGCAGGAGGCCGGCCGCTTCTCGGTGAGCTGCTCTCGCGGCTTCGATGTGGGCTCGGACGGTTTCCCACAGAGCCTGGACGTTGGCTTCATCCAGCGCCTCCCTCTCCTCTTCCACGGGATTCACGAGGTCAGCTGGATCTTGGCGGTCAGCGCGTTGTTCCTCGGCCGCCTCTCTGGCCCGGTCGTCGACTGCCAATGCCGCCGGGTCAGGAGACTCCTGAGGTTGTCCCGGATGTTCACCGCCGACGCCCACTATCTGGTGCACGTCCATTTCGCCCTCGGGGTGTTGTTGTTCGCCCTCTACACTGGGCACACATCCTTGAACTTCGATAATCTTCATTTTCTGTTTCTTTGTCTTGTCTGTATTTTTTTTTTTCTTTGCGAATTCGCTACGCTGTCGGTGAAGCGGGCTCGCTTGATGGCAGTTACAAGGCTACTGACTCGTACGCGCGAGTCTGAGAGTCATGATGTGGTTCGCGCGGCGTATGCGCTCCTGGCGGTCAGTCGCTTCGTTCGGCCTTTGTACTTGGCCACTGCGCTCGCTCGGCAGTGGCAGTTGCCCCTTCGTTGACTTTGTGTGCGCGCTCACGTGTTGCGCGAGTCGGTGCTTCATGCGACGGCCAGTTGTTACACGCTTTGAGCGAGTTTCGCTGCTCTCGCGCGCGTCACTCGAGGGATCGGCACCATGTCTTTTCCAGTTGTGGTGTTCGGATCGGCGCCAGCCGATACAGCATCGTGCTCGATTGCGGCTGGACTTTGTATTTTTCGAGTGGTAGGCTTGCCGTTCGGATCTTGTGCGACCTCGCTTCCTTTTGGCCGCCTCACGGCTGCGATTCGATTTACGACGATGCGTTGTTGGCGTTTCTTGGGCGATTTTCTTAACCTTGCAGCTCGGTTATTTTCCTCGATCGGAGGAGGACTTTCTTCGATGTCTGGAGAATTTTCCTCGATTGGAGGAGAATTTTCTTCGATCGGGAGAAAATTTTCTTCGACGACTGGAGAGACGAGTTCGTCATCGCTAGTGTCCTCCTCGAAGTCGATCGGTCGCAAGTCGCTTGTCGGTGACGCACAGACGACATTTCCCTGTTCATCGCTTATTTCGTATACGTTCGAGCCGAGGACTTGGGAGACGACGTAAGGTCCTGTGAAAGGAGGGGCCATCTTTGAAGCGATTCCGTCGGCGCTCGAAGATAAAATTCGATTTTTGCGCCAGACTTGATCGCCCACCTTGTAGACGACGTCGCGATGCCTTGCGTCGTAATACTTGGCTTGCCGTTCTTGTGCATTCCGAGAGTTCTTTGCGGCAAGCTCATGAATTTCTTCATTCGATTCATGCGATCACGCCAGTGGTTTATTTGCGCTTCTTCATCGTCTTCCGCAGCGGCCTCGTCCTCTTGCTGACGTACGGTATTTCCCGGCCGAGGGTGGCGACCCATATTCAAAAAGGCCGGGCTCATTTTTGTCGACTCCTGCGTAGCGGTATTATACGCGAAGGTGAGCTCGGGCAGGTGGACGTCCCAGGTGTTGTGTCTTTCCTCGATATACGCGATTATTCTCGTCTTGAACGTACGGTTCACGCGTTCAGTAGGATTTTGGTGGGCAGCGTACGGCGCGATAGTTGTATGCTTCACGCCTCTTTCCTTCAGGAATTTATCGATAATTTTATTTTTGAATTCGGTGCCGTTATCTGAGTGGAATATATCGGGCACTCCGAATCTCAAAAAGATTCGCTCGTTTAGCTCGCGCCGGATCGTCTGGGCGTTGGCCTTGCGAATCGGAATGACTTCTACCCATCGCGTGAATTCATCCACAAAAACGAGGATATATTCGTTGCCTCGGGCTGTCCGAGGGAACGGCCCCATGACATCGCCAGCGAACGCTCCATGGCTTCGTAAACGGGCGTCTTCCCATCAAGCCTGCCGGTAAAAGCTGTTGCACCTTGCATTGCTGGCATATTTGACAGGCTTTTACGTATCGCGTCACGTCGCGATGCAACGACGGCCAATGATAGCGCAACGCGATGCGCTCGTAGGTTTTGTGTCTGCCAAAATGCCCTGCGGTCGGTTCTTCATGATTCTCGCGCAGAATTTCCCGGCGCTTAGGTTTCGGCACTAGCAATTTCCAGGCATCCTGATCCTCGATAAGTCTTCGATCGACGCATCAGGCCGGTAGTGGTACAATCGATTACCAACTATTTTGTGCCAAGGAAATTTTTGCGGCTCGCGCTGCACGTCGGCGAAGAGCTTGCGATACCACGCATCCTTTTCGTCTTCGATGGAAAGCGAAGCGGTTTCGCAACTTTCGTCGTCTTCCTCGTGGAGACGAGAGAGTGCGTCAGCGACTACATTTTGACTTCCTTTCCGATGAAGAATCTCGTAGTCGTATTGTTGAAGCTCTAGGGCCCAACGGGCTAGTCTGCCCGTCGGGTTCTTCAAATTGTGAAGCCACTTCAGGCTGCTGTGATCCGAGATCACCTTGAAGTGGTACCCTTCGACATACGGGCGGAATTTCCGAACCGCCCACAGTACGGCCAAACATTCTCGTTCAGTGACCGAATTTCGCTCGGCGGCATTCATCGTGCGGCTCGCGAAACATAACACGCGCTCGGTGCTGTCGATCGTCTGGGTGAGCACTGCTCCAAGGCCCGTATCGCTGGCGTCTGTTTGAATTACAAATTCGTGTTCAAACGACGGCTGGTTCAACACAGGAGCCGTAGCCAGCCCTGTCTCGGATTTTCTCGAACGAATTTTGTTGATCCTCCGCCCACGTAAATTTTTCTCCCTTGCGGGTGAGTCGTGTGAGCGGCTCAGCGATCGTCGCAAAATTCTCCAGGAATTTCCTGTACCAGGAAGCCATTCCAAGAAACGACGCAATTGCTTCAGAGTCTTCGGCGGGGAAGTTGGTCATAGGCGCGGTCTTATCAGGATCGGGACGTATCCCTTCGCGATCCACGATTACGCCTAAAAATTTGACCGAGGCTTGGCAGAAGAAGCTCTTCTCTCGATTAATTGTCAAGTTAGCGTCGGCGATGCGCTTCAACACAAGCTCCAGCTTCTCCAAGTGCTCCGTAAACGTGCTCGACACAATGATGATGTCATCAAGGTACGAGAACGCAAACGGTTCCAGGTCTGGACCTATAACTCTGTCCATGAGCTCCTGAAATGTCGCTGGACCCCCAGAAATTCCGAAGGGCATACGAAGCCACTCGTACAGGCCCAGGCCAGGTACAGTGAACGCAGTGTACTCGTACGAGTCTTCGTGCAGCGGCACTTGGTGATATCCAGCCGACATGTCCAATGTCGTAATATAACGCGCACCTCGCAGCTTTCGCAAGATCGCGTCCATATTATGGAGCGGATAAGCGCTGACTTTCGTGCAAGCATTCAGCTTGCGATAATCCACGCAAAAGCGATATTTGCCGTTCGCTTTGCGCACCATGACTACGGGGCTTGACCACTGACTGTCCGAGCGGCGGATGATACCGTCAGCGAGCATTCCGCGGACTTGCGAATGCATCTCCTCTTCAATCTTGGGAGATACCGAATAGTACCTCTGTCTAATCGGCTTTGCTGCTGTCTACGATGATCCGATGCTTAGTCAGGTTCGTGCATCCCAGGGGGCCGTCTGCTACAGGGATAGCGCGATCGAGTAACTCATTCAGCTGTATGGCTTGTTGCTCGTCAAGATTTGCTACTCCTGTCGCAGTTGCACACACAGATGTGGCGTTCGGCGAAGCTACCTCCAAGGCGATCTTTTCGTTCGAGCCGTCGACCGTGAGTATATCCTCACGCGGGTAGACGATCGCGTTGAATGTACGGTAAAAATCTACGCCGAGTAGACACGCGTACTCCAATGTCTCGACAATAGTCACGAGCATTGTGTGTCGCACGCCACCGATCTCAATTGTCATTTCGGCTCGCCCGAGAATCGATTCGGGCTTTCCGCTGAACGTCTTCGCGACCGCATTATACGCAGGTATAACGCGCGCCGCACATCGTTCGGCGACTTCAAAGCCGTACCTACTCATCGACGTATGCGTCGCCCCTGCGTCTAGCATAGCGCGAACTTGAGTACCGCCAACACGTATCGGCACAAACCAGCGAGAGTGCAATTCGGATATCGTGAGCGCGGCGAGCGATCCGTCGCAACATTCGTATCGAGCACTTATCTCATTGTCGCTTGCATGCGTAATGAGCTCGTTACGGCGAGGAGTCTCTTGCGTGTTCGCATCGTCAGAGGCCGATTTTTCGTCGACTGCAGTAGGGAGAGTAGCGACCTTATCTACTCTTCCTTTTTGGCGTTTCCCGAACAGTCGGGACAACGCGGTCGGATATAGCCGGGCCAGCTGCATCCCCAGCATGCGACTTGTGCTTGCGGTCCGGCCTCACGGTTTTTATTCTTGTCGCTCGCTGGCTCGCGCGTGCTCTTCGCCCTGTCGGCGTTGGCTTTACTCTTGGGCGACGTAGTTCTTTTCTTGGTGCTTGTGCGGCTATCCGCAGTAGTCGTCGCTGTAGTAATCGCCGTGGCGAATCCTTGGAGCTTCTTATCGAGCAGCTGCTCGATGATCTTCGCGATGTCGTCGATTGGCTCCGACAGCGACGCGAGCTTCGCCGAGCTGGGTTTCTCGCGAGCTTCGGGTTCGTCCCAGGCTGTCTCGGGCATCATGCTCAAGTTCGATGGGATTGGCGGCTGATACAATTTTTCGGCGCTGTGGAGATTTTCAGCGTCGCGCGCGAGTTCAATGAACTCGTCGATTGAACGCGCTTTGTATCGGGGCACTTGCTTCTGCAGCGACGGTAGCATGTTGTTGTGGAGCAAGTCTAATTTTCGCTGTAATGTCCACGGCTCCGCCAGTTTGCCGATGATCGTGAGCAGACAATACACGTAATGGTTTACGGGCTCCGTTCTGCCTTGCGTGCGGCGCTGCGCTTCCAATTCAAGCTTTTGTTGGTATCGGCGATCGATGCCGTAGCACCGACGCGCCGCGACGCAGAAGTCTTCCCATGTTGTCCACTGGGCACGTTCTTGTCGGCACCATAGTCGTGCCTGGCCCGTTAATAATTCGGTGATGCTGTCGAGCAGGTCTTCGTCGGACAAGCGTGCCAGTCGCCGGCACTCGCCTACGCGCTGGATAAATTCTTCCACGCTGCTGCCTTTCTCGCCGTTGAATTCGACCTTCCATTTACGAACGATCGCGCCTACATCGCTATGATGCGTCGATGTATTCAACATTGATCGAGGACCCGAGGATGCTCCCCCGCTCCTAGACGGATCATACGCGGTGGTGGTTGCAGACAACGGCGATGACTTGTTTGACGGGTGTTGATGTGACTTTTCTGCGTTTTTCGTGTCAACTATCGGCGAACTTGATGCGTTGTCGCGATTATAATAATCCAGTCTGAAGGTATCTTGAAAGTTGATGTGCCTTGGTTTCGTTCCACACACATCGGGTCTAATCGCGTACTGCTCGCTAGCTGTGACAGTAACTCTTTATTTCTTTGTGCCAGTAGTTCGTTGCTTTTGGTTAACTGGCATAGCTCCAAATTAGTTCGTTCTTTTGTCTCTTGCAGTTCTCGTTGCATTTTTGCGATTAACATTCTGATATTTTCTTCATCGAGCACCGTCGGGTTCGCCGTTTTTTCGTGCTCTTCGCTGGCTGACGTGTCATCATGCTCGCTCGTATCTAAATTCAATTTTGTTGTCAAATTTAATAATTTTTCGTCGCGTCTCGCTCGATGTGTATCTTCGTTGCATGCGGTGTCGCTTGGAGCAAAATCATTTGCTGTGTAATTTCCTTTCAAACGATTAATCAAGATTTGCTCTTGGTAATCGCGATCACCGTCGGATTTTAATTCCAATTCTTCGAGATATGCGACTCGTGATTCTGCGTTGAGCTCTTCGATGAATTCATATAGCTTGTATTTACGCTTCGTGCTGTCGTTGAGATCCATTGTCATGCTGTATTATCTTCGTTCTTGATGTACAATCGCGCTGAGTCTTCTTTTCGCGTACGCAGTATAAGCTGCTCGCACACTATACGTCCTATAGTGTGTGCAGCTGTATAGGTGTTTGTGTGTCACTCGTGCTACGCGCTATACCGTTTGTTTACGTCGCGCGACTCGCTCCGACTTTTGAATTCCGCGAATTCCTAACTACGCAGTTACAGTTCTTTGTGTCGCTTGACTATTTTTGAGGTTATACAAATTCTCTCCCCTTTTTTTAATCTGTTTTAGGTACTTTTTCATACAACATACACGCGTAACGCTGCTGCTATGTAATTTTTTTTTTTTTTTTGATTTTACTGGGGCCGATGAATTTGCGGTTCTCGCGTATAGCAAATTTATAACAATTTATATACGGTGATCTATGGATCGGTTATTGGGCACTATGTAACGGTGCACTCACGTAAATACAATTTTTCACGAGGTACAATTACTAATTAATTGCCACTTTAGTTGGGCGCCATGTAACGGTTCCCGTGACCGCTACTATAATTATGCTGGATCCTAGGCGATGCGCGTCCTCGCGCTGATCGCCGGCTGGCTCAGTACTCGGTGCGACAATTCGCACCGACCGCGGCGGCGTCGTGGTTCAACCTAGGAAGTAAATTAACGGGAAGGGGTTGCCAAATATAATAAAGGAATTGAATTACAAAATATAATTTTAATTAATAAGGCTTCGAATGCGGACGCAGCAGCGCAATCGCGGACACACTCGCTCAATCACTCTGAGACGCGATTGCACACGCAGGAGAGGCAAAGTACTCGAGAGGTACTTACAAATGTTGGATGCCGTCGATGGCCGCTCGCTGTAATGTAGCTGGCTTGGCCCTCTCGCTCGCGTGGGCTGCTGCTGGCCTGCAAGTTCCCGAAGTCGCAATAACGGAAACAAGAACGTGATTCTAATTCACCGTACAGATAACGTCGGAGATACTTCTCGCGATTTCACCGATCCGTTCTCGCTCAACCCGCGTCGAATATACGCTCGCTCAAGTCGTGCGAATCTCGCGTCACGCACTTGCAGCGTTCAAACGTATTTCAATCTCGCGACACGGTCGAATTCGGAGCAACGCGCACGATGCTTACTCTCTCGCGATCACCGAGTATCTCCTATCTCGCGCTCACGCGCTCGCAGGACGCTCTAATGGGTCACGTGACCAATTAGTGGGCCCTTGCCCCGTAAGGGAGAAGGAGACAGGCGATTCCGCGTGCGTTGACACGCGGACTCTTTCTCGCACACACATTTCCACACACACGCGCGTCGCTGCGGCTGCTGCGTTAGTTACACGTGGTGTTTGTGTCCCATCACAGTGGGACTGCGTGCTGAAGGAGGGAGAGGCATGTGACAGCGTAACGCGACTGTCACAACACATACTCACGGCTTTATACATCTACATACGTAGCAACTGGCGACGAGGATGGGATTCGGAGTAAAGGAAGAGTTACGTCATTTCTGGTGACTATACAGACACATCGCGTACAAATCGTGAGTGATAAGTTCGAGTGCAACGCGAAGAAAGTGTGTTTAGCGAAAACAGTGCCAAAATACAAACTCGCGGTCGATGAGTGACACGGGATCGGAAGCTGAAAATTCAACCAGTGACGAGACAGTACCGCTAACACTCAATGCAGCTTACCATTTACGGAAAAACAAAATAATTTCCGAGTTGAAGAGTCAGGGTATCGCTGTCGACGAGAACGATACACGGGACACATTGAGAGCGCAACTCGTAGCACTGGTGAAAAACGAGATAGCGGCACGTTCCAAAGAGAGCACCGACAAAAACACAGGGAGTCAGCAGGCAACAAGCGCTGAAACGACCGACGGAAACGAATCAGACGATAGCAATTCCAGCATGGCGTCCGACACAAAAGTATTCTTTAAAGAATCGGACGACTGGGAATCGTTCATAGAGCGACTTGAATTTCATTTCATAGCGAAGAAAATTGAGACACCGGAAATGAAACGGGCAGTGCTGATGACGAGCATCGACGAAGCAACGTATAAGCTTATTAAAGCTCTGTGCGCTTCAAAAAAGCCATCGGAACAGTCGTTCGATGAAATAACAAAGCTCGTCGAGAATCAGCTAAAACTCAAGCCATCCGAACTAATGGAACGCTACAAATTTAACAGAGCGAGACAAGAGCCAACCGAGTCCATTGCAGAGTTCGCCGCAAAACTAAGGCAATTGGCCATTAATTGCAACTTCAAGACCAACTGGAAAAAGGCAATGCGAGATCAATTTGCATGCGGCATCAGAGACGACTCTACGCGGTTCGAACTATTCAAGGACAAAACCATCACGTTCGAAAAAGCCCTAGAAGAAGCTTTGGCGAGAGAAGAAGCGACCAAGAATGCAGCAGGTGCAGCACAACCATCTACCAGCCGTACGTACAAGCAAGAGAATTTCGCCTTGGACGAACGGCGCAAAGAGCCAAAGAGACGCGCCAAGCAGAAAACGCACGAGGACAGGCAGCAGTCAGCGGAGCTCCAATGTTTTTGTTGCGGTAAGAAAGGTCACGCGACCAACGACTGTAAGTACAGAGATAGGAAGTGCGATTTCTGTCACAAAAAAGGCCATCTAGAGCGCGCGTGCACAAAGAAAAAGAACTTATCTAATAAATTCTTAGAGCATAATAGCAGCGCGTCGGATTCTGAACCAGGCGACTCAGAAAGCGAATGCGGATCGGTACGAAGCACAAATTATATCGACTTTCATAACATCTGTACAGCGAAACCTCGGAATGATTGCTACTCAATAAGGGCGGAACCTGTATATTTCGATGTAAACATCAATGATAAAATTATAACAATGGAATTCGACTCGGGCACCTACTACAGCGTAATGTCCGAAAAGTTTGTAAAGAAATATTTTCCAAATGTAACAATAAGTAAAGTAGATATACATTTAATCTCATACGAAAATAGCGCGATGGAACCGCGAGGTCAATTGAAAAATTTGCGCGTCAAACTCAATAACGAGATAAAAATACTCAAATGCTTGATACTGAAAGGCGATAAGGTGCCTCTGATAGGTAGACAGTGGCTTGCCGCGTTTGGCCTGTGGCCGCTGAGCCGATTACTACGCTCAAACATAATACGGCAAGATAAACAAAAGAGTATATACAACATTCGCGTCGACAGCGTAGGCGAGAAATTGCAGAGCGAATTCCGAACGTTATTCAGCGACACACCCGGCGTGTATAGTAAGCGGGAAATCAAAATACACGTGAAACCGAACGTTAAACCGGTAGCGCTTGGAGCAAGGCATGTGCCATACGCACTGCGTCCTAAAATCGAGCAAGAAATTGATCGACTAATTAAGCTTGGAAACTTAGAAAAGGTCGAGTCAAGCGAATGGGCAACACCCATCGTGCCAGTGCGTAAAAGCAACGGTCAAATTCGCATATGTGGCGATTTTAAAGTCACGTGCAATCCACACTTACAAATAATGAAAATACCATTAGCACGAATCGATGACATCTTTGCAGTAATGCAAAACGGAATAACGTTTTCTCAGTTGGATTTGCCACACGCGTACATGCAATGCTCAGTAGATAAAGAGTCGCGAAAATATCTAACGGTAACTACACACGCCGGCTTGTTTCAGTTTACACGTATGGTCGAGGGCATCAGCATTGCTCCAAGCGAATTTACGCAAATAATGTCCGAGTGTCTACAAGGCATTCCAAACGTGATCGCGTAATGGATAATATCTGTGTAACAGGCAAAACCGGCGAGGATCACCTCGCAAATTTACGTGCAGTCTGCCAACGATTGACGGAACGCGGGCTACGCTTAAACAAAGATAAGTGCGACTTTATAAAAGACCGCATCGAGGTCCTCGGTTACGTTATCGACAAACACGGTCTACACAAAGCTAAGTCGAAGATCATCGCGATGTACGAAGCGCCACAGCCTAAAGACACTAAACAGCTCAGCTCATTCCTCGGTCTGATAAACTTTTACGCGAGATTTCTAGAAAATAGATCCGATAAATTAAAGCCTCTATTTGATTGCGCACGCAAGGATAAATTCGAGTGGACCGAGGAATGTGACAAAGCTTTTTGGTGGGTGAAAAATGAAATGATTTCGCCCAAGGTCCTGGCTCATTACGATCCCGAACAACAACTAATTTTGGCATGCGATGCATCACACTACGGGTTGTCGGCGATACTGTCGCATAAGTACAAAGACGGAACCTAGCGACCGATCGCTTACGCGTCAAAACGCATTCCACAAAAAGAGTTAAATCGAGCGATAAATGACAAAGAAGCAGCAGCGATTGTATTCGGGTTTATCAAATTTTACAGTTTTGTATACGGGACAAAAATAATTTTGCGTTCCGATCACAAACCGCTCGAGTTCATTTTCGGGCCGAAGAGAGGTATACCACAAACGGCAGCGTGGAGATTACAGCGTTGGGCAATATTTTTTGGGGATTCGATTATGTAATTGAATGGATCAAATCAGATCAAAACGGAAACTGCGATGCGTTATCGCGATTGCCAATCGAGGACGATACAGACGTATTCGGCGAGAACACGTCGCAACTGAACTTCATAAGCGACGAAGTCAAATACTCGATTATAAAACTATTGTCGCGGAAACAAAGCAAGACGGCGTCTTGTTACGCATTGTAAAATTTTGTATTTTTGGCTGGCCGACCGACAGCAGGAATATGTCCGACGAAGAGAAAAAATTTTTTGTAAAACGGAATGAGCTGTCTGTAGAAGACTACTGCCTACTTTGGGGCTACCGTGTCGTCATTCCAAAAAAATTACGTCGTTGTATCCTCGACGACCTCCATCTATCGCACTTGGGCATCGTAAAGATGAAAGCGTTGGGAAGATCGTATGTATGGTGGCCGGGCATCGATGCGGATATAGAACAAATGGCAAACGAATGTAACATATGCGTTGAAAAATAGAAAAGCACCACCGCGATCGCCACTTACTCCGTGGCCGTGGCCAGACAGAGCGTGGCAAAGACTACACTGCGATTTTTTGGGTCCGTTTCACGGAGACATGTATTTTGTAGTTATTGACTCCTTCTCGAAATGGCCCGAGGTCATAAATGTTAAGCAAGATACAAGAGCTTGCAAGCTCATCCAAATTTTCGAGGAGCTGTTCGCGAGACACGGGCTTTGCGAGCATTTAGTTTCAGATAACGGGAGACAGTTGGCCAGCGCCGAGTTCCGCGAGTACCCCGGAAAGAAATGGAGTTAAACACAGTTTCTCCCCCCCCATACCACGCGGCTACGAACGGAGCTGCAGAAAACTTCGTTGGAACCTTTAAGGACAAAGTTGCGAAAATAACCAAAGGGGGAAAAAAGGTGTCGACAGCAGTCAATCAATTCCTATTCGACTACCGCAGTGCACCGCACAGCACAACGGGAAAATCGCCAGCGTATCTATTGTACGGTCGTGAGATTAGAAACCGTTTCGACCGGCTCCGACCAAACTTGCACGCGAAGGTCGAGGAGAAACAAGGTGCACAAATACGGGCCGCATCTCATTCAAGGAAGGTTAACTTGAACCCGGGGGATCATGTCCTTGTAGACAATTTCGGGAAGACAGGCAGGAAGCGCATCGAAGCTGAAATATCAGAAGTACTGTCGCCCTCAACTTACCGCGTCACAACCCCGTCAGGCACGACAGCGAAGCGGCACGAGAGACAGATTGTAAAGCCACGGAGGTCGGAGCGAATCGCGCAGAGACAATATTAAAACACGCGGAGAATTGTAATGTACGCGCATTATGCGAGTACGCAGCGAGCCGCAAGGTGTGTGTGTGTGTGTGTGTGTGTGTGTGTGTGTGTGTGTGTGTGTGTGTGTGTGTGTGTAACAATGGATGAGTATGCGAGCGAGCCAGCGCGTAGTCGCAACAGTCTGTAAGAGTCAGATTGACTCGGAGCGTGGTCCAAGACGCACGAGATAATAAAGACAATATTATACACTTATACACTGTGTCCTTCCTTACGCTCCTATACACATACTCACGGCTTTATACATCTACATACGTAGCACTGGTATTGCCGTCAAGGTACTGTGTGCAATAAGTCTTTAGGGCAATTGTTACATGAGTAACTATTTTCTAAAAATAATCGAAATTTTCAATGATAACCATAAGAAAAAATATAGTAACACAGACACACAAAAAGAAAAAAGATCTAGGTTTGCTCATTCCAATACCTCTGAGAGTCAAGCAGAATGGGAGAATCAAAACACAATGAAAATACTATGTCTACTTTTTTTATTTTTATACCTCAGTTCATAACAAAAGTTGATCAATTATTTATTTCGTTACTTTATAATATGATTTCAAGATGAGTTGATAGAGGTCATTTTACTTCTGATTTGGATTCAGAATCCTCATAAACATACGCATACGTTTTTTAAGATTTGTAAATGATTTTTTCTTATTTTGACCTGCAAATGACCTGGAAAATGAGCAAATCTAGAAAAACTGATACAAGATTCGGATTCAGTGACCCCAAAAACATAAAATTTACCAGATTTAATCATTAAAATTGAATTTATTTTTCGTTTTGTATGCCTGTGTAAGAAATAAATTTTTATTTAATCGTTTTTCATGTTAACTCGCAAGAAAAAAAGTTTCAATTTTAATTTTTTTGTATTCGTTACCTGTAAGAACAAAGGTATCGAATGGTGTGCGCAGAATTTTTTTTCCATCGCGGACGAACATTTTTTGGGTTTAGGACACCTGTGAGATATTGATGTCGATGTTATCATTGGGTGCGTCCACAGTAGCCATGTTATTCGGGGTATCACTGGCATAGCTGGAGCAACGATACAAGTAAAGCCGAGTAATATGGTTATTGCAAGATGCTTATTTAAATTGCTTTTTTTAATTGTCCCCGACGTGGTAGTGGGCTTAAAGTTCAGCATTGACCCTGGTGTTTTCCTACGCGCACTCATTTAAAACTTTGTTTTTTAGAACGCATTTGAGTCTGGTAATAACCTGGGCTTTTAACTGATTCGCACCTCGGGGTTCAAACCGATTTTCAATCCTGAGCATTGGTGTCAAACCAGGTTTTTGACTAGATTTAATCTTAGTTTTAACCTAGTATTACCACCGGTATTCCATCAAATTTTCACCGGCTGTATAACCGGGTTTTAACCAGTTTTATATGATTTTTTAAATCGGGTTATCAACCAGTATTCTATCGGGTTAAAGCTCGATTATCCACCGGTTTTAATCCCGGTTTTTAACCCGGATTAAACCCGGCTTTTAACCTGGATTAAACCCGGTTTTAAACCCGGATCAAACCTGGATTATTACCCGGATTTTATCCCAGATTAAACCTGGATTTCAACCCGGATTTTCACCCGGATTTTAACCCTGATTTTTACCCGGATATAACCCGGATTAAACCTGGATTATTGTCCAGGTTAAACCCAGATTTTTACCTGGATTAAACCCGGATTTTTACCCGGATTAAACCCGGTTTTAAACCCGGATCAAACCTGGATGAAACCCGGATTAAACCCGGATTGTAACCCGGATTTTATCCCAGATTAAACCTGGATTTTAACCCGGATTTTTACCTGGATTTTCACCCGGATTAAACCTGGATTATTGTCCGGGTTAAACCCAGATTTTTACCTGGATCAAACCCGGATTTTTACCCGTATTAAACCCGGATTAAACCCGGATGAAACCCGGATTAAACCTGGATTAAACCTGGATTAAACCTGGATGAAACCTGGATGAAACCTGTTAAAGCTCATTTTTTGACACTCGTTGATGTGTACAGGCCGCTAGACTTGGAGGCCGATTGCAAAAAAATTTTTCGATATATGGTCCCAACAATTTTAATAAAATGTCGGGTCCTTTCTGACATCAGGAACTCAAAACCCGAAGAAAACCCGAGGAATCAGCACCCGAAAGAAAACAAATGGACGTTTTCGACGATTCGCGGGTGCGCACAGTCAGTATCACAGTCAGTTGTCGCATGGCGTGGCCAAGTATCTCGAATAAAGATCGTCTTCTTTGAGTCAATTATCGTATCCACTTTCTCGCAGCCTCCGAGAAAGTCTCGCGTTTAACTCAGGGTAAGATTCAAGGCTCCTAAGAGGCAACAAACATATCGAGGTGAAAGAAGATACTGACATTTTCATTTTAAGGTCCATTAATCGCCCATCGTCACAACTATGGTCATATTTGCTTCTGACATTCAGACTGAGATTCTTCAATTTTCGCATTAATATTGTTGGTGGGAATATTGTTCAACAAAACGTAGAAAAAACTTAAGTGCTTGCGAATAAGCTCGGTAGCTCAAGTTTTTCCGAACCATACCAGTATACTTCGAGTCGCATCAAACTCAAAAAATAGAGACACACATAACCCTAGTCAAAGCCACGATGAAAACTGTTTATAACAAAATTTAAAACCAGTGAAAAATCGGTAGAAAACCGAATTTTAATCCAGGTTTAATCCGGGTTTAATCCAGGTTTAATCCGGGTTTAATCCGGGTTTAATACGGGTTTAATCCGGGAAAAAATCCAGGTAAAAATCCTCGTAAAAATCCGGGTTAAAATCCGGGTTACAATCCGGGTTTAATCCGGGTAATAATCCAGGTTTAATCCGGGTCAAAAACCGGGTTCAATCCAGGTTAAGAGCCGGGTTAAAAGCCGGGTTTAATCCGGGATTAAAACCGGTGGATAATCGAGCTTTAACCCGATAGAATACTGGTTGATAACCCGATTTAAAAAATCATATAAAACTGGTTAAAACCCGGTTATACCGCCAGTGAAAATCCGATGGAATACCGGTGGTAAGACTAGATTAAAACTAAGATTAAATCTAGTCAAAAACCTGGTCTGACTCCAATGCTCAGGATTAAAGCCGGTATTAATCGGTTCGAACCCGAGGTGCGAATCAGTTAAAGCCCAAGTTATTACCAGACTCGAATGCGTTCTAAAAAACAAAATTTTAAATGAGTACGCTTAGGAGAACACCAGGTGTTCAGTTCTCACCGAGCACATATACATAACACATACACATACATGGCAATAGCAGCAGCTAGTGAGACGCGCGTATTTCGTTTTCGCGTTATTGAATAGTCTAGTATAAATATTCTACGCATGAAATTCGACACGCCGGCCGGCACGCGATGTACTTTTGTTTTATTGCCCCGCTGACTTGACTCGCGTCAATCGGACTCGTCGGAACGAGTCCGCGCGCTACGCCTTCCATCTCACGGCCATGTATGTGCGTGGTTCCCAGTGTCGTTAGATACTGTCGTTCGGCGGCTCTGAGCTGCACACTACACAGTCTTCTTTTGACTACAGCCTCGCGCTGATCACGTTCTTTCACACATTATCGCACAATATTTACAAAATAAAGAGAGGTTTTTTTTATACAACTTTTTCGTCTATAATTGAAGTTTTTTATTTCTAAAAAGTGATCCTGCCTAAATGAATATTTCCGAGACTTCAGAACACTTCTGCAGTTCTCGACGCGACACCAGGGTCAATGCTGATCTTCAAGCCCACGACCACGTTTGGGACAATTAAAAAAAGCAATTTTAATAAGCATCTTGCAATAACCATATTACTTGGCTTTATTTGTATCGTAGCTCCAGCTATGCCAGTGATATCCCGAATAACATGGCTACTGTGGACGCACCCAATGATAACATCGACATCAATATCTCACAGGTGTCCTAAACCCAAAAAATGTTCGTCCGCGATGGAAAAAAAATTCTGCGCACACCATTCGATTCCTTTGTTCTTACAGGTAACGAATACGAAAAAATTAAAATTGAAACTTTTCTTCTTGAGGGTTACATGGCTACTGTGGACGCACCCATTACCTTCATTAACAAACCACCATCATTTCTATTTAAAATACCACAAGGTATTAAACCATTACGTATGTTATCTTGTATATCATAACTGCAGACGTTAAAAATACGCAACTCGTCGTAAAGTACACGAAATCCGAAACTGTTTAATGTTTCGATGAGTTCGACTACCATATTCGTGTTAGAGATGTAATGTCAACCCCAAAACGAAAGGTGGAATCACTTGATTTTTGCCTCTTTTAGAGCAATAAATTTAGACATTCCGCTAAACGTAGTGTCCTACGTTTGATATCAAAAGTGTTGAAAGTATTCGCAGCTTTAAGAAATTATTTTTTATCAAGCATCCACATTACGGGTAATTGTAAACTTTTGGGCACATATTTTTCAGCATAATCGAAGTTCAGTTGATTATAACAGCTTTGTAAATAATTCCTACATTGTTTAAAAGATTTTCAGAAAAAGCAATTTTTTCATTGGATTATCGATTCATTTTCTTTCGTGTTGTAATAAGTCGTACATAGTCAAATGAGCTAAAATGATTACATCTAAATAACCTGCTCTACTGTGAAATATAAATTTATCGTTCGAATAATCTTGTAAAATCTTCTCCACTTCGTGAACGGATAAACGTTCAACTTCTTTTCCACAGATATTTTGTTTTTTTATCATTCAAAACATTTTCTTTAGCATTTTTCATGCACTCGTGTCTAGTTGATTTTGGTGAACTGTTTTTTTCCTTTTTTACAGTTTTCGTGAGGCATGTATTGTGGTACCTAGCTTTTACACTTAATGAATCTTCTTGTAATAGTAATCGGTTATAACAGTCTTCAGACACTTTCGGACTGAAGAGTCGATTATTTCTTATGTCTTAACCTTTAAATATAACTCGCATCAATGCATTTTCCTTTTCACTTTTACCTTTCTCACATATAAAGCATTGCTTTTCGCAATCGAAAGGCAATTTATTATTCGCAACTTTTTTGTTAGCCTGATCTGATTAAGACTCGTCACAAGATCATTTTGCTGCTTGACGACTTTTCTTATCAATGTATGGAACACAGCAATCTTTGTCTTCTTATGAATCTTCTTATGAAATTTTATATGTTCCCTCGTAGAATTGTTTTTGCAAGATGTAGAGCATCTGCAATTGAATCCTTCCAGTCATCCGCTGAGTCAAGAAGAGAGTTAAAACCTTTTTTAGTATTCTTTGCAGATAACTCGTTCAGTGGCACAACATTTTGACAAAAACACGAATATTGACACGCTGCGACATGTTAGCGGGGGGCCCGCAACCGACACGCCGCGCGTAAACATAGTCGACCCGCGCGCGAAAACGTAATTTTATAATCACCACAACTTTTCATATATTAAACATAACGAGCTAAAATTTTTCACAAAACTTCTTCAAGTATTCTACTTTGATGTAGTAATATTAGAAATTCTAAGTTTGCAAAAAAAAAGTTTAAGAATTCGTCATTTTGTTTATATAAAAGATGAAGGGATCGGAACTACGTTACGTCAATAAAAGCAGTTTAAAGAATATCCTGTAAAAATTTCATGTCAAAAAATGCATTATTCGTTGGGATATCGCGAGTTAAAGTTGAAATTTCATCAAATTCGCATAACCAAAAATGTACAGTCTTTTGCAATTATTTTTATTATCCGATCATCTAATTTTGTCTAACATTTACCGGATGCTCCTCGATATTACCTTTCAGAAAAACTACTAAGTTAGAAACTATAACCTCGATTTAACCACGAGAGAAACTTTAACGAACCGACCATTGGGAGGAGACCGTTAAAAATTTCACATCGTAAGAGCCACTACTCCTTTGCGATTCGAGTCATCAGCTTCAAGCAGGCAACTACTCGATGTCGTCGTCCTGGAGAAATGAGAGAAAGGAGTCACCTGACTCCGAGACACTCTTCTTCTAGCAGAGTCCCAAGGGCACGGAATCGACCGGGTCGGGACGAGTCTCAGGCTCAGCCGAGATCTGCGAAAGCAGTTCACATGGCGGCAGCCACGCAATAGCATTGCAAGAGGCAAGTAGGACTATTGAAGGTGTGCATGCGTGCCAGAACTTGAGCTGCAATTGGGGCGAACGGATCATGGTGCCTGCCTCACTCTGTACGTAAAGCCGCGGCACAGAGAAGGGATGGGCCGGCCATGGCACTAGTAGCCCCTTGAGCAATCTCATAGCTGAATCAGTTCACTGGAGGAGAAAAGAGAGACGACCTTGCGATTTTTTGTGATCTTTGCGATTTTAGCGAAGGACAAAATGCTCGGGGACGCCCGCAGATAGTTGCTCCTGTAAACTTAGCGCCAATAGCGAAAGGCAGGAACGGCGACCGTTTCTAAATCGCTAGAAGGAACAAGAAGAGTTCGGCCGACGATCCTTCGAAACTCAGACCGTTGAGTATAACAGTGGTGCCCAGGGTGAGAGCGCCAAGCGGTTCGGAGCCTCCAGCGTCGGCCAGGGAGTCTCAAGTTTACACACGAACCAGCTCTCACAAGCCTCGTCTCTCTGAGCGAGGTAGGGTTGGACTCTGGGTGGCAGTTGGGTTAACGATCCGAAGAGGTCAAAAATAAAACGACAAGTAGCTAAGCTTGCCGTGCTCTTACCGAGGGCCAAACCTCTAGCTCATCAAAATCGTCGCTCGATGCAGGTGTGATTGAGGTGAGAGCCCAGCACTGATTCTGATGTTCACAGCACCCAAATGGATGTTGTAGGGCGTCGGTTGTAAGACATCAGGTCACATATTCGAACAGAGCAATCTAAGAGAATGAAGCACCAGACGTGAGGGAGACTTAGAGGGTCGGTACCAGGAAAGCCCGATGACAGGCAAAGCCCAAAATCACTGACCTGCTCAACTTATGAACAGGCTTAACAAGATTAGTAAACTAAATTATCATGAGAAGTAAGCACAGCCAGAGGGAACCTGGGCCTATGACCAGGCAATTGGTTACGTGTCTCCTACAACCATACGAACCGCCTCGGTATGAATGGATTCTTTTGTTCATGCGATCCCGTACGAAGGCCAGTAGGCTCTGAGTGGTACAGGTCGAGAGTTGTCGGCTTCCAGGATTACCGTGCGCAGTATCGTGGCGAATGAGACAGGGCGGTCAAACGCAATGCGTATAAGTCCTCCCGAGTCAAAGTGTGAGCAACACAACCAAGTCTGTAGCATTTAGGTAAAGTTTTCTGACACAGCAGGTTTTGTCTGCTGTGGTCGTAATTGCTCTCTTGATCATCGGATATGGCGATGATCAAGAGAACGCGCGAGCGTATAGGCTCGTTTAAAATCGGCGTTCGGCCGCACGCTGCTACATTCACGCTCAGCCCGTTGCTATGGTGATTGTTTTCTTTTTTGGTGGGTTGTTGTGTATTGTTTTATTCAGTTAGTGGAATTTCGTACACGGACGAGTTACGAGGTAATAAAAATATTAATAACTATGTTTTGCTGTCTAATTTTATTTGTCCTTTAATCGATTTGATTTATAATTTTTTTCCTCCTCGCCTGGTTTTCGGAGTCAACGGAAATAGGCACTTATATCTAGTTACATGAGTTCTATATTTCTACTTAAACTACTAAACGTGCTGAGCGGGCGCAGATTTGCTGGCGACTCTCTGGTGTGAACGATGTCTCGCTGTTTCCCTGATGATTGAAGTGGATGCTCGGTGACCACTCGTCTCAAATAACCGGAACCTCTGTTTGCGTAGTGTGGAACGTACTGGCTATACTCTTACTCTCGCCACTCGCTATCACGCACAGATATCGCTGACTTTATGACAAATACATAAGTCGATTTAACAAAATCCTCACACTACCGCTCGTTTATATAAGTTTCAATACGGTTTAATACAAGTCTGATTAATTATAATATCGCGGTACAAAGTGACTTGAGCTCTGCACACCGAATAAGATGATAATCGAATCGCGCCGAGGCCTTCGCGGGCCCTCAATATGTACCCGGAGTTTCTACACAATTTTTTGGGGGAGATGAACGATCTGCGCCCGCTCGTACGTGAGAATCTGACGACATATATTTTTATTCGCTAGCAGATTAAGTTCGTTGCTCTTCGAGTTAAATTGACAACGCCTTATCCCAGCATTGGTCTCTATTGAGCTATTTAGATTTTGAATCTGTTTTATATCTTAGAGGAGGTGTTCGATTTACAGTGTATTACAAGTATTTTCTCTCGATTTCTCCAATTTTATAGCTTTGTTTTTCATGTCATCTGATCCCCTAGTTCGAGCCAGCGCAGTCGCTTGCTCGGCGATCTCTCATGCTTGCTGTTACTTTGAAATACTCTTTCTATAATTATATTTATTTTTCTTATTTTAATTATTTATTTGTAAAATTTATCAAAGAACTTATTTATCAGTAAAACTTTTTCCTCAAATCCATCGATTTTGAGTTAAAAATTCCGAGTTAATATTTTCGTTTTCTAGTCACCATTTTTCGTACTTAAATCATATTCCACTAACTGGAACCACCATAACTTTAAAAGAAGGACCCATGGACGCTTTATTTGTACCAAAGACGCCATGATTTAAAAGATTTTTATGAGAAAATTCGAAAAGAAGAAAAAATTGTGTTTTTGAAATCACGTTTTTTTGGATTAGAATCAATGCTTTCACATATCCGGTACATTTTTGGAACGAATTTACCGCATGTAATGGGGTTTCACAGTTATAAACGATGATATATCTATTTATTTTACATCCAAAACAAATACTTCTACTGCTTTTTCATATTTCTTCAAAGAATGTAATATTATCACTTTCTAATATCATAATTATATCAGTGCCCCGAGGTAATAAGTGATTTACCACTTCGCATCGTGTAAAGTGATTTCTAAATTTCACGATGTTGCAAATGTAGATTACATGGGAATATTTTCTGTACTATAAGACATTTATCTTGTTTCTTAAAGCTATTACTGGAACGGTACGCAAGTTACATCTCACGACGTGACATTTGGCTCGGTTGGCCAAAGCCAAGTTTGCCTATGTGTTAATATAATCCTTTTCAATAGTGAAACCTTGCTCATTTCATAACTTTTCCCAATACTAAGTATTTAATCGCCATGGAAAGAATTTGAACTTATAAATATCATATGGTGAATTTTTTCTTTAAAAAATGTACTTTAACGAAATTAGAGAATAAAATAATATCACCTATCCTGACTGCTATCTTTACACATTTGAAAACCATAAATGAAAAGTCAAGAAATTTCAAAAATTTAAAGAATGTTACCTTCAAAGTCATTTTCTATTATAACGGAAATCCGATTTTCTTGAACCTCTAATTTCTTTAGCATATCTAGAGTCATCAATGGAGATGTTGGGATGCTTGTCAAATCATTACCACCAATGTTTAGTCTTTTGAGTTTTCTTCTGAAAAAAATTTCAATATTTCAGACATAAAGAAGTGTTTGGCAAATACCATTGTGACACCTACATTTAATATTGGGCCGAAAATTTTTTTTTCTTCAACATAATATAAACTTGTTTTTGATATCTTTATCACCATCATCAGACGACCAAAAATGATGATTTTGTTTTTAAATCATCAACTCTTACCATTATTATTATGAGGATACATCTGCTTCAAATCCTGCATTATTGATGAATTGAAAAACATCAAAAATCGACTTTTGTCAATTTTTGTGTCTGGTAAATCCCTGTTACATATTTGTATACTAGACAAAATTTGTGACTGATGTCTTTGTGTACGTGTTTTTTTTTATCGATGAAGAAAATCCACTTACGTATTCAACATGCGATCGCTTTATAAATATATTGGACTCGAGTAGTGCACTGATCGCGCACTATTATTACCGACTAAAACCTTCTAACTTCTCCTGCCCTTGTTTTTTCCCCGCGGAACCACCGTTAGGTATTACTTCGCGGGGAGAAACCATTGCTCTGTAAGGGCTCTTCCTTGGTGTTGCAATCCCCGTCCACCTTACGATGCCAGGTTGAACTGTTAGCGAACAAGTTTTGTCGGTGCTCTCCATGGGAAGTCTTCTTGTGAGCCACTTTCCTACTGTCTGGAGTTTCCTCTTGAGTAAAGCGATAAAACTCGCTCCACTAGTGCCATCTTTCATTGGGCCTCGCTTCCAGCACAATCCTCCTGTGAGTCTGGTGCGATATTTCTCTCTCCGTTGCCATATTTTGAGTGTGGTTCTTGTTTCTGTTGCTTACGTACAATCGTTAGCGAGCTCACATTTCGAGCGCCATCTTATCGTATGATCTCGGCAGAGTGGAGCACTGGCCACATATGGGCTGCAGAGTGGGGGAAGCGCAAGCGGCCGTACGCTGGGCCACGCAGCAAGTCAGAGTCAGTAGCTGAACAGTAGCAGTACGATTGAAATATCGATCGGACAGTGACCTAACGTTTCAACGCGTAAGCTGAGAAACACCATTTGCGTTACTTCGAAATTTAGATTACGTAATCTTGGTGAGTAAGCATATTTGCGGAAAGTGATTGTGTGGGTGTCGATCGGGCACCTCATAATACATGTGTGCTCGCGTGGTACATCGGTGTGCTAGCGAAAAGCTGCGTTTGGTGCGTGAGTCGGCCCAACGCGTACGATGCGGCCAACGATGCGCTAGCAGGTACAAGAGAAAGTGTGTGTGTTTTTTTTTTCTTTTTTTTTTATTGGAAGGAGGGAAATCCTATTTATGGATTCAACATGCGACTCTTGATTGTCGCATGGATATGTTGGACTCAAGTAGTGTACTGTTGTTCGTGTACAAATGTTGTTGTGGGGGCGAGTAATGTGCCTCTCTACAGACTAAAACCGATCCTTGTCTCCTGCCTCTTACTTCCCTGTGGGACCACCGCTAGACATTACTTCGCAATGGAGGCTCGAGCTACGTGCTCATTTCATAAGTGTTATCTTCTATTCTACATGCACAAAGTGCCATAAAATAGTCCGGAGAGTGACTACATGTGTCAAATGTAAAAAAACCTTTCATCCCGGTTGTGCTCACTCATACGCTGAAGCATTGTCTGCTCTTGATTGCTGTAAGATCGCATTTAGAACAAATAGATTAAAAATGAATCAGGCTACATCGACCACCTCATCGTTCACCTTTTCGGTCCCTCGCTTTACCGTACCTACGACCACCTCTGCCTTCGCGCGAATGTTACATCGATCAGTTCCAGCTTGTCGGGTTTTGGTTCGTCTTTTTCAAGTGGAGCTTCCACTAGCGTTCCTGTCCTTGCTCAGGCCCCATCTGTGCTTCCCGACTTGGTGAATTTTCACACCCTGTTGGCGGACGCAAAGCTTGATAAGCTGTTCGAGCCAATTTCATTTGTGCCCTCACAAAATGCAAATATTCATGGAGCTATACAGAACCTTACGACGATGATTGGTAAGTATGAGACGCGTCTTAGTGACCTCGAGAATGACATGTCACGCGCGTATTTGGAAATCGAAAAGCTGCGTGAGCAGGTCGACCGACTCTCCTCTGTCTCTTGGCAACAGACTACTGAATTTTCAGTATCCCATCTACCTTGCCTGAGAAGGATGACGACGCAGTTATTGCTGGGGTCTGGGGCGCATTGGCGCTGAGCGCTTTCTTATTGATATTACTTAAGTGAAGAGAATGAAGCCAAGGAATAGTGCTTCTGAGTTTCGGACTTGCTCGTTGTCTGCAAATCTTCGGTTGTACGTGATAAGATCGTGCGTCTGAAGATTCAAAAGAGAGATATCGCTGTTTCAAATATCATACCGAATCAAGCATCTGCAGCCGAGCGAAAGCTCTTTTTAATGAATGGCTCCCGCGTCCTGTGCACGAACTTTTACAGGAGGTGAGGAACAAAGCTCATGCATGTGCTATCAGAGAGTCTGGATGCGTGGTGGAGTTATATTCGTACGTAAGGATGGCACCTCACAAAGAATTCCAATAAATTAAAAGTCAGATATCGATAAAATGGCAAGACTGCAGCCTTCTGATGGTGCAGTACCATTGTTATGGGTGGTTTGACCATCTATTTATTGATAATTTAATGCATTGACTGCAGTTACTATGCAATCACTCTAGGATATACAATTATGAATGACTCTATGACGCGGTGACTCGACTGTAGACGCGTTTTCTCTCTGTAAGGTGAGGTAAGGAAATGAATAACACAGAGGTTGGGTTCGCACGACTATTCTATTATTATTTATAACACTAACATAAATAACAGTATACGGCGATCGGGGAAACTTATTCATAATTACATAAATGTCTTACAGTTATTAATCACGCGTGATTCGGGCCAGACGGCGGCAGTGGCGATGACGCTGTTGCTCGGGGCTGTTCGGCTGGTGGGCTCGTTGGCTGCGGGGCTATTCAGCTGTTCAGTTGCTGATGGCTTGTAGGTGGGCTGGCGATCGGTCGGTTGACGGGGTGGAAGCTCGCTGGCTCGGTGCTTGGTGTCGTTAGTCTCGGTTGCTACGCCTGGAAGGGCGCGCGTACTTGTCACCCGCACGCGTTCACAAATTTGTTTACCGGGGATTACTCGGCGCACTCTATACTTCGTATTTATGATGCGCGTACAGATCGGATGCACATCTGTAGGCTCGGAATGACTCGCGAATTCGGGTAAGTGCTGAATAGTGATTGTCGTGAAAGCGACCAAGTCCCGACAAAGATGAAGTCGTAACTCAAAATTCGTCTAAGCCCCGATAAGCAAAGATACTTCTCGATCGGCGTAGCTTGGCCCTTGTGGAGTTCGGTACGGTCTGCCCTGAGGCCGTACTGTGGTTCGGTATTTATATGAGATTCCGGGTCCAGTTTGCCTCGTCGTCTGGCCCCATGCATGACTTGCACATGTTTGCCAAAGGATGTTTCAATCTCTGTTGTGATTTTTCGTTCGTCCAGTGGGCTCACACAAGTTCATTTTCGGTGAATTTAGCCGGCCCGGGCTTTGTCATCGATGGATAAAAATGCCTTTTAACGACTTTTGCCTCCGCTCTTGCTGATGATTTGAAGTTGTCGCAAAAATGTGAAATCTACGAATCGCTTCGCCTCCTGGAATTTTGCCTGTCTGGGCTTGTCATCGATGGATCGACGAGATGCAAAAAGCTCGCTTAGGCCGTCTCATGGTCGTAAAAATGCTTTTCATTGCTTCTGCCTCCGTTCTTGCTCGCGACTCAGCCCATAGTCATCTTCGCGTTCTTTTCGGCCTTGGCACTCGCGTGCATATCCAGCCTCTCGCGCGTGCACCCACACCCTGATGTTGCTTCTGTGCTGTGCGTGTCGGCGTTGCTGTGTCTGTGCGTGCGGCCGCTCATACCTCTACGCACGTTTTGCGTTGGCGTTCATGTATGTGCGCGCCACCTTTGAGTGCCTGTGCGAGCATTGGCGTTGCGGCGAGTATGTGTGTAGCCGCTCGCACCTCCACACCCATTCTGCTGAGGCATCTGTGTGTGTGCGCGCTTACTTGTTGCCTGCTCGAATGAGTGCTGGTGTCACTGTGCCTGTGTATTTTGCAGCGTATGTGCTTGCGCGTATGCAAGTCCTGTATGCGAGGGCCGTCCAGCTATTCTTATATTTATTTGCGGACATGCTCCCTCCAGTCATTACACCATGTCTCGGGATCGCGTGTGATTCCTAAGGTTTTAGAATCGCGCATGTAAATATAAACTCAATTAATCTTAAGTTGCATCTTATAAATAATCTAATTCACGATAATCGGCTGCATGTTCTTGAAGTCACGGAGACGTGGCTTACAGACCTAGTCGATGATTCATCGTATAGTATAGATAATTACTTACTTGTCCGTAATGACCGAAATTTGACTGTCGGTGATAATTATATGCGGGGAGGCGGTGTTGTCTTGTATATTCACTCATCGTTACGTTACTCCGTATCCGTCCAGGCTTCTTCAAACACGCAAGTGGAGGAAAACGAGTTTCTTATTATTGACGTTTCTTCAGTCGCAGATGCCTTTTCCCCGCATTTGCTTATTGCATTAGTATATAACAGAAAGCCTGCGGGTCCTGCTTTGTCAACTTTTTCCCGTGTCTCAGCGCGCACACTCAATCGTTTAAAAGCCTTGTTATTTTGGGAAACTTTAATGTGAATATGTTGCAAGCTACGGAATACTCCGATGATCTGAGGGCACTCATAGACGATCGATCTCTGCCCTTGATACCATCTGGCCTGACGCATGTTAGAAATTTTACTGCCACCTGGATTGACCTGATGATTGTTGATTCTGGGGACGCGGTGATCGATTACAGGGTGTCGGATGCGCCTATTGTGTATGGTCACTGCGACACCTTTTTACTGTATCGTTTTGTTGTTCGCTCTTTCGAATCGCGTATCGTAAGTTTTAGGAACTTCACAAGATGTGACGTGAACGCGTTGTGGTCTTTGCTGGGCGATCGATTGAGTGAGTGATGCTTTTAGTTGATCGGGCGCTGATGGCCCGTCCGATGTATTGAACGCTGTCTCGAAGGCAATTTTGACCGAGCTTGATCATTTTGCGCCAGTGATTTTCAGGCCGTTCAGATGGTCACCCGCACCATGGATAACTGACGCTCTTCATGCAGAGTGTCGTCAGAGGAATCGATTGTTTCAGAGGGCCAAAAGGCTAGGTTCAGCCGATCTTATGACTCGCTATCATACTATGCGACGTGAACTCAGGGGTCGCATGTTGTGTGCACACCACGACTATCTAAAAGTTGCCTGGAGGAACATCCCGATCAGGCTGTAGTTTGGTGACTCCTTGAGCGCCACGGGGTGATAGCGTCAAGGTCATCTTCCGCTGTCGGTCGCTTTACGCTGGACGAGCTGAATGAATTTTATCGTGGTGTGGCCAGCGCGCATCGACCGTGCTCTCTCACTCAACTTGCGAATATTATTGCCATTGAACCATTTCAGACGGACTCAAGGTTTTCCTTTACACCTGTTACTGCGGTAGAGATAAGTCTGATTTTCAACGATTGTGTAAGGCGCTCACAAAGAAGCAGTTCTGACGGACTGCCACTGTAGTACTTGAGTCACGTTTGGTCCACTTTGTTGCTTTGTATTGTTAAATTGTTTAATTTTTGCCTTTCATCGTGCGTTTACCCCGACGCTGGAGGAGAGCTTTCATTGTTCCATTGAATAAGGTGTCATCTCCGGTGAGCCCGGCGGATACGAGGCCAATAGTGAATCTGCCTCACTTTGCCAAGTATTTGATCGTCTGTTTACGCGACAGATACTAAATTACCGGAATCGAATGAGATCATTTTACCCAACCAATTTGGCTTTCATTCGAGCCATAGCACCTAGCATGCCTTGCTGCATCTTACCGACGTTGTTAGAGCCAGAATGGACGACGGCCTGGTCACTCTACTTATGTTGTTTGACCTGCGCAAGGCTTTTGACACTGTGGATCATGTGGCGCTTTTGAGATCTCTCCAATCCTTGGGGTTCTCTGATTCAGCTCTTACATTCGTACACTCGTACATCACGTGGAGGACGCAAGCGGTTATTGGCAGTGACGGGCGTTTTTCGGATTTAGTGAAGGTGACATCTGGTGTCCCACCATCTGGGGTCTTCTCTGGGCCGGTGTTATTTTTTGCCGTTATAAACTCTCTTCCTGTGTGTCTCACGTATTGTAGAGGTAACTGTGTTGTTCGCTGATGACACTCAGCTGTATATTCAGTGTCGCCCTGACGAGATATGATATGATATATGTTGGGTCGCTGGGTCTGAGTCTGAACGCAGCTAAGATTGAGGCCATCATATTCGGTAGCAATCCTTCTGTAAAATATGTCAAAGGTCGCGTACTGCCACCTATGTGTCAACGGTCAGGTGGTGAAGGTGTTCACCGAGTGCGCAGCCTGGGCGTTGTGCTGTCCAGTGATCTGACGTGGGGTGCTCATCTGTCACAGATTTCCTCCAGAGTTCCCTGTACCTCCATAGGCTGAACGCTGCCTCTACCACTTTATGAGAAGATGTCCTCGCTCGTTGTTGACTTGCGCAGATCGGCTAGGCTGAATGATGGAGCGAGAGTTCATATTCCTAACAGTGACACGTCGGCATATCAGCGGTCTTTTTTCCAGTATGTGGCGCGGTGTTGGAACTCGCTTTCGTACGAGGCTCAGGGTGCTCCATCTCTAGCACGCTTTAGGTCTCTCGTGATCGATGAGTTACAGCGAGGTAATATTCATTGGCTCATTTTAACTCATTTTCACTCATATTACAAAAACTGTACTATACAATTGTCATATTTAAAATGATACCCAAAAGATATGTAATATAATTTAGAGTGTAAATCGCATCGTCTGGTGATATATTGTGCGGTTGATTCTTATACCTGCGTAAATATTTGTTTCTTTTTTAGTTTCTTGTAAATTGTATGTCATTTTCACTATATTCGTTATGTCTGTTATTCATTAATTTTGTTATGTTTTTAATTTTAAATTACATATTATTTTTGTTAAGGTGATTTACACTACCTATATCTTGTAATGTTATACTGTTGTACGCATTAATGGAGGCATTCGGCACGGTCATGCCCAATTAAAATTGATTCTTTTTATTCTTCTTCTGGCCCTCTCTTCACCCCCCAGTCGTGTCATGACAGAGTGGGCAAAGGAGGACACTTCTAGCCAGTTGGGTTCAGCGTCGAGCATGAACACTACAAGCGTCTCGGGCTCCAAGGGCCCTCGAGAGGGGCCGTAGAGGGACCCTCTTTCCTCCGTGAATCGAGGGCAGTGGAAAATGACATGCTCGTCATTTTCCACTGACAGAGGACACGCCAGGCACAAGTCACTCGTGTCGTTGTTTGTCCGACACAGGAATGACCTAAAGAAGCCGTGACCGTTCAGGAGCTGCGTGAGGTGGTAGTTCACTTCTCCGTGTCTCCTCTCAATCCACGGAATGATGTTCAGGATGAGTCAGTGTATCCACCCACTCTTCGTCGAATGGGTCCATTGGACCTGCCATTTCCCGATCGTCCTAGCCCGTTCTTCACTCCCAACGTTTTCGAGGCGGCAATGGTACAGTCTCGAGCGCTCATTGATGAGTAGTTCCAGTGGTGGAATGCTTGAAGAACGTAGGAGGCCTCGTGTGAAATGCTGCAAAACCCGCAGATCACACGCAAGCAGGCACGTCGATGAATCGACGCCGCATGACGGACGTAGTCGCATGCGTCTTTGCTGCCTCACTCCATGCCGGAGCACCGTAAAGAAGGATCGAGTCAACGACACTGGCATGCAGCCTGCGTCGACTGCTCCTTGGACCTCCAATGTTGGGCATAAGACCCAGCACGGCACCTGCTACATGGTTTGCCTTGTCACTGACAATGCGAAAGTGCTCATCAAATCGCAGCCTGGCGTCAATATGTACGCCTAGGTACCGGATACAGGGAGCCGACGTGATGTAGTGGTCGCTGGCTCTGAATGTTGATGGTCTCTTTCACTTTCCTGCTTGTGACCAGAAGTAACTCTGTGGTCTGGTCCGCGGTATGTAGCCCTAAGTCAGTAAGAGCTGCTCGCACCAGACGTATAGTCTCGTTTGAGTAAAACTCGACGAGGTCTAGGTGCTTGGTCACCACTGTGACTGCAATGTCGTTAGCAAACCCCACGATTTTTGCGGGCCCCGGAAGCTTGAGCCTCATAATCCTGTCGTACATGACGTTTCAGAGAATGGGGCCCAGTACGAATCCTTGTGGCACGCCAGCCGTAACATCGTAGATATCTGCTCCATCATCCGTGGTGAACTCCAACACTCAGTCGCAGAAGTAGCTAGTCAATATTCGCAGTAGATGAGCTGGGACCTCCATTTGGCTCAGAGCGATGAGAATTTCGTTCCATCACACCGAGTGGAAGGCGTTCCACACGTCTAGGGTGATGATGGCGCAGTACTCCTTGGTTCCTCAGTGCCATCGTTGGCCACTGATGGCTGATCGTGCAGTGCTGAGGACGGTCTGTATGGCGTCAATATTTGATTACCCCTAGCGGAAGCCGTATTGTGAGTCCGACAGCCAAGCAGGTCTCGCAATGTGGCAATCTGGGCCTCCAGGCGACCAGCTATGATCCTTTCGACACACTCCGTAAATTGTCACTGTAAAACAGTAAGTTGTCGAAACATGCATCCACCGCTACCTTGAGGGCGGTGTTAGGGATCATGTCTCGGGCCAATGGCTGTTCTCATCCTCACACGTCCGTGTGCCTACCGGAGATCCTTGACACTGACCTCGGGAATCAAGTGCTCCTGTAGTAATGGTAGAACATGAATCAACCGAGGAACGATCGTCGGAAACAACGTGGACACCGCTCCACGAACCAAGTCCGGCGTGGTGGGCGGTGACGTCTTGGGCGCCCTGAGGCGGGACATGACCACTCTATATGGGTTACCCCACACATCGCAGTCCACTTCGTCGCAGAGCTTTCTCCTGCTAAGGCGTTTGTTCGTCTTCATCGCCCCGCATAGACGTCTGCTCGCGTCGGCGAACTCCTCGCGACGGATAGCCTCGTCAGCACGGCCGCGAGCCCGTTGAGCGCGTCTTCGCAACCGGAGACAACACGAAGAGAACACTTCTCGATGCTGTCGTTCCACCAGTAGAGAGGTTCGTGGCGCCGTCAATCATCTCCAATTGGCAAGCGTCGTATGCGCGCACGATTGTGGACATAAGTTCGTCCATCATGATGTCCTCACGCGAACCAGACCGGATGTTCATCCCAAAAACGACCTAAGCAAAGCTGTCCACGTCCCTTACGATTACCTACTGGAGGGCGGCTTACACTTCGATTCTCCTCGAGAAGGATCTTAAACACAATGGCTTGGTGGTTGCTACTTGTGTAGGTATCGCAAACACGCTAAGACCTAACTCGATCGTAGAGCGAGACTAGGGCAAAGTTAAGGTCAACTATAGATCCTTCCTACTGACCAACGAACGTCGGTCTTGAACCGGTGTTCAGCAGGAGCACATCCAGGGGGCGAAGACGTCCATCAGTGCCTCGCCTCTCGGCTTCGTCTCCCTTCGGCCCCACTCCGTCAACCAGGCATTAAAGTAGCCAGCAACGATGAGCTGCCTCTTTCCCCGGGCACCTCGGTGATGTTGGTGAGAAGAGCGGAAAATTCTACATCAGTGAGTCTTAGTGGTGCATAGACGCTGAAAAAGTAGATTCCGCTGATACTGGCCCAAGTGAAAAAGGGACGCGCTCTTGCTGGGTGCTCTGCACCATGCTGCCTCCCTGACCCAGATGGCAGCTTGGCAGTTGGCATCGGCAAGCTATGTATACGGTGGATCTAAGCGGCAGTTGACTCAGACAATCCTTACGTGGCCGAATTTCAGCGTCTTGGTGGCTAGGTCGTCCTGGAGCGCGGCCACAGCCGCCTGCGTTCCAGCGTAAGCTTTCCGTAGAGTCCTGACTACTTCCTTGTTGAGGCCCAGCGCTTCGGCAATCTCCTCCTTGGTGGCTCACTCATCAAGATCCCTGATCTCGATCATGGCAGTATGCTGTAGGGCACTAGCAGTGGCCGTGTCATCGAGGATTTTGCCCAATTCCACGCCGACGGTGAAGGCATCGTCCACGTTTTTCCTGAGTTGCAGCACCAGCAGCACTGCGTCAGATGTTTTGGATGCTGCTCCCGACTGATTGTTGCAACGTCGGGTCCAACTTGAGTGTTCGCAGGATGTCGGCATACGTAGACGCATCCTTCGCCTTGATAACGATTGCATCTGGTCGATGGTGAACATTACGCTGCGCTAGCCGCGGCTTCGGCTGCTGCCGGGCGGGGGCAGATCCAGATGTAATTGCCAGCTTATTACGCTGGCGATGACGATGTTCGACAAGAACAAATCCATCTTGTTCTCGACGATATCGTTGTTGTTCTCGTCAGGCTGCCTGGATGTGGCTGCCACGGCGTATCGCTTGGGTGTTGCGTGAGTCGCCGGCTGTGATGATGCAGGCCGTTTTCCGGTTGCACTGGCCAAAAATATTGGAGAAACGCAGACCGCCTTGTCAGCAGAAGGAGGTCGAGCCGGCCCCAGACTCTGCTTCGACTTATTGAGCGCCAAGACGGCCTGCTCTAGGCTCGCCATGTACCTGACCACCATCTTGTGTAGGTTGTTTTTGCCAGCGATGAACTGGGCAAGACCTATCACAAGTCCTTCAATTCGTATCCACTTCTCTTCATAGCTCCCGTCGCAAACTCTGCGGGGGCGGGAGCGCGACATCCTTGCTAGTTAGCAGAGAGGCGCCAAGGATTTTCCTCGTGATGGCCGCCGCAATTATCGAGGGGAAGGACGTGTACTTCTTCGGCATCGTTGGCAGCAGACCGCTCTTCAACCGGCTTGTCACTCGGCCGTCATCGTCCACCGATTTAGGCGCCTGTTGTTACTGCTGCCGATTCGACGCGAGTCTGCTCGACATCACAGAGCACCAGTACAACGGCGGGAAGCACGCGCTCACACTAACGTGCGTGGCTCACACCGATGGGGCCGAGCGAGGGAAACAATGTAGTAATGTCACTAGGAACTGGCAAACGATGCAAAATAGCTTGCTACAGCTGCACACACACAGCGGTGAGGCTGTACACACACATGCACCGACGTGGCGCGCCACAGCGAACGCGTAGCACTCACACAAGCACTTTGATTCAGCGTGTATGTACACAAAAAGGTCGAGAATACTGGAGCACGAGCAGAACACGTCTTGCTTGATTGTGAGTGTTTGTGTGTGTGTGTGAACGGAGACGTGGTAAAAAACCTCGTTATCCAGGTTTGGCGTGATGCGGCCTCGATGCCCTCAGGCGACTCGTGCTTTGGCACAAACGGCTTCGTGGTCGATTGAGAGAAGTGGACGCGAGTAGAAGCAGATTATTTTAAAAATTACATCGTGAAGAATAAATTTAAGTTTTTCTTTCACGTTTCACGTTTAAATAATTTCTTCATTAGCATTCATAAACAAAATAGAAATAATCTTTTTTATGAGGAAGCTCTTTTCCAATGAATTAGCAGTGGTTTTTTCAATAGGAGCAATTCAATATGATTTAATCTTATCTCAAAAAATATCTTATTCAAAACAAGCACATACGATTTTTTGAAATTATTTATTTTTCCTTTTATGAACCACTAAGATCATAAAAAAAATTGAAAATTAACATGTGACATAAGAAAAAATCGATATTTACGAAAATGATGGATTATGCAACATTGCTTCATGTGAAAACCAATGCAAAAAATAAATAAAATAATAATTGAATGTTGTCTTAGCCCAAAATACAGAAGTGATAAAGTTCATTATAATGATTTAATATGAATTATTACAAGATTTTCTCTCATCACTTATCCTGGAAAGTTGTATTTTTGCTTAAAATGGCCCTGTGCCGTAATATTCCATTAGAACCGTTCAAACTACAGGGCCCATGATTAAATTTTGACTTGCCTAGGTAATCTAGATTATACGCAAGTAAATTTGGGTCATTTAAGAGTGATTTATAGTTAGAAAAAAGTTGGAAAACTAACAAATTTTTCCATTTTACCAGGTATTATTTTACTTATATTTTTTAATATCAATCGATTTTCTAGAATCGGTTAATTTTTCGTTGAGTTATGTATCCCCCCAATTTTCCGAAAATGTCGTTTCCGAAAAATCGTGGCTAAAGATTTTTTTAAATTTTAAACTAGAATAATGCTTGCGCTCTAATCTGTTATTCTAACGTCCTGCAACAACTATTTCTCAACTTCTATGACTTGATTCTGAATAAAAAACTCCTTTTTTATTCTTGCTTTTACAGTTTAATTGTGTGCGTAGGTTTTTTCTTTTATTTACTCGTACTCAGATAAATTACAACGATCTCTACTTCAAAATTGTATAACTTACATCAAAAACAAAATATTCCAATGTTAACTTCTTGTCCACTTACCTACTCCTCCGAGGAGGTTCCGGGCCTTCCGCTGAGTCGTGACCGACCTGTTGGGCCTCGGCGACTCATCTTTCAATTTGGGCCGAGGAAATCCGAAAGGCTAGGAAGATCCGCGAAAATTTATTAATTGAATAAAAGCAAGACAATTTACCACAATAATAAATAAACACTCGGGAGATACTATTTCAAAAACATTTTTACTTTATTTTGTTTTCTAAATTTACCACCTGCGCTGCTGCTCTCGTATTGCCATTGGTACGCCGGTAGGGCTCTTGTATTATCGTTGGTGGCAGCGCAATGCTATGCAGTAGCAGATACGAAGGGAAGGGAAGGAAAAAGAAAAATTGTCGAGACAATATAACATTATAACAAAAAAGATCAATGACTACAATTACACACCTTACGTCGTTGGAATTATGAGTGAAATTGATACTTTGAAACATAGAGAAAGCGATTGTTGTATACAAATAGTACACGCCATATACATATTTCAACAAAAAAAACGAGTGTAATTATAATTTCAAATTTCTTAAGGAAACACACCTGTGTTTATGCCTATAAATGCAAAAATGAAAATTAAGAATTAATATTTAAATGTTTGTTTCTGATCTTGAAATATTTTCTTACAGGTCCTTTTACAACAAAAAATATAGTAGTTCCTTTTATTATTAAAATTCATCCAGGATTCATATATATTCATATATATTCATATATATATATATATATTCATATATATGTGATTTTTAAGTCCTTGACTGCATGGTTTTGAATGTAATATTTAACTAATTCTGATCTTAAGGTCTCAAAAATTTTATAATTAAATTCTTTTCCATTTAAGTGTAGTAGATTTTTTTATTTAGTTATTTTTGAATTTACTTATCTCCAAATATAGCAATAAGCGTTATTAAAATAGCTCTCTTTGTCATTTCCTTTGTACTTTAATATGAAAAAAATGTGCAAGCCTTTTCTTGAAATTCTGTTACACTTAAGTGGAAAGTAATTTTATTACAAAACTTTTCAGACCTTTAGTATCTCTCTCCTTCTTTTTCTCTCTCTCTCTATCTTTCTCTCTCTCTCTCTATCTTTCTCTCTCTCTCTCTATCTTTCTCTCTCTCTCTCTATCTTTCTCTCTCTCTCTCTATCTTTCTCTCTCTCTCTCTCATCTTTCTCTCTCTCTCTCTCTCTCTCTTTCACTTATGCTTCGTAAATGTTTGATATATGATATATACTACGTATTGTGATGCAGTAAGTGCATCGGATGCTCGGCTGCCCGGCGAACCCCTGTGTGATCGTTGTCGTCGGCCCAATGATAATTTAAATGTAGGAAAGTATTTGATTGTCGTGTTTATGTTTGCATGTGAGCGCGACGATCGAAGGAGAGAAGACCGTTGGCAGCTTGTCAACACGTTGTATAAGAAAAGAGAAGTAGTTTCCGACGAAGCGGCAAGATCGCGAGATCGTACACGGTACGCAGCGATTGAGACTTTGTGTAAGTCGTGTGTGCGATACGTGGTGTGTGTGCGATACGTGGTGTGTGTGAGATACGTGGTGTGTGTGAGATACGTGGTGTGTGTGAGATACGCGAGTGTGGGTGTGATACGCGACATCCAGGGTAACCCTCTGGATGTTTAGGTCGACTCTTGGTCGAGCTCCACGGGTAAAGATTACCCTAAGCCTCTTCGTGAGGAGTGTGGCCGGCTCGACGAGAGCTCGAGTGCGTAGAGTGTATATGTGTTTCGGCGGCCGAGCGAGGGAGTCGATCATCGCTACACCAAGGGAGTACGACGAGGCATCCGGGCTTACCGATTCTTGTCGTGTTACAGGAGGAGCAACCAGCCAGACGACCATCAATTCCGGCAGCGGAGTTCGTGGTGGTTAGTCGGGCAACGAGCTTGCCGTTACGTGGTGGTTCCCCTCTAAGCCTCGCACTCGACGTGTCGCTACACGAGAGCGCCGACGACAAGTCCTCGGGCCGGCTCGGCTTTGTGTAGTAGAGTTATTAATAAATCGCGTATTTTTAGTAAATTCCTATTGGTCATTGATTATTGTGTGAATGAGCCCGAGACCCCGTTTTCTATTACTTTATGTAGGTATCGAGCGGACGGTTTGCAACGGAGGGACCGACGACGAAGGGACATACGTGGCCGACAAGGGCTGTGGATCCGTAAAGTAAGTTTTAGGTCACAGTATATATCGCGACTTCTATTCAATTTTTACATACCAGCGGCTCACAAGTAGCATTTTCCAGCCGCTACGCTAAACGGGATATTGCTATTTTTGGGTCACGATATATGTAAAATTGTATTCTGGCCTACACCGGGAAAAAAAGACCCCAGGGCACGTGCTAATCGATCTCGGCTTCGTCTCGGCAACGAAATATCGGTATTTCACGTTACCTGGGACTTTTCTGTTTTTCACGGCTTCGGAGCAGTAATATACTATTAAATCGAACAGGTCAATTTTTATTTTCTAATACTTTTTTCCAGGGATAAAATCTACGAAATAGGTCAACTTAAGACACTACCCGCTATTTCTTATGCCAAGGTTCGTCAGATTTATAGAAGCATTCAAGGAAAAAATGAAAATGACAACCACCAAAGCAATGACGATAATGAAATTAAATTCATTCGGAATTTGCTCAGAAAATCACCGCCTTCTTTAAAGTCAGCTGATGAAGCTATTAGAGAAGAATTTGAAGAAATTATTCATTGTCCTAATTCACACCAAGGACTCAAAGAAGATTTGCGCGCAAAACTGAAATCCATCCTGTAAAGTAACTATTATTCGTTTAATTTTTTTTTAATTTGAGACTAAATATTATCTTTTACATCCATAGTTCTTTGATGGTGGATCATGAAAAAGAAAACCATCCAGAGACTCCAGTTTCACCACTGCCTGATGATGATGTCCCACAGGTTGCACAATCTGGGGAAGTACCAGGAACGTCATCATCTAACAGTCTTTCATCTCCAGAAATAGGAAATTCATCTCGGAATTCTATCCATCCTATAAGTTCAAAATCTCCTAGTCAACCAGAAGAGGACCCCGGCAGAATATCACTGAAGGGTTGCTGATTAACTTATCTACTACGCATTACGTCAGCAAATATAAAAAAGATGATCTTATCAATATAATAATATTTTATAAAAAGACGCTGCAGTGCAGGAAGAAAATAAGCAGCTTCAATGTCAAGATCGCGAAGATTTGCCAAAACAAGATCTTTCACCCACTGAAAGTTGTCAGTTGCTGTCTCCACTTCGATCAAAAAGAAAATCAAAAAAACCTGCACGACTGATCGAACAAAAATGAAAAAACCATCGATCATGTATAATCATAATTATTCTATGATTATTAATATTACATTTGCTTTTTTATGAACTTTTAATAAAAAAGCTTAACAAAAAGGTTTCATCAATTTTCATTCAGTGGTATTATACTAAAACTTTATCTTTCCAGGTCTCTCTCTCTCTTTGTCTCTCTCTCTCTCTATATCGATATGTTAATGTGCACAAATATACTCCAAAGCGTCACTTGTCACTTGTCATTGCTAATTAAGATAAGCGATTTAACTCAGCTGTGGCCCAAATGAGCCTGTGACTGCATGGGTCAGAGATGCTCATACGTTATTCGCTAAAAATAGAATATTTACTGACACGCCGCTTTTCGTTGGGTATCATAAAAATCTTTTGAGCTGAGCTTTGGCAGGTGAAAGCCAGCGACTGCGTCGGTCAATGACGATTAGACGTCCTTCGCGAAACGTAAAAATTTGACAGACTCGTCACATTTCGTCGCGCATTAAAAAAATCTTTTGGGCTAAGCTTTAGCAGGCGAAAGCCAGCGACTGCGTCGGTCAAAAACTATTAGACGTCTTCCGCGAAACGTAAAAAATTCACATACTCGTTCATTTTCGTCGCGTATTAAAAAAACCTTTTGAGCTGAGCTTTAGCAGGCGAAAACCAACTTCTGCAGCGGTCAGCAATGATTATACGTCATTTACCTGACCTGCGAAATTCACAGCCTAGTCGTTTGTCGTTGCTTATTAAAATGAATCATCTAACCAAGCTTTAGCAGGCGAAAACCAGTGACTGCGTCTGTCAAAGACGATTCGATGTCCTTCGCGAAACGTAAAAATTTGACAGACTCGTCACTTTTCGTCGCGTATTGAAAAATCATTTTTAGTTGAGCTTCAAATAGTGAAAGCCAGCGACGGCAACGGTCGGATACGTTCATACGCCAATCACTGAACGAATAAAATTGAGAGTCTCGTCGCTCATCGTTGGGTATCAAAAAAACCTTTTGAGCATAGCTTTAGCAGGCGAAAACCAGCGACTGCGTCGGTCAAAAACGATTTGACGTCCTTCGAGAAACGTAAAAAATTCACAGACTCGTTCCTTTTCGTCGCGTATTAAAAAAACCTTTTGAGCTGAGCTTTGGCAGGTTAAAGCCAGCGACTGCATCAGTCGGAAATATTCCAACGTGATTTGGCTAGTAGCGAAAATTTGCAGTCTCGTTGTTTTACTGCGCGTAACAAAAAAAAACGTTGGTCTGATCTTTCGAAGGTTAAAGCCAGCGTCTGCAGCCTTTTAATCCTTATTCCTGAGTCTACGAATTTTATTTTTTCTCTTTCAACATTACCTTCGAAAGATTCTCAACACGATTACGTTCAAACCCGATGCTCAAATCTTTTTTTGGTTACCGACATTTCAATTCTAGAAAAACTTAACGTCTCAAAATTTTGTAACTTATCTTTAAACTTTATTTGAAATTAATTTTAGCATCAATTAGCTCTGAAAAATATCTGAAAATTCATTAAAAATTACTGTCTTTGCTTTACACAAAAAATTTCGCCATAATCTGTCAGTTTTTTTAAACTCCTACTTCTATATTTACCAATTTTTTTTCATATTCACGGATCAACATAAGAATAATTGCATTAAATAGGGAAAAATTTTTCCTTCATTTTGGTATATTTACTTTTACCAAACACAAATCGCAAACCAAAGATATTAAAAATTTTGCAAAGTGTCCGCTTTATATGAAGCATACAGTATATATTAATACATCCAAAAAAAAATATAAAAACACACACACACCGGCCTCCTTGGCTAAGTGGGTATAGTTCTTGCCTGCTGATACAAGGGTGTGCCGTAGGGCGTGGGTTCGATTCCCACTGGGTGAATTTTCGAGGCGCGGTTTTTCGCCCTGGTCGAGCCCGGGCTCAAAGTGGAGTGAGTAACACTCAAAAAAGAAGATCCGGGCTATGTCATCAGCCTCCGAAGCGGTAAAAAAATCCGATCACTGTGCGAGCTGGAAACGAAGAGGATAACCATTAGTAGGAGCCCGAGACGAGGACTCACAAGGCTGACGATAGACGGAGAGCACAACACTCTGATGATGAAGTCAGAAGCGAGAACCACACTCACAAGATGGCACTGGGCAGCGAGTTCTAATACTTAACTCAGGAGGAAACGCCAGCAATGTGTGACCACGCAAAAAGACGGCTCCGAAAAGGGGGGATACGACAATCGAGAGATGGCATCGCGCAGGATCGGAGGTTCACCAAGTAGAAAAAGATGAGTCCCTGAACCCCTAATCGTCGCATATCACTACACAATGGATGGGAGATGTATGGAAATGACTTACGACGAAGTAGCAGAAATGCTCAACTAACCCTGGCCTCACCGAAGAAAAAAAACACACACACACAAACAAAATGTCAGATTATCGACATAAAAAGCAGTTTCACATGAAAAGTACACATTGGCACATCTGTGCACAAATAATTAAACCAAACTTATAAGTGTGTCTGTGTAATGAGGAGGAAAATACATTCAGGATTTAGTATGTGATATCGCTGCGTCGCATGGATATATCGGACGTGAGTAGTTTACTGATGTTGGTGTACTGTTGTTGAGTGGGCTGATGTTGTTCTGTCTACTAATGCTACATCGCTCTGTACAAACTAATTTTACTGTTAGTATATCTTTATATTCCGTCCAGTCATCTTCTTCTGACCCTCCCTTGTGAGTGCTGGTGAGGGAGGACACTGCTTTCCAGTTGCAGCCCCCAAGCTGAGGTTCAATGGGTACTTTTTTCGTCGAATAGTCCTCGGAAAAAACCGGATTCCCTTGACAAAAATCAAATCCACGCCCCCTTCAACAGGGCCAATTTCTCCAGGGGACTGTCAGGCTCCTTCCTCGCGGCATCCAAATGACAATGCTTATAGAATTTCGAGCGCTCAACAACGAGAAGAGGGCTTGCAAAAATATGCACAGCCTCGTGAGATATGCTGCGAAAGCCATAGATCTCACGAAGAGATGCTCGTCCGTGGATTGACGCTGCCTTACGGACGTAATTTTGCGTCTTTACTGCACCTCTCCATATTGGGGAACCTAAAGGAGAATTGAGTCGACGTCACGTAGAGCCTGTATTGGCTGCTCCTTCGGATCCTGATATTGGGTATTAAGCCGAGCAAAGCGCTCGCGACCCGAGGTACTAGATGCAGGGAACCGACGTAATGTCGCAATTTTCGGCTCTAAGGCTGTTGTGGCTTTTTTCGGAGTACACGATATGTGAGCACAGGTAGCGAATGTGGGTGGTTTAGTTTATATAGCAGTGCCCCACTGTAATGGTAATTGTTTTTATCCTCTGTCTGCCGGCGAGTACCAAAACTTGATAGTTTGAAATTATTTTCAACAAACAGGTAGTCACAGGCCAAAAATGAGTTTGGCTCATCGGGCGGTTTGTCTCGCTTCGGCAATGGAACGAGCCTCAGTCGCTTTCAGCATCTCGAGAAAACGCCGTCTCTCAGGCACAAAGTAAACACCTGGAGAAAGTGAACACCCTCTAGGAGGAAGATGTCGGAATCGTTTTTGCTTTGATTTGGAATTTTTCACAAAGTGAAAATTTGCTATCCACCGCGTTGAATTTCAAAATTGCCACTATTGAACTTTCAAGTATACACCGTATGGACGCAAGAAGTAGGTGTTCGATCGATGAATCAAATCTTTTTCCGTTTTGAAATTCAGGTTAAAAAAACTTTTTTATTTATAATTCGTGTTTTTTGTTATTCAATAGTGCACAACTTTTTAACTTTAACTTCTAGCAATATTTTAAGTCTAGATTTTCAAAGAACATTAAATTTCACGTTAAAACATGAACATTATAATTTTTTGGAAAATTCTAAATGATAATGATATTCAACTAAAGTTTGTGTAAAAATAATCTCCCTCTTGGTGATAGTGGGTTAAACAAAACACGAGTAAAAAATTATTTTCAAGATACTAAATATATTATTCTTGGTTTTAGATAATGATCGACTAATAAAATTACTTACTTATCGATTCCTTTAAAAGCATCAAATTCAATCATAGATAACTTGTTCTCATAAACCGTCAAGATTTCTAATGTATCTAGGCCTTCGAATGCTTTTTTATGAATAATCGTTATTTTGTTATGATTAATATTTAGAATAAGAAGATGATGCAGATTTTTCAAGGCAACAGATGGTACTGATGCTAAGGAGTTTTGTGAAATATCCAATTGAGTGAGCGATTTTCCTGAAATTGATTCTTTTATTAAAAAATTTTAAGAATGAACATTCAAGTTTATGTTAACTTTTATAATAGTAAATTGAAATCAAAACAAATAAAGCAGTTATCAACAAAAGAACTAAGTAAATTAGGATAATAAAATATAGTATAAAAAAAATATAGTATAACAAAAGAACTAAGTAAAAGAACTAAGTAAAAGATAAATCAGCGTGACGAGTATTCGATTAGCTGAGCTTATTGAGTTATCTACACCGACACCGGAAATCGTCCGCTAAGCTTACGCATGTTGTTTGTAGTTAGTTCAATAATCCTACGTCTAAGTCAATATTTGTATAGGTATTTTTTAAATGCTACATTTTTCTGGAAAAGTGCATTTTTTGGTAGCCGCTATCTTCAGTATTTAAATCTCACCCTTGATACATTAAACTTTAAGTTGTCTTTCCACAATTTTGGGTATTACAGGTTACAGATCAAGTTTCTTTCATGAAAAAAATTTGAGTTAAAGTTTTTTTTTAGGATCGAAAATCGTTTTTTTCTGCAATAAATTGTTTATAAATGTTGTAATATGTATCAGAGGTTAATTATGAACTCATATTCAAAAAGTACGTTAAATTTTACATAGACAACAGATACTTAAGAATTTTCCTCGCACCGATAAGATGATTGAACGGGTTAACTTCTCCACGTAGATTATTGAATAATCTACGATGATTTTTCGAGAAACCTTCGGGGATCTTGGACTTGTTTTGCAAGCCTACTCGAAGTATCCACGATGCTTTGTCAGTGAATCGTTGAAGATTTCAACTTTTCTAAGTAGATTATTTAATAGTCCAATTCAGTGGCTGACTCATGTTTAACAAAAATTGAAAAAAAAAAACGTTTTTTGATCTTAAAAAAATGTTTGGATGGTATCATCTCTTTCCAATGCGCGAAATGAGCTAAAAATTTGCATGGGTCATGATTTTTGATCCTCCATCGAATCATCTTTTTCTGGTAGCTTTCTGAATACTGAAGGTACCCTAACTCGAACTAGCTTTTTTATTTCTTTCGTGCAAATATATAGAATAGGTACACTGCTCCTAGCTAAATACTCAGCTAATATAAGGATATTTGCAACGGAATAAACATATTTTAACCATTATATTTTTTTTGTATAAACATACTTTTATAAATATATAGTTAATAAAAATTTATTATTATGGATAATTTTTTTTATAACTTTTTTTACACTTTGCTGCCTACGTATAAACTACGTGTGAATTATCAAATTAGCAAAGAGAGATTCCTTATATAAACTCTCTAAAGCAATATAATTCACAGCTAATGGTCGTATTAGGTTGAAAATAGAGCGGTCGTTAGCTTAGTGCGTAGAGTGCTAGGCATTGATTCAACGTCCGTTCGAGGAGCCGTGGATTCGAATCCCAGTGAGGGCATTCGGATTTTTCCGATTGCCATTCGGTGGGATGAGAACCCAATGTGCTCTGGCTGTCTCGGGCCGGATTTTTTCTGGAGGATGGAGAAGGAGGGTGTAGTGCATATGTACTACGTATTTCCCCAGGTGTCCCTTACTTATCAAGTTCTCAGGCCTGGGCAAATGCAAGACGGTGGGGAGAAAGAAAAAAAATATATATATAGTAGCAAAATTGTAGACGTCGCAGTACAATCAAGTTTTTGTATGAAATGCTTATATTAGAAAATAAAGACAGTGTTGAATTTACTAGTTAGTACGAGAATCATAAAGATAATTGTTCTGCAAATCGCGAAGGTATTGCGGACAAAATGGAAGTAGATGGTGTTACGGCCAGAGGGCCGTATATATATATCTTATATATATATAATCGGCCGTATATATATCTTAACAATACATCATTAGAAAAATATAAAACTCATATTATTAATGGAATATTACATTAATAAAGTGTATTAATAATAATAAGACCAAGCTACCGGATGGACGAGGATATCATATTTTGATTATACGTGAGGAGAGTGTGTGCCTGGCGTGAGACAAAAAGTCTCGGATTCCAGGTATCTTGGCACGCCGGACAAAGTAAATAGCTGACACAGGAACGCATGCAGCAATAGGACCCCGGGATATGAAGTGAGGGAACCTCGACTTCAAATTTCTCTACCGGATCGAAGTAACCACGGAAGTAGTCCTTGTGAATCCCTTGACCTCAAGCAGATCGGAAGGCACCTTTGCTCTCTATCTGAATCACATAATTACTATACTTGCATCTTTGCATTCTATTATAGTTATACTTTTGCACCTTTGCGATTAATTAAAACCAATTAATATAAATCATAAAAATCTTAATAAATGAAATTTAAAACAATATCAAATAAAACCAAGCACTACCAGAGCAACCAGATTACCAAGGTAAAGACCAAATACCAATAAAGGTTAATCAATACTAAATAGTGAGTATCTTAATCATTGCTATTCCTCATCATCTATCGGATTTCTTCTTCTTCTTCTTCTTCTTCTTATAACTTTAGTCTTTGAAAAAAATCCTATCTCTCTCTCTCTCTCTCTCTCTCTCTCTCTCTTTCTTCTGACCCAGTGCGAGAGCGCATGACCAATCCCAGTCACTAGGGCGGACAGGACGCAAGTGATTTCTCCTTATCGCCTGCAAAGGCAGCGTGACAACATAAAAATCACGTATGTACTAAGGTCCTGCACGGGTCGGGGAGATCGAAATAGACGCAAGGCTCAAAATCTTTGAGTGCTCCTATACAAGGAGTCATTGAGGAACATCCATCTTTCTAACTCTCGCTAGTGAGCAAAAATAAATCTAGGTCTCTAGGGGGACTTAACAGATGGTATCGTCGAAATGTTTCTGAGATCTTTTAAAAATTCGGTGTGCACTTTTGTAATTATATCGTTGATGGCGATTTGAAAACCTCAAAAATGTTGCTTGACACTCATCCATACGGAGAAGATGTTATTGTAAAAAATTCAGAGTGCGTATTGCATGTTAAAAATAGGCTTTACACAAGTGCAGCTGAGGTTAAAAAAACTCTAACTCAGAAGAAAAAAACTTTAAAATTCGAATGTAACGAATATATTATTCGTTAGGCTCTCTCCCGGCAATTGATATTAATTTTGAATTAATCATAAATATTATGTACTTCTATTTCAGCACGACAGATCGTTGGCCGATGGGTCGCGGCGTCGCTGGTGTGCGATAATGGGGAGAGGGAGAGATAATTTCGGGGCTCGCGCCTAGGATGAACAGGCCCGTGAGCTGAGACTGTTACTGGCTTTGCTACCGATTGCGTCACGTTGCCTGGCATACGCTTGCCTTAATATTGTATTATAATTCTCGCTATTATGAGTAGAGTTGATAAGTCGAGACACGTTAATTTGTGCAACTGCAGTACGCGGTGCAAGTGCCTTTCGTTGCGAGGGTGCCAAGCGAGCCATCCGGATAGGCTGACAGCCAATTGTAAGTGTTCGACGGTAAACGTAATCTCTCTCTCTTCGTACACCGAGCGGGGCAGCGGCTCGCGGAGATCATAGTCGTGCGCGCGAATCTCATCTTCGGCAGAAGCCGACTTAATTTATTGTTTCACTCACATCACAGGGCATTGCCTAATTTGATTTACATTGTTTTTTGTGTTTTCTTAGTTTTAGTTAATTTATTATTTAATAAATCGACTTATTTAAATTGGAAAGCACGACTATTTCCTCAGCCAAACCTCACTCTGCTCACCCGAACCACGGATAATCAAGATCAATTTCCCCGTTATAAGAGATAGAAAATAAAGGAAATGATATTGAAATCGTGCCAAAAAAATTACAAGGGTATACCCACTCTCTAGCTCTTTCGCAAGAGGTATAAAATATTTTAAAGCCTATTTATAAAGATTTATCAAAAGATAAGCCATTATTTAGATGTTTAGTAGGACATACGCAAAACAATAACGAAAGCTTCAATAAGTACGTTTGGTCTACAGTGCCTAAGCATACATTGCACGGATACGAATGCACTGAAATTGCAACATTTTTGGCAGCATACATGTTCATCGAAGGTTTTTTACCCATTCTAATAATTATGGAAGATATGGGCTATAACGGTTCACGCGACTGTTACAATAAATAATTGAATAAATATATTGTCCTAGGTTACACGATATCGCCGACTAGTTCAGTACTCGGTGCGGCAATTCGCACCGACCGCGGTGGCGTCAACAACTACCGCGCACGCAGTTGCGCAATCGCAGACATTCATTCCTTACACACTGGAATCATGATTGTACACGTTTAGGTTTGGTACTCGAGTGGTACTTACAATTTGTTGCGTGCTTCATCGTTGCCTTGGTCAGTTCGGCCTTCTCGGTCTGTCCATGCTGCAGCACTCACGCAGGCAATACGCAGAAATTGAGCGAAAATCTGTTACCGCGTACAAAAGAAACACGTGGAGATCCGGCCCGTTATACTGATGAAGTGTCTCGACAATCAAGCCCGTTCAAAAGTGCAGCACGAGTCCAAGCCATAAATACCACACGCATCCGCTACATACGGCGCTACTCATTCACGCGAGACCGGGTCATGCATATCATTTTTTTTTTTTTTTTATATTATAGTGCTTTTACCAGCTAGGGCATCTACACTTACTTTATTTACAAAGCATTAAATATTTACAATTTATAATTTATAAAAGAAAAACAAAATCAATTATAAAATAACAGAGAATGTTCTTTGTGACTTGAACTTGAGTATATGAGAACTGACTGCCATCGTCAGATTCGCACTCCCAGCCCGGTGAAGTAGTCGCATAAAACTGTGCAAGCCTCAATGGTTGGGCGAGCGATCAAGCGCTCCACATTCAGCGGCGGAAATAGCCCGATCCTCTTTAGCTTCTCGAGCAACACCTTCCTCTGCGTTTGGTACAGCCTACAGTCTCACAGAATGTGGTTCAAATTTTCTTTTTCGTAACCACACCTGCAGTGCGAGTCCGGGATGATATTCTTCCTCTCGAGGGACTCAGCTAGGCAGGTATGATTGGCACGCATTCTATTGATCATGACAATGTGCCGCCAAGGCATTTTCACGTTGGAGAACCATGATGTAGAGCGAGTGCTGTGAAACTCCTCGAAATTTTGCTTGCCCTTTTCCCGGCCCTCATCCGTGTTCTTGTTGTTGCTGTTATTCTTTGCTTCGAGCGCAAAGCTCTCCGACAGGTCGGAAAAAGAGATGAAAGCCGGGTTCGGGGGTTGGTCTTTCGTAGCTTCCTTGGCTACGGCGTCCACTACTTCTTTGCCTGGGTTGTTGTTCACGTAGCTGGCTAGTCGTTCCCTTATGACCAGGATTAGTGCAGATACTTTTCTGCCTGCGCCTGGTGATTGGATGCTGAGTATAGCGATGAGAGAGTCCGACACGATTACAAATTTGTTATTGTCCAGGTTTTCGATGTAGGCAAGGGCTTCTATAATTGCGCAGCACTCAGCGGTAAAAATTGAGCATTGCGGGCTCAAGCTGCCAGCGCCTCGGTATCCTGTTGCCGGGCAGAAAATCCCATAGCCAACACTGGCGGCTCCTTTGATCTTACTGCCGTCAGTATAAACGGGCAGCGTCTGCTCTGCCTCCTGTGGTTGTAAGGGTTAAATCGCCTGCTTGAGTGGACCCGAGTTTCCGCGTTGTAGATTGACGCCATACAGTTGAAGAGACATCTGTTCGGAAGTCGCCGTCCCCCGTGCGCTGCGTAGAACTCTTCAATCTTCAGGGTTACTTCAAAATTACTATTTCTAAGGGCTTTCACTATATATGCTTTGTCTAGCATTTTGGTTCGCTCTTCGAAGGAAAACTTAGCCTCGGCGAGCATGTTTGTAGGCGTACTCATGCGGTAGCCCAGGGCACATCTGATATCGCCACAAACTGAATTCTCTCCAACTTTAACTTGTCCTGCTTCTTCTTCAGTAGGTAGATGAAGCTTCCATAATCCCTGTTGGAACGGATGTAGCTCTTATAGAGGATCAGCAGCGTGTCCGGATGTGATCCCCAGTATGTGCCACACAAAAATTTCATGATATTCATTGTTAAGGTGCATTTTTTTTAACGTAGTTTATGTGCTCTTTGAATGACAGCCTGTAATCGAAGATCACGCCGAGAAATTTAGTGTGGCTGCAGGAGGAGACCACGTGCTCCCGGATTTTAATCCTCTGTCTTCCAGGCTGAATATTTTTGTCGTTAAAGTATATCAACTTGGTTTTGAATGGCGATAATGGCTCTATTGCGCTCTCCAGAGCGATGACTCCCTCCGCGGGGTTGGCGGCCTCCACGGAGACCCAAACGTCGTCCGCAAACTGAGATGTGCAAACGCCAGGTGGCAAGCCGTCAGTCAGTGAGGCAACATATAGTGAGTACAGTAAGGGGCTGAGTACTGCGCCTTAAAGTACACCTTTGCATAAACGCATGGCAGTCGTGGCTCCCTCCGTGAAGACGAGGCGCTCACGAGTGACAAATTGCACGAATTTAACTATCCTCTTTGTGCAGCCCAGCGACGCCAGCATTTCCAGCAGGATATCGACGTTCACGTTATCGAATGCACCTTCGATATCCAGGAACGCCGTCAGCACATCTCTTGACCCGTAAAAAGCGTTCTCCACCATCAGGAAGAGGCCGGTCATGCATATAAAGTACACGCACTTGCGACGTACCACGTCACAAAATTACACCTGACGCGACTGATACAAATTTGGGACAACAGTCGACGTGGTCATTGTCACGGACGAAGACGATCTCGCCACTCCACTCGCGTTTGTGCGGCTCACCAATACGACCTGGTCACGTGACCAATTCTTCGCCCCTGCTCCGAAAATCCTACAAACAATATCATGCTTAAAGCGACGCGCTGGTAGCTTACATACACACATTCACACACATGCGTTGCTGCTACTGCTGCGTCCAGAAAAACATGATAATTCAGCATATTTGACAGTAATACTGCTGAGGTGGAGAGAGAGCTGTGACGGCGTCACGCGCTCGTTACATGGCATTAAAATTGGTACTGTAGCTTCAAAATATGCCAATAACCGTGATGAGACGATAATAAGCTCAGTGAGCCGCCTTAGCTCAACATTGTTCGAGGAGGTAAGACAAGACCGTCGAGACCAAAGAACACATGAGAATGAAGAATTTGAAGAAGTTGACGGTATATTGTACGGACTAGGTGTCACAGAGTGGAAAAAAAGCTAATAGTTTAAGTTCATTTGATAAAAAAGAAAAAAAAAGAACTTTGAACCTGTTTTCCTCAGCTTAACGTTTTTGTGACTGGCCATCATGATTCAGAAAAAAGGACTGGACCGATCGTTCGGAAATTTTTACAACTTTTTATTCACATATGTGGCTATGGTGGAACCTTTAGCATTTGAAAAAATTCGCATCGAACTATTTTATGTAATATCTGTAATTATGTATTTTGTATTTTATGTAATAATATGTAATATTTATGTAATATTTATGTAATATAAGCCGATATTACGTCCACGCGGCCGACCCGAATTGGCGCGAGATACCTAAAAACAAGTGTCAAAATACAGCATCTGCACAAGTCGACGTCATTGTTGGTTCTTAATTGCCTCTATGATAAAGATTGCAGCGACTCTTAAGATGTAGCGCGGCCGTGGAAACGCGCTGACGCATGTTTATTAAAGATCGAGGTAACCCGAAGTTACGCACAGGAAGCCTTGAGCTGAAAATCACTTTTTCTAACGAAAATAATTTTTTTAGGGCGATGCGGAGTCTAAAAAAAATCGTAAAAATTTTTTTTGCATTTTTGTTTGTCGAAATTTCTCATCTCAAATCTTTTCAAATTTTTTAATTGAAGTTGATAGCGTCTAGAGCCGAAAAACGTTATTTTAAACAAAAAAGGTTCATGGTTCTAGTAAAAAAAATTTAAAATACTTTTATTAAATTCCTTGTCAAATTTTAATAAATTTTGATCTGTACATTTTTTCGATAGGAGCCGCCTAGCTCAATCTAGGGCATCACAAAAGTTAATGCAAAATTCTGAAGACATTCATCCTACTTACATAATTTTTCAAATGTAAACCCTTCACTACTGATTGTTTTAATAAAAGTATCATCTATTCTTCCAAATCAATTCGCATAAATCATGTAATTTTTGGCTGTAGAAATCAGAATGCTCCTTTAAAACGAGACTTTATTGATAAAAATGCTTTGAAAAATTTTATGAAAAACTTAACTACTTCTCAGATTTTGAATGAATGTTAATGTTGTTGTAAAATTTTTTATGTCATTGTAACCATTCATAAATATCTCACAAATATTTTCATTGACAAGTCTTCTTACTTTCTATTAAAAAAATTTTCATTAACAGATCATATTTCAAAATGAGTTTTACCACCCTTGGTAAAAAGTATTCAACTAATATGAAACTTTTGCTTCCTCATAGAGTAAGCTATGTAATAGGCTTGAAAATAAGATTTGGAACCAGACATCGTAGGAAAAATTGGTTAACATATTTGGAAACTACATTGAATTACCAAGAAATGTCTGTCTGTGTGTGTGTGTGTGTGTTTTTTCTTTCTTTTATTTTGAGGGAGGAGGGAAATCCTATTTACGGATTCAATATGCGACAAGGGTGTTTCTCGCATGGATATGTCAGACTCGAATAGTGTACTGTTGTGTGTGTACAGGTGTTGTGTGGGTGGATTATGTACCTCTCTACTAATACCGACTAAAACCCATCCTCTTCGTCTGCCTTTGTTTTTTCCCCGTGGGACCACTGTTAGGCATTACTTCGCGGGGACGGCTGTAGCTCCTTGAGAGCTCATCTAAGGTTCAGCTTATCTTCTGGATTGCGTCTTCTTCGTACCGCATCATCTGGTCATCTTCTTCTTGCCCTCTCCTTGCTTCTTAGTCTAGTCATGACTATGCTAGCGAAGGAGGACGCTGCTTCCCAGTTTCGCTCGTTTTCGAGCATGAATCCAACAAACGTCTCGGGCCCCAGTGGCCCGTTTGCTAAGCGGTAAAGCTCTTCTCTTTCCGCCGTGAATTGAGGGCAGTCGAAGATGATTGTGTCGTTTTTTGTACGACATAGCTGAGACCTAAAGCATCCATGGCCGAACAGGAGTTGCATGAGGTAGTAGTTCACTTCTCCATACCTCCTTTCGATCCACGCAGCGATGCTCGGTATGAGCCGGTAAGTCCACCGACCTTTCCGGGCGGCCTTATCATTGACGACTTTTAGGTGCTGATAAAATCGCAGCTTGTCATCGATGTGCACACCGAGGTATCGAATGCAGGGAACGGACGTGATATCGCAGTAACCGGCTCTGAGGGTGATGCTTTCTTTCAATTCTCTGCTTGTAACCAGCAGAACCTCGGTTTTCTGATCAGCAGTCTGCAGACCAAGTTCGCTGAGGACCCTACGCCGGATAGCGTCGTTTACGTCTGCCTTGATATCTTCTAATTTTTTATCAACGATTGTAAGCGCGATGTCATCTGCAAATCCGACAATTGACACTGTTCTGGGAAGCCTGAGTCCAAGTATCTTGTTGTATATGGCGTTCCAAAGAATCAGCCATCGACGACAGTAACACAGCACCTTTACCATCCTGTTGAAGCTGGAAAATGTACCAAGATCCGGTAGACAGTCAGCAGCGGCCGGCGGCAGAGCCTGTCATGCGATCATGACCTGCACACTTTGATCAGGCGGTACAATCGATGCTGGCCAAGTCGTCTCCTCGTCGAGAATCCAAGGTGGCCCTGTCCACCAAAGAGAAAATGCGGCGAAGTCGAGCGGCGACAATCCTCTAGTTGCACAATTGGCCGGGTTGTCCATTGTCCGCACGTGCCGCCAGCAGGCCAGTCTGGATGTCACTGACTCGATTAGCCACGAAAGTTGGCCACCTCGAAGGATGTCCTCAAATCCACTCGAGCACGACACTTGAGTCCGACCAACAGAAGATGCGCACCGTAGGAAATTTGAGACCATCAAGTAGGCTCTTGACGAGGTGAACGAGCAGAGTGGCCGCGCAGAGTTCCAGCCTTGGCACTGTCTGCATCTTGGTCGGTGCCAACTTAGTCTTCGCTACGATAAGTCGGGATGACATCGAGGGAGTTACTGCGTAAAGCACAGCAGCATATGCTCTCTTAGAGGCGTCCGCAAAAGCATGCAGATGCCAAGTGCCTGTCTTTGAAGTGCCAAACCATCGAGGCACTCGTATGCTGGAGACGTCATCCAGAGCGGTGCAGAAATCCCTCCACTGCTGGTCCAAGGGCTCTGCAATCGGTGTGGCCCAATCCGAGCCGTCAATACAAAAGTCCTGCAGCAATATTTTGGCAACAACCAGCACCGGAGACAGCCATCCCATTGGATCGAAAGTTCTCACGATGTCAGGCAGCACTGTATGTCACGTGGCAGGAGATGAAATGAGGGTAGGCCTGAACTTAAAAGAGAAGCAATCCAGCCCGGACAGCCACTTCAGTCCAAGCGTAGATACCCCCTCATCCATTTTCAATGCCACAGCCTCCGGTGATGACTCTGTAAGATCTTCAACAATGCGACCGTGCGATGCAGCCCACTTTGACAGCCCCATGCCAGCCGATGCGAGCAAGGCAATGAGCTCGTTTCTTCGGCGTATTGCCTCTTCCTCAGATCCTGCGCTGAAAAATAAGTCGTCGACGTAGAGTTGATGCTGAAGCACCTCTAAGGCCTCCAGATAAGCCTCACGTCCATCCTCCGCGAGTTGCCTCATAACGCGCAAAGCCAAGAATAGGGCTGCCGCAGTCCCATAGGTCATCGTCGTGCAGCGAAAGTCACGTATCGGCTGCGTCGGGCTGGCTCGCCAAAGCACACGCTGCCAATCGACATCGTCCTCATGCACGCGTATCTGTCAAAACATCTCTTCGACATCAGTTGTGCCTGCAAACTCAAACAACAGTATCACCGTTATGTCTGCTTGCAATTTGGGCCCGGTCAACAGTTGATCGTTGAGTGTAAGTCCATCACTGGACTTGTGTGAAGCGTTGAATACTACGCGAATCTTGCTGGGATTGTCCGCTCGAAATACTCCGTGATGAAGCAAGTGGGCGCCTGGTCGCTGAATCTGTTGCTGTGGCACACATTCCATATGTTCAAGTTCGATATATTCGTTCATGAAGGCTGAATACACGTCACGCAATCGTGAATCCTTTTCAAAGCGACGTTCCATCCTCAAGAGATACGACTGAGCCGCAAACCTTGATTTGCTGAAGTCGGCTCTGCGCGCAAACGGCAGACGCACCACAAATCGTCCAGTGCTGTCACGGTAATGGCTCTGCACGAAAAGCTCTTCAAAGCGTGAAAAGCCCGAACGGCGGACCATCATCGGCAGCACTTGACAACGTAGATCCCGTGAGAATCCAACTGAAAACTGTCTTTTGAGCTACGGGAGTTCCATCAGGCCCCTTGACGACTCCGTCCAGAATAAGCTGAGGAAACACATCAGCGCTGAGCACGAAATCCACTCGTGCAGGCACGCCGAAGCGAGGATCGGCCAGCTTAAGTCCGCGTAGGGGAGACCAAGTCTCGAGCTTAATTCGATTCTTTAATAAGAAGTCCGTGAGCTCCGCAAGTATCAGCGCCGAGGTCTGCAGCGCAAATGTCGGCATCTTCGGAGACCTCACTTGAAAGCCCAGCTCAGTGCCCGCTCTTGAAGAAACTACAGCGCCGAGCCCTATGATCGACATCAAAATGCGCCGAGCCAGCAAATTCAATTACGCTGTCGCCCACCGGGTATTGAAGCTTCTCTCCGCAGCCGGGTCAATGAGAGTCCTGACCGACAGCAACTGTCCGCCCGTGGTCATGAGATGCACCATGGTGGTGGCTAACAGAACCTCAAAGCCGATCGTCGTCGTGAATGCGTTCACCGAGCTTCTGTGCTCCTCTTCTGATTGAGCGCTGGCGTTGCTCCCGGCACCATCTTCTGTGATGCTGCTGTTTCCGCGTCTTGACCGACCTGGTTTGTCCGCGTGAAGCTTGGTGTGGTGCTTAGCCTGGCAGAAGAGACATCGTGAAGCCCACGGGCATCTGTCAACGAAATGCGATTTGTGTAGGCAATTTAAACACAATCGCTTCGCCTTGCATAATTGAAGTCGCTGCTGCTGTGACATGCCCAAAAACTTGAAGTATTTATGAAGTCAATGGCCTGTCTGGCAAATGTCCCGGTCTGCCTGTAGATGCATCTTCGACTCGAGCGGCGTTGGCGCTGTCTGTAGCCTCAATCACGCGAGCCCTGGCTGGCCGTCGCTGCCAGCTCCGTCGATGGTCGTGCCTGCTCCAGCGGCTGCACACGATGCTCGAGGAAAAGAACCAGGCCACGGGACTTCAAGAATTCGGTGTTCTCCTCGCATGTCAGGTCCCTCTTGGGACCTAGTTTTATTTCTCCTCTCTGGTGAGTACCAGGAGTAAGGACACTCCTCAGCGACTCCTTATACAGGAGCGCTCAAGGGTCTTGGGCCTACGGTCTATATAAGTATCTGGTTTATAAATATTAGACGTGCGATTCACGAGTGGCTGTCCGTCGATCGCACTGCCCTTGCCGGTGACGACCCACAGTCACACGTCTTCCCAGCCGCCCTCAGAGAAGAGAGAGGACGTTGTGGCTCGCATGTAATGATATGAATGTATCTATATATTATATGATCGTAAGGATTTTTCTAACTCCTCCTCCGCGCTCCTCCGCCTCTTTTCAAAAACGGCTTTTTTGCGGCAATTTCGTTTATTTTTCACGTGATTTTTGCACTTTTTTTTATTATTGCTCCTCCGCCCTCCTCCACCATCAACTCCTCCACCGCAGCTCCTCCACCGTTACTCTTCTCTTTCCTAAGTTTTTTATGGCCTACGTTGTATTGATATTTGCATCGAATTGTTATAAATATATTAAAAAATTTATTAGTGTCGAGAATTTAATAGCTAATAAATAAGTTTTGTTCGTATTATATTTGTGTTTTTGATCCAGAAAAAAAAATATATTAATGTCCAGAATTTAATAGTTTTGTTAGTTTTACAGAATTTAATAGTTCAGTTTTGTTTCTATTATATTTTAGTGTTTATATCGTTTCCACACCACCTATGAAATGAGTTCATTTATGGTACATTTTACCCTAATATTTTTCGCCATAAAATGATAGTGTTTATTTGTACATAATGAACTCTATTCAAGAGGTAGATATATCGGCGCGTTTTTTTTAAGTGGTTCCCCATAAATTCTTTAAGTAGTAATATTTATTATGAATAATCTAGTTAATAAATATGTAACAATACATAATAATTAAAAATACTTCCCCTTTTTCAGTTATTCAGAATTGAGTCATTTTCTTTTTACATCAGTCATATAGAACAGATGATACATTATGAATACAATTAAAATGAAAATTATTATAATATATTTTCTTCAAAACACAGCTATGAATTGGAATAATACTATAAAAATTTATCTCACAATTATAAAACTTGGACTCTTTTGGATCACTAACACATAAAGATAAGTTATATTACAGAAATAACTATAAATTAACAAATGACTTCTTTTTCTTTTTTAAAACAAGTGGATTAGGCCTAAATTTTGATTTCATAATAATATTATTAATTTCTTCCACTACCATTAATTCATATTTATTTCTTTAAAAACTTATTACTGCATTTATATGTAAACACAAACTAATAACTTACTTTCTAATATATTATTATGATAACACTTTGTAGGGACACCACATTAAAAAAAACGCGCCGATATATCTACCTCTTGAGAACCCTTCCGTGCATATTAAAACAATAACATTTGATGGCGACAAATGATATTGTTTAATAAACACGAAAGTAGTTGTTACATGGTTGGTGTGGAAACGATATAAATCTACATTTATTTTTAAAAATATATTTTTTAAGAAATTTTTACAAATGTTCATGGTACATTAACACTAATATGTTTTGTAAATAATTGTTAGTGTTTATTTATATCTACATTAGTTTTATAAAGTTCACGTCTGATTATTCTTTTATTTTAATATTATAAATTAAATTTTAAACGCGGGGTTGGCGAGCGGAGCGAGCAGGGGGGCGGAGCCCCCCTAGTATATATATTCCAGATGACGATTTAGAATTACAAAATTTAGTTATTAAACATATGCTTCATGGACCCTATGATGAATCAATTCCTTGTTATGATAAAAACAAAAAAGTGTTCGAAAAAGTTATAATTGTTAAGCGTTTTTTTACAAGAATAATTTAAATAATCACGTCATAAATGTGATAATTATCTCATGTCACTAAAGAATTCAAATAAGTTCATGGAAGGCCTATCATATCCCTGTCCCGGAAATGTTTTATATGCATAATTAAATTTTGTAGGCGTCATCAGTACACGATTATGACACTTTTAGCTTCAGATTTTCTGTACTATCTAAAATAAAACCATTTTTCTTAAGAATACTAACAATGCATACCACAGATTATTAATTTTTCGATATGTTGAAAAAAAGGTTTTTAGTCAGATAGGTCTAATAATCACCAGTGCCCGAACTAATAAGCTTATTTAAATATCTTTATATACAGAGTTAAGAGTTTTTTACTGCAGAAAACTGATTTATAATTGTCAGAAAAATCCCTAGGTCATTGTACAGTTAGAATAGGTTAATCCAAGGCCTATTATATTGCCTGTCCCGGAAATGTTTAATATTCATAATTAAATTCTTTAAGCTTGATCCGAACATGATTATTACATTTTTATCTTAAGACTATCTGTACTATCTTACAAGTTAGACAATTTTGATTAAAAACACCAACAATGCATTCCACAGATATATTAATTTTTTGATATGCTAGAAAAAAATGTTACAGATAGATTGGTTGGATAGTAATCAGTGACTGAACTTTTGAGCTTTTGTTTAAATATCTTAATGAACAGTCATTAGAGTTTTTACTGTCAACAACTGATTTATAATTGGCAGAAAATCTCCAGGTCATTGTACAGTTCAAATAAGTTAATCCAAGGCCTAACATATCCCTGTCCCGGAAATATTCAATTTTCATAATTAAATTCTTTAAGCTTAATCAAAACATGATTACGACATTTTTACCTTAAGACTATCTGTACTCTAAACATCTTCGAGGCAATCTAATATCCCAAAATTATTTCTAGAAATAAAAATTTGAGATGAGTCTGCTCTCGATTAGCTGGGTCATTTGGGTTATTAAAGTTATTTGGGTTATTTTAGTGACTCATGTTATTCAGCCGAAAAAGCCTCTTTTAAGCAACTTCGAGTCAAACTAATATCCCAACATTATTTCTGGAAATGAAAATTTGATATAAGTCTGCTCTCGATTAGTGTGGTCATTTGGGTCATTTGGGTTATTTTGGTTATTTGGGTCATTTGGGTTATTTTGATTATTTGGGTTATTTTGGGTTATTCAGCCGAAAATGCTCCCTCCAACGTCTATAAGTCAAACGAACATTGAAACATCGTTTCCGGAAATAAAAATTTGACATAAGTCTCCCCACGATCAGTTGGGTTATTTGGGTCATTTTGGTGACTTACGTTATTCAGCCAAAAATGCTTCGTTTAAACATCTTCGAGTCAATCGAATATCCCAACATTATTTCTGGAAATAAAAATTTGAGATAAGTCTGCTTTCTATTACTGTGGTCATTTGGGTTATTTGGGTCATTTGGGTCATTTGAGTTACTTGGGTTATTTGAGTCATTTTGATCACTTATGTTTTTTAGCCGAAAATGCTCTCTAACAAGTCTGCTATCGATTAGTGTGTTCATTTGGGTTATTCAGGTTATTTGGGTTACTTGGGTTATTTTAGTAAGTTATGTTATTCAGCTAAAAACTCCTCTTCTAAACATCATCATGAAGTAGGAACATATTTTAATAAGACATTATTTTCTTATAGTCGATTATATGTTGCTTCATCTCGCGCAAAATATAAACAAAAAATTTCCGTCGAAAAAGAATCAGAAAATAATGAAATTCAAAATATTGTTTAGAAAGAAATATTTTCTTGATTTTTTTATATTTTATATACAGTATTATCTATATTTTATTATTATTAAAAAAAAAAAAAAATTGTTACGATTTTTTAGATAATTTAGTAATCGACGATATTTTCATAATCAGAATGGAATGGAATATGGATAATAACGAAGATTATTCAATACAAGAAATTAATGAGTTAATAGAAGACTACGAAATGTCTGAGGCCGGGTATAATAGTTATATAGAAAATCTGCTTAAACCTAACGATATGGAACATTTTTATCAGGTTTTACACCTAAAAATTATTGACCTCTACACTGAAAATACAAATAATATTCAAAATTTTTATAATGATTTGTATACGGTTCCAAATGATTTACATATAACAACTTTGGATTATATTAAATTTTTGAAAAAAAAGTATTATATTACGCCAAACGATACAATTTTGAATATTATAAATTTGGTGGATTATGTTCTTCATAATAAGTAAAATTTGGGCTTTTTTGAAAAGAAAAATATTAAAAATGAGATAAAAATGTTCTACGTATTATTTGTTTACAACCAATCACAAATTTTTTTTTCTAGCAAATTCATATAGTAAATTTAAATTATTGTGCAATAGTGGATTATGCCTGTAATATAAACCATAACGGTGAGGGGACATTTTTTATAAAATCGTGTTTATAAAGTCATTTTTTTATAAAGTTATTTTTTTATAATACACATTTTTATAAATCATTTTTTTATAATATAAAATTTATAAAAACCATATTTTATAATATAAACTTTTATAAAGTACTTTTTTTATAATGTGCATATACATGTATTCATGTACATGACGTTATTAACTTCATGTTGTTATTTTATTAACTCATATACTTTTTGGTTATCCGCAATAAAAATTCTCACGTTGAAAAAGTTTTTTACAAGTTATATGGCACAAGTAGAATTAATAAATCATCGCGGTAATAGCTATTATCTTCATATGTCAGGTTTTTTGTATTATAAAAATAATGGCACTATCGGAGCGCGAGCTTATTGGCTGTGTAAAAAATCACCGGAGTGTAAATGTACCCCAACCACTATAACATTAATATTACGGGGATACCGCTAAAAAAAACGCGCCGAGTTTCTTACCCCTGTGGTGCCGTGACCTGATTATTTATGATTTTTTGTAAAAAAAGGCTCAACAATTATGAAAACTGTTATATAATTAAATAAAAATTATCAATACTATTATATAGAGTTACCCAAGTAACGATAATTATCACATTTATGACGTGATTATTTAAATTATTCTTGTAAAAAAACGCTCAACAATTATTAAAAGCGCTGTTTAAAGATTTCCCACTCCTCCTGCTTTCTAGTGAAAATCGGAATCGCGAGAGCAGGCAGCGGAACCATCGAGTGTTCGCCAAGACGTTCCAGGTGTTCGGTCCCAGTCGGAAGAGTTGGAGCTTGCGGGGTCGATGCGGAAATATGGTCCATTATAAGTGCCTTGGCCCCAGTGTAGTTGTCCTCGGTTAAGCCATAGCAGTCCTTGACGAAATACTCTTGCTGAGTGAGGTCGTCAGCATGACCCAGGAGTTTGTCGTGCCTCTCGATGAATGACTTCCAATAGACTTCGAGCAAGTCGAGGTGAGTTCGGAAGTGCGACAAGGTTTATCTTTGTGCTCCGACCTTACTGGTTGAATTTTCATAAAAATTCATAATGTTTTTGGCTGCGTCCAACTAAATTTTCAAGAGTGCTCCAGCCATCCTGTGCTAATTTTCGAGTGAAAATCCGTTGGTTTTTTTTAGGTCGATTTCGAAGTTTGAATTTGTAAACAATGCTGTGTGGTCAATCGACTGTCTGAACCGTTGCTTTGCGTTCAGAGCCCGTCGACTGCACACTCAAGTGTTATAGCAAAAATCAAAACAAACCACGCTCTCTGCTACCAAATGTTCCGTTGTAGGATAATAAAAGACAAGCAAGCAGATTGATCGGCAACTCACTGCGATACGCACAAACGTGACTTCTTTTAGTGGTATTTCTCCCATCAAGCGCCCGATACAGTCGCGCCTTTCATACCGAAACTTAACAATAACTCAACACAAAGTGAGAGTCCGCCGGTCCAGCAGGACCCTCCGTAAAAGCTTCTAGACAATCCACAATGATTCTTTCCAGGAGTTTGCCCGTGGTGTCCAGCATGCAGAGCGGGTGGTAAGACGAGGGCTCGAAGGCAGGATTGCTTGGTTTCAGCATTAAGACAAGCCTTTGACGCTTCCAGCGCGCCGGAAAACATCCTTTCCTGAGGCATGCCGTAAAAACACGGCGAAAAACATCCGTACACCCACCTACTGCGGCTTTTAGGGGAAGGTTTGGGATTCCGTCAGGCCCCAGAGCCACCTGTTCACGTACCCTCCGGCACGCTCCACGAAGTTCCCCAACGCTTACCTCGGGGATCCGCTCCTCATACGTCTGGGCAGGCAGGCGGATCTAATGAGTTGCGACTCTTAGAAAGAGTGTCAAGACCGCTCGTCGCACCAGTTCGGGCTCGCCGGGGAATACCCCCTGGGGCCCTTAAGGCAGGACATGACCGTCCGATATGGATTGCCCCACACGTCACGTTGAACTATGGAAAAGCATAAAAGCATTTTCTCTCTCTCTCTCTCTCTCTCTCTCTCTCTCTCTCTCTCTCTCTCTCTCTCTTCCTTTTTTTAGCCTTACGCTCTTAACCTTTCACCAAGCCAAGATCTTCTACTCCACACATCATTTTACGCATCACCTCATAATGGTCAGATATAACGCCCGGTGCAGCCCGCCTTTCGCACCTTGAGATCTGATATCCTGGGCTGCATCGTATGCGCTGCGGCCACTATGCGCGTGTGCATGCGAGAAAGCCTGCGAGTCGCTCTATATTACCTTATATCTACACCTAGACATTTTTCGTTATACTTTGTCACCTGTGTATCGTTTCTATACAGTTAGGATATTCAAGCGCTCGCTTTCTTTTCACCTCTCAGCCACGGTGTAAAGAGCAAGAGATAAACTTGAGACATTACTCTATGCATATAGTAATCGAGAGTCATGCTTATATAATTTTTATCAAGAAATAAGAAAAGACTCGATACAGATTTTATCTGACCCTGTAGTAAAACAAATTTTATATTAAAACTCAATATAACTTCTCTATTGATCAAATAATGACGATATAGGTCAAATAAAAACTTAATTTTAGATCAATCTTTAGTTATTTCGTCGGAATTGTTTCAACCATCGTTTGGACGCAGATACCCTGGTAAAAATACTCAAAATATCATGGTCATAATTATCCGTGTTTTTTAGACCCTTTAACATTGATTGCATGAAATTCGTACAAATTATTCCAATGTTACTTTTCTTCGTGCAAAATCATGTTTTGACTTATAAAATTATGTTCACTTTACCACTTGCAGATTCACGGATGAGGGTACTCGCCATCTAGTGGCAGAGACATGAAGTAAAAAATTATCGTACTTGTAGTAGTAAAAAACCAGTCTAATTCTTTTAAACAATTCTATTTACATTTTTAAATCATTTAATACTTCTAACATCATTCGATCAGGAAAATCATATAAAACAAGTAAATTAATGGTAGTGTATTTTGAAATACTTTACTCAACAAAATTTTCGCAACAAAAATTTTCAACGAAACTTTGTCAATTTTCAAATGCTTCTATTTTGGTCTTTATTCATCGTATCGAAACGAACTTTTTCTGAATTCCATACATATTTTGTATGAGCTCGAGTCAATATGGAGTTACCATTAGTATTTGAAGGCAACACAAAAAATTACTGAAAAAATTCAATTTTTCAAACATGTCCATGGACTGCAGTAATTTGTTTATTAAAATCACATATACCATCAACATACATCATCGCAAAATACTTTTTTGAACGAGTAATTAAAAATATATATATAACTTTTGCACCCTGTAGGTCGTTTTGAAGGTACCATTTGTGTCCGCAAAATGGCCGAAAAATTGTGTTGATTTCAGCTAAACGTGAGAGTTTCCGTACTTTAAATGATAGCTTCAAACGAAATACAGTGTGCAAAAATCATCCCACATAGCTCTATTTTTTTAAATTACTCGTTATAATTACACGTTGCTTCCAGCAGCGGCGTTACTAGCCCTTAATACCACGTGCAGATTCTGCGTGCCTCGGCGAAGTCCTCTCGTCTCCGACCCGAGTCTCGTGCCCGCAGGCATGCCGGACACTCCGTGATGTCCTCGCTCTACCGTAGATCGACTAATGCCGTCAGGGGCCGTCTCCCCTTAGCATGGAGGTTAACCCAGCCAACTCTGATATGGCCGAGTTTAAGCAGTTTTTCTGCGAGTGGTACAGGCAGGGCAACCACAACCGTTTGTGTCCCTGCGTAGGACATTCGCAGGGACTTGACCTGCTTCCAGGGACAGCTCAGAGGCTCCTTCTAGCTGCTTCTGGAGGACTGAGAGAATCTCCTCTATTGGCATACAGCCAACGTTGACTGCTTCTTGGATCTCCGATGTTGGGCATTTGACCCAGCAGAGCACCTGCTGACCGGTTTGCCTTGTCGCTGACAATACAAAGGTGCTCATCGAATCGCAGCCTGACGTCAATATGTACGCCTGGGTACCGGATACCGGGAGCGACGTGATGTGGTGGTCACCGGCTCTGCGGGTGTTGGTGTCTCTCACTTTTCCTGCTGGTGACCAGAAGTACCTCGGTTTTCTAGTCCGCGGTCTGTAGCCCTAAGTCAGTAAGGGCTGCTCACACCAGACGTATAATCTCGTTTGAGTAAAACTCGACAAGGTCTAGATGCTTGGCCACCACTGTGACTGCTCCTACTTATGGTTATTCTCTTCGTTTCCAGCTCGCACAGTGATCGGCGTTTTTTACCGCTTCGGAGGCTCATGACATAGCCCGGGTCTTCTTTTTAAGTAGTCTCGTTTGAGTAAAACTCAACAAGGTCTAGGTGCTTGGCCACCACTGTGACTATGTCGTCCGCAAACCCCACGATTTTTGCGGACTCTGGTAGCTTGAGCTTCAGGATCCTGTCGTACACGACGTTCTAAAGAATAGGGCCAAGTACGGATCCGTGTTGCACGCGAGCCGTAACATCTTAGGTCTCTGCTCCATCATTCGTGATGAACTCCAACACTCTGTCGCAGAAGTAGCTGGCTACCATCCGCAACTGATAAGCTGGGACCTCCGTTTAACTCAATGCGATGAGAATTTTGTTCCATCGCGCCGAGTTGAAGCCATTCCTCACGTCTAGGGTTATGATGGCGCAGTACTCCTTGACACACCGGTGCCATTGTTCACCACTAATGCCTGATCGTGCAGTGCTGAGGACGGTCTGTATGGCATCAAAAGTTGATCGCCCCTTACGGAAGTCGTACTGTGAGTTTGCCAACCCAGCAGGTCCCTCAGTGTCGGCCACGAGGCGACCAACTACAATTCTTTCGAGAATTTTACCCGCTGTGTGAACATGCACAGTGGACGGTAAGAAGAAGGTTCAAGTGCTCCTAGTACTGGTAGAACATCAATCAACCGAGAAACGATCGTCGGAAGCCACGTAGACACTGATCGTCGCACCAAGTCCTGCGCGGTGTGCGGTGACGTCCTCGGCTCCCTGAAGTGGACATAACTACTCTGTATGGTTACCCCACACATCGCAGTCCGCCTCGTCGCAGAGCTGCCTCCAGCAGAGACATTTGCTTGCCTTTATTTATTGCCCACGTAGACGTCCTTGAGCGTCGGCAAATTTCTCGCGACGGATGATCTCGTCAGCTCGACCGCGAGTCCATTTAGCGCGTCTTCACAACCGGAGGCAGCTCCGCTGACACTCATAGAAGCTGTCGCTTCTTCAGTAGACAGGTTCACGGGGACGTCGATCAC